>OU343064.1:6936267-7536267 GCA_910593695.2 Ocypus olens
CAAAGTAAAAGTGTTTTTATTATATTTTTAGAATTTTCCTTATTTCAAGATGTAAATTTCGCTTCCGCGTATTCAAGTTTCGACTGTCGCCATATTTTTTATAGCTTAAAAATATCAAAATAATTATCTAGTATGTGAAAAATGAATTATTTCTAAGCAGTTTTGGAAATTTTGAAGAGAATTCCACGAGTAATAAAGCTTGTAGAATTATTTTAATCCCAACATGTAAATTTTTCTTACTCGAATTAATAATAATATTAATACATTTATTAGCGGGACATCGCCCTTGAAAAATACAAAATAACTGAAATATACATTTCTATGAAATAAAGTAATCTTAATCTTTTTGAAAATGTATTTTTTTCAATAACGAACACTCGAGTGCAAAAAATTAAAAATTAATATAGAACAGAAGGATAAAATCCTACAAAAATTCAGATTACTTCATAAGCCGTCGATCTTTTAACATAATTTTGGTTTTTGAATGTGCAGCAATTTTCAGTCGAGTTACGAATTTTTGAAAATGTATTTTTATCAATGACGAGCACTCGAGAGCAAAAAATGAAAATGAATATGAAACGAATTTTCACAGCACCCTGTAAATTTATTAATAATTAACATATTTTTTGTATTACACTATTTCACTAGTGCGTAATTACTTTATAACTCGAGTTATGTACTATACTTTATCTACACCATACCTTTATTGGCTTAAAATAAGGACAATTTAATTTTCATCTATAATATCCCTAATGCGTCAAATATTACCGATCATTAAAAAGAAAAGTATTCTATTTCTTAATTATTTTATCTTCATCTTGGGGCGATCAACCAGTTAGACATGAATGCACGGCTTATTATAATACACCCCAAAAAAGGGCTCACTACCTACTTGGGCCAAAAATTTAAAATTCGATCCCGTGGGCACGTGCCCGCAAGTTTGACATTTTTACGACCGTCTGGTGATTAGTGCCGACCGCAATAAACCCAAGGGCCATGCCGCCTACTCTGGACATTTTTAGCGGCTCCTGATTGGCGAATCTATCCGCTCGTGTTTTTGACCCTTTTAATAATTTCGATGATTTTGACATTCTCTCGTTAAAAATTTACGGTTTTCTCAAAGTTTGTAAGTTATGAACACTGCGCGAAAAAGGGTTGCATGCGTTTACGATGCCTTTAAACAATGAAATTTATCGCAGTATGCAGAGTAAGCATGATTACAAGCTTAGACACGTTTGGACGGGGCACGGCACGGCACGTCGGGCGCTAAACATTATTTAATATCTTCTGACCAGTGGCGGCTCGTGGAACATTTTGATGGTAGAGCCACTTAGCATATAATATACTTTTTGAGAAAAAAAAACGATGATTGTTGCAAAATTATTCAGTAAATTAAATAAAGAGAAAAGTAGTCTTCATATATAAATATTGAAGCAGTTCGTAATTCTACAAAAATGAAGTCTTACAAAGGCTAACAAACAAATAACTTATTGAAATAAGTCACTAGAAAAAAAAGTTTAGTGTTATCTGTATCTATTCGATGGATTTTTCTGGAAGAATTTGACTTTGGTCGCCCGTTATCTTCTGTAAACCAAAAACAATTGAACAACGAATCCAATTCTTTGGTCCTCTATATATCTTTCGGATGAAAGATGAAAGATGAAGACTTTGCTGAAAGAGTCTTAGAAATCCGATCATAAGTTCAAAAGTTAAAAAAATAATAATTTACGTCTATTATATAAGAACAATACTTTGCTAACACTTTTCGTTTAAGAGTTATCCTCAATAATAATAAAATATTTTCTGATCTTATCTGTCCAATGAGCACAACACTGAAAGAATTTTCAAAATCTCTCCTCGCGTTCATGAATTGAACTATAAATTACATGTGTTGGGTCTTATCTGCGTCTATTCGATGAAAGAATTTGACAAATTAGGTCATCCGTTCAAGAGCTATCCTTAAACAACGAAAAAGCAATTAAAGACGAATTAATTTTTTGGTCCTATTTACATTTATCCGATGAGTACTTTATTGACTCAAAAAAATATAAAAAACAATTGCTATCCACTTGAAACTTCTCAAAAGCACTCAATAGTAATTCAAGAGTCATTTGGTAGAAAATTCCAAAACATTCCGTCGATTGCTTTGCGATTTTTCGTGTAAATTTATAAAAATTATAATCTTTTTTTTTTGGCGCGAAATTTTTTTTAAAAACAATTGCCACCGACTTGAAACTTTCTAAAACAACTGACAACACATGTGATTCTACATTTCCGTAAAAATTAGAAATGTATTGTTTCTAAATTTCAGAATATTTCAATGTGAACGCAGATGAAATTTAAAAAAAATGCAGTAAATTCTTCGACGCGAAAAAAATATAAAAAACAATTGCCGTCGACTTGAAACTTTCCAAAACAACTGACAACACATGTGATTCTACATTTCCGTAAAAATTAGAAATGCATAGTTTCTAAATTTTAGAATATTTTAAGGTGAACGGAGATGAAATTAAAAAAAAAATGCAGTAAATTCGTCAACGCGAAAAAAATATAAAAACAATTGCCATCCACTTGAAACTTTACAAAATCACTCAATATTAATTCAAGAGTGATTTCGTAGAAAATTCAAATACATTCCGTCGATTGCTTTTGCCATTTTTCGTGTAAATTTATGAAAAATTATAATCATTATTTGTTGACGCGAAAAAAATATAAAAACAGCTGTAAAATACTTTCTAAATTTACTTAAAATACATTAATCATAATAAGCCTCTAAAAAAACTCATAATACCCAATCACAGGTTTTCAAGATAACTGACCGAGAACAGCCCTTAAGATTTTTTAAGTTTCACTTCTTCGGAGTGAAAAAATAAATAAATACAAAAACAACTGCAACATACTTAAAACTTTTCAAATTTACTCAAAAAACATTGATCTTAATAAACCCCCAAAAAACTCTAAATACCCCATGACTGGTTTTCAAGATAACAACACGAAACACAATTCCAGAAAGAATTTTTCAAATCTGCTAATTTGTTCAAGAGATATATTCTCAAATAAATGCATTACAATTTTTCTCGTCTCATGAAACTTTCGCAGGCATCGTTTTAACATTTGAAATGACAAATCAGTGTTTTTAGAATTAATAAAAAAAAATCTTGTTTCGTTGGAAATTAGAGGTGGTGCCATGGCTCCTTGGCTCTACATAACGAGCCGCCCCTGCTGCTGACCAAAAAAAGACCACATTTTTTTTAAACATGGGTTTTTTAGACCAAGAAATAGCGAGTACATGGTATTTTTTTAACGTGCATACGTTCCGGGTAAGAGCATGAAAACATTATTTGAATAATTCAATTGTTATTATTTTATATTAAATAACAATCAAAAATTCTGTCAGCATGCAACTAAAAAGCCAACATAACAAGGTATAAAATGGTGGCAGAATGGGAACAATTCGTTTAGCAACATCGGAGATAATGAATTTTGAATGTTGAAGAATCCAGCAAACTATCAAAACGCAAAATTTACACATTTTGAAGAATTCACATTGCCAAACAAAATCCTGATATAGGTGTCATTTAAATTAATAAAAAGGTTCTGGAAAAAAAAAATTGTATGTAATTTAAAAAAGTGATAATTTTTTTTTTCTAAAATCCCTACGATTTGTAAAAGAATGACCCATATGTGTTCAGTATTTAAATGTAAAACAAACACTTAATAAATAGTTTTCATTCCTTAAAGTGTGTATATATTTTTTGACGGACCGTGTATAATTGAACCATCCTTTGCTCTTGTCAAAAAAAAACAGTGGATTTCATATTATTAACAGTTGATATTGCACACTATGTTTTTATTAACCAATGCTCAGCTACCGCCAAAT
The DNA here is from genome assembly GCA_910593695.2 of Ocypus olens. Classification (NCBI taxonomy): domain Eukaryota; kingdom Metazoa; phylum Arthropoda; class Insecta; order Coleoptera; family Staphylinidae; genus Ocypus; species Ocypus olens. Next base: position 6,940,148 of record OU343064.1, read on the forward strand.
ATCAATTAGTATAGGACAGAAATATTTTAATTACATTTAAATGATTTGCTGTGGCTCGTACTTTCCATCCTTGTAGCAACAGCAATGATATTAAATTTAGCGCAATGGGCATTTCGATGAAAAATAATTAATTTAAAGTTTTGACATTTGATTAACACTTATTTACTAAAAATGTTTTCCTATAGATAGTTGCAACCAACTGTTCGTAAAAATAATGATCATTAAGAGTTCTTTTTAATAATAAACGAGCTTTAATTGTATAATCTAATAACGTATTTTATAAATTTGCGACTCAAGTGTCGCTTTCTGTTTTTTTACGTATTTGATTTTCATGGAGGGTATTAAGTTGAGCACGTCATTTATTTTTTATGGAGTTCATCCATCCATGTAGACTAATTTATGTTACCATTACAACGAAAGCCTTCTCATATAAGATGATCTTTTATAATAGCAATGCTTGCACATCTGCACGGATATATTAAGCTATAAAAAGCTTTATACGATACGTTTCCTGAGTTTCAGTACACAACCACCATTCCACTCCTACAGCAAGTGCACAAGATAAATTAACGCTAGGTCTTTCCCGCAGCTTCAAGATTAAAAGCGGTATTAAAATGAAAAGTGTACTCCTCCGCTATTTTTTTTTTATAATTATTTTGCATAAATTTTAAATTTCTCCAGTTCAAGACAATATGAGCTAAGATTTATATTGCACAAAACCGCTTTGTCGTGACGATGCCATTGAAAAATTGCATACTGTTGTTTATTCAATATATTTAAAAATGGAATAGCAAATGAAAATAAAAGGCAGTTTAATTAAAATATACATAGTTAAAACTTTCGACTAATTTCGCCGGTTACGATATTCTCAAGTTAACAGTAAATAGTTATTTTAGCGTAAGTTCCGACATTTCAGTCGCGAATCCAAAGAGGGGTGGGGGTAAAGGGCTATTACTCAAAGTTTGGAAGACAGCTCTCATGAAACTGTTTTCTATAAGGAAAATACTTCTTAATGTAATAGCGGGAAACTATTATTTAAAAGATAATACAAAACAATCTGAGAACTTTATTTCTTGAATTAGGTTCTCATTTAAAACTCGCTGGAACGTATTGTTATATGTAATAATAAATAAGATCGTTTGATTGCGTTTATAACTATAAAAAAAACTCGCATAAGTTAATGGTTATATTACTAAAATATAATATTCAGGATGGGGCAACGCATTCGGTGCTTTCATTTTATAGAAAACCATGTAACTTCGTGTTTTTCTTTTCAAGTGGATAGATGTAGGATAATTGTACGCACAATTTAAAATTATCACCAGGTATACAGAGAGTCCCATAAAAATCCACATGAAAGTTATGTATTTTTAAATGGAACATGCTGTATGTTTTGTCATTTTTTGAATTGTATGGAACAAATAAAGGTGAATTACTTCAATATTCCCTATACCTATCGTTTACCGTTTTCGAAATACTTAATGATTTGTTAAAATGCATGGTACAGATATAATTTTATATTAACCCCAGTGATTGACGTTGAACCACTACAATAATTTCTATTGTTTGGTTGAAGGTTTAAACTACAGCGCCAGCCATGATTTCATATATAAAATTATACAGGGTGATAAAAAATTTGGAGTGCAAAATCCTAACTTCGTTTTTTTAAACGTCACACCCTGTATTTAGTAACATATTCTCACGTAGAATCCAATTACTTTTCAGAATGTATTAGGATTCCCTGTACCTAATGTCAATAATTTTTTTTTTTACTTCGGCGATTTTCATATCAAGGATTATTATTTAGCAGTTTTTCAATTTCCTCCAGCTTTGACATCGTCAAATTTATATCAGGAAGTCACCTTCAATCAATTTAATTTAATAAATTAGCCTATATCTACACAGAACAGATTTGGAATAAGACACGTAATTTGAGGTGAAAGAAGTTACATAATCTTAATTCGATTAGTTATTCAATTTTGTATGAAAAAAGACAAAATGTATAAAACATCCTACATCTATTTTTTGGATTGGTTTCACGGAAAAAGGAGATCAATGCCGTTTGGTGTATTTATAATTTGGACGGATCCTGGAGAACACACCAGAGAATTATTATGTGTGCGCGAATGACTATTTTGGTGAAAACAGAAAGAAGACTCGGAACAAAGAATATGTGCACAAAGGCCATTAGAACACTCAGTCACCATTTCATTTTCAGATCGCGTAACAACCTTTACGGAGGGCTTACCATCTGCGTTAAATGCTCCATCAGAAGTGTACTCTTTGAATGAGCCACCAAGAGACAAATTGCGGCATCACACGAATTCCAGATACAATGGTGGCCCATTTTACCATATCTTAACGCATGGCAGAAGATCTTGCCAGATTTTTGCGGATTGGAAATTTCGAGTCGGGAGTAAAGGTCACTGGATACCGCAGACGTCAAGTAAGATTTAAAAAATTCTTCACAGTCAACACCGAAAGCACGTTTACTTGTTGCAACGATATTCCAAAATTGTTTAAGGCTATGAACTTCACACATAAAGCACATGATTGGATTTAATGAATTAATTTAATTTATTTTAAGACTACCTTAAAAGTTCTTTTGCTACACAAAAGTAATGAAAAGCCATCGATTCCAATAGCATACAGTACAAACATGAAGGAGGCGTACGATACAATGAAAGCAATTTTAGAGCAAATGCGATACGGTTGAAAATATCTTGTAATTTTAAATTTGTGACTTTGCTGTGTGGGCAAAAACAAAATTTAAACTCAAGAAAAAACAAATTTACAGTTTTACGAAAAGAAATTCATGATTTGAATCACAAATGAACCAAAAAATTTTCATTTAGAAAATCAGTTAAATTCAAAAACAAATTAACCGAAACAAACAACTATATTGAAAAAAACTAGTTGAACTAAAAATAAACTACAAATCAAGTAGAATAAAAAAAAATCTGGTATGAAAATACAGTTAAAATTAAAAAAAAAATCTATAAGAAAGTTGAATTTGAAAAATCTTATATACAGGGTGTAGATGAACAAAATGTAACGTAGGATATTCAATGTTAATTTATTTATATAATAATAATAATAATATTTCTTTATTGTCCCAGATTAACCAAAAAGGACATAATACATAATACAAAAATATACATAATAATAATAATGATTATAGAACAAAAATTTACTTAATTACTAAAAACAACAGTAAAAGTATACATCATAATTATAAGTAATTAATTCCTATTTGCAATTAGCAATCATTTACAATCATATTAGCATTTCGACTCATATGAGCAATGGGCGCTCTTAACGGAATGTTGGTGTTAGCAGAAGGCGACAAGAAAGTAACACGTTGACGTGATGTGAGCCGCGGAATATTAAAATGAACCTTTGAAAGTAATTCCGGTGAGTCCACCAAGTTGGATACTAATTTAATCACAAATGATCCACTAGCTTGGTCTCTTCGCTCAGATAAGGATGCGCAGTTATGTAGCTGAAGCAAGTATGTATAATCAACCGATTGATGATTGATCAGGATACATACTATTAACTTTATAGCTCAGAAATTTTAGAAAACGCTTCTGAAATCGTTCAATTACCAAGGATCCGTTCACATAATACGGATATCAGATAATTGAAGCATATTCCAGTCTACTTCGAACTAAAGCAAAATACTCCCTCTGTCCCATAATACTTCATAGTTTTCTTCTTTTTACTTGTCCCGTATTACTGGATATGTTTCTTTAAAATTAATTTTTTGACAAAGAAGTTAGTATATTTTTATTTAAGAGTAGTTAATTTTTCTACTACATAAGTTCATCAATAATAATAGTATTTGTGAAAATGAAACTTTCTATTTATTTAAAACAGAAAGAGCCTTTGCTAATACTTTCGCTTTTACTTTTAAAGATACAGGTAACGTGCCATTGTTGATTTGACGGTGGAGGGGTATAAACGGACGGAATATAAACACAATTCGTTCCTCTTTATTTGCATCCGTCAAAAGAGGCTTTAATGTTGCCTTAAACAGTCGCAGATCTCCAGCTTTTATTCGACGATGCAGAGACGTTTTTGGTATATTCAAGGCGCTAGCAAGTTTTTTTATTATTTTTTTTTGGCTTTGGTAATTAAACCATTAGCCATCAGAGAGGTATTGAAAATAACTAATTCTAAATTCACATTCATTCCGAGGATTAAACGGGGTCACAAAGTCTTCTCGCCTGGGGGCTCGTCAAGGCATTTTTATGGTACATACTAAACTAAGCCACGGTTCATGGGTGGGCCACAAGGGGATAAAACAAAGGAAACTCATTTACACACTTACATCTATAAAATTACACAGTATTTATTATACCATAATTTTTATTTCATTAATATATGCTATAAGTTTTTCATAAATGAATTTATTTCTCGATCCTAGCATACACTTATAACTAAACGGCAGGGCTAATTTAGGAGAAATTGCTTCAAACAGGATCTTCCTCTCATTACAAAATCTGGGGTAAATCATTATAAAATGTTCGAGAGTACCGGACTCCCCACACTCACAAAACGGGTTATCTGTTTGATTTATTTTATATAAATAAAATGGGCATATACCATGGTTACTTCTTAAACGACAGATTGTCTTTACTGACTTTTTTGCAGAAATTTCCAATTCCAAAAACCAAGGAGTTGCAGGAATTTTTGGACCTAGAGCCTTATAGAACATACCATAATTACTTGTCTCGAAGTATAGTTTGAATTCATTTTTAAGTTGTTTTTTGAATATGTTCAGTAGATCCTTTGGTATGATAGGGTAATTCAATGTTGATTCAGTATACAGACCTTCTTTTGCTAGCCTGTCTGCTGTTTCGTTGCCTGATATGCCTGCATGACCCTTTACCCAGATTAGAAAGATTTTATTTTTCAAAGCCAATGAATGTTTTAAAATTTCTGCAGTGATGTAGTTTAATTTAGATGAAATGTTGAATGACTTGAAAAAATCGACTATACTCTTGCAATCTGTAAATATTATTAAGTCGGTAGTCCTTGGTATATTTAAATTCTTGAGGTATTTAAGGGCTTCAAGTATGGCTATAGTTTCTGCAGAATATACTGACATTATGGTATCTAAGGAAAACGATGTTTTGATATTTCTGACCGGGTCAGAAAACGCACCTCCATATAATCCTTCAGAGCTGGATCCATCAGTATAGATCCTGTAAGAATTTGACCATTTCGATGAAATATATTCATGAAAAGACTGACTTATACTTACCGGTGGCAATGCACCATAATAATGATAACCGTAATAATAAGTCCTCATAGACTGAATCAATCCTTCATATGGGATTGAATATAAAAGATTTAACGTAGGTTTGTGTAGTTTCGTTTCATATGGTTGTATTAGTCGATAACATTCAACAAGTATTGGGGATTTCTTAATAATCCAATAACGAGTTGATAAATCCAAGATCGAAAGATCAAATATTTTACTTAATAATTTAGAATTCTGAGATGTAAGTGACAACAAGAATTTCAGTCCTAAAAATTTACGTCGCATATAAAGAGGTTTCTCATTACATTCAACATATAGGAAGTTAATGGGTGTGCTGCGTAATGCTCCGATACATAATCTAAGACATTTATTTTGTACTATGTCAATTTTCTTCAGATGGCATTTACTGGCATTACCGTAAAAAATACTACCATAATCAATAACAGCGCGAACAAATGATCTATATATCAATAAAGAGATGGCAGGATCGGCACCCCAATTATTGGATGACAAAACCCTTAAAATATTTATGCCTTTCTCAACTCTTGATGTAATATACGCTATATTTGTTTGTTTGTAAAAAAACACATGCATTTCTTTGAAACAAACGCAAATTTTCATAACTACGGTACCCGACATCGAAATAGTCTTACTGTTGTAGGGCATGACACCGCCTTGTATGAAAGAGGGCCGAAATATAATTGTATAACAATGTATAAGAAATTACCAAGTTATCTTAAAGATATTGAAGTTTATAGTGAATTTAAAAAACAATTAAAAATATATTTATTACACAATGTATTCTATAGAATAGATGAATTTCTTTTGTTTTTGTAAGGACAAAATGTTACACTGACTTGTCCAATATCGTTTGATTTATGTGGATTAATAAAGCATTATTATTATTATTATTATTATATATGTGAATTCCATAATAATTTGCTGTCCAAATACATTCCTAAAAATTTGACAATTTTAGTGTGGTTATACCATTTTCCATCCAATAGAACTTGATCCGTTTCGAATCTACTTCGAGTAAATGTACAAATTTTTGATTTTTCTTCAGACATGGATAACCCGTTATCCGATAGGTATAATTTTACTTTATTGATAGTTGTGCTCAATACTGAGAAACAATTTTTTATATTTTCATCTTTTGTATAAATGCATATTGGATTATTTTAATGTTGTCATCAAATATTAATTCTAAATCGTACAAGAATAATGCATACAAAATAGGGCTTAGGATACTACCCTGGGGTAGTGCTTGTAGTTTGCGGACCGAATACCTTGTCGTTAACATGTAGAGATATTCTACGCTCGGAAAATAAATTTGTTATTAGTGTCACAATAGATTCAGGAAAGTCCAATTGAAACAGCTTCTCCGCCAATAATGAAAGGTTTACACTATCATATTCACCTTGGATGTCGATGAAAAACCCAGAAATGGATTCATTATTCGATAAAGCAATCTGTATATCAGTTATAAATGCCCCCAATGTGATATAAGTTGAATTAAATCTACGAAAGCCAGTCTGAGTACTTGGGAATTTATTTTGTGATTCTATCCACCATTCTATCCTGGTTTTTAAGATTCTTTCGAAAGTTTTTAACACACATGATGAAAGTGCTATCGCTCTATAAGAGATAGCCAGCCATGGGTCCTTTCCTGCTTTTAATAAGGCAATCACTTTATATTCCTTCCATTCTAATGGAATATAGCCGTCTGACAATACATTATTAAAAATACGCACTAGATGTTGTTTTGCATTTAAAGGCATATTATCCAACATTCTGTAACTAATATTATCGAGACCCGGAGCACTTTCAACGTTTTTTTTAATGTTTAAGTTTAATTCCTTGTACGTAATTTCTTTATTTAAAAAATGTTGATTATTTTGAGATGGCATCTCTGTTGCACCATAATTTTGAACTGAAGGTGGGGCCAATTTGTTTAGAAATTCTTCACACCACTCGCCGTCTACGATGGGCTGTTTATTTACATACGAAGTGTTTTTGATTTTCCTTATTTCGCTCCAAATATTTTTTATTGGTGTACTATGATTTAAATTAGCACAAAATTTCCTAAAAGATTCTTTTTTACTTTTAGATATTGTTCTTTTGACAATAGCCACACACTTTTTATATTCTATTAAATTGGAGATATTAGGGTTAGAATTATATCTTTTCATTGCATTTGATTGCTCTTCAATTGCCCTTTTACAATTATCATTCCACCATGGTTTTGAAAACCGCGTTGTACGATGAGAGTTATTAGTCTTATATACAGGAATGGCTGTTTCGGATGCATTGTTAAGATTTTTTATAAAAGACGAATAGTTACTATCATTTGCACCAGAAATTTCAGTTAGTATTTCCAATTTCTGCTTGAATATTTCCCAATTTGCTTTGCCCACGTTCCATTTCTTATTTGCATTAAAATTACTTGAGTTTGGTTGGTGTTTAATTATAATATTAATCGGAAAGTGGTCTGATCCCAATGTATTGTCTGAAGTATTCCAAGTTGCAACCCCAGCTATATCTGGGGTGCAGATAGTTATGTCTATAGCAGATAAAGGTAAATTTGGCCCCTTAAGTAATGTAGCGGAGCCGTCATTAATAAAGCATAAATTACATTCTTCTATGGCTTCTAAAAGATTAACTCCTTTATTGTCAGTTCTTGAATCTTCCCAAGCACTATGGTGACAGTTAAAATCACCGCCAATCAAAAACGGCCCTTTAATACTTTTTAAAAATCGACTCCACTGTTGTCTACTCACCGTTACACTAGGACTACAATAAATAGAAATAAATGTTATTGTTTTATTATGTTTAAGAGCTATTGAAATTCCAATTGCATTAACCCCAGGAATCTTGTAATAAGAAACACTAGGGTCGTACGGAATGTTATTTTTTAATAAGATACATGCTCCCGTTTTGCCGTTCAGATTATCATCTCTAAACATATTAAATCCAGAAAAAACAAAAGGTGTGTGAGGATTTAACCATGATTCACTTATCAAACATACATTACTCTTTTGTTTAAAAATTAAGTACTGTAGAGCTTCCTTTTTATTTTTCATGGATCTAACATTCCATTGAATTATATTTAACTCAGCCATTGCAACGATTTAGATTTTAAAACTATCTCTATTTGATTTTTAATAACTGATTCTAGGTTAAGGTTTGTTTCTTTGCTTCTAATTATATCAATGATCTTAGTAGAAATTTCCTGGATTAAACCAGATAAAGATTCATTATTTTGGATATGGGATTCTACATTATTATTTAAGCACGCTCCATTGCTGTTTTCCAATCGTACTGGAGAAATAATGTTTCTATGTTGCTCTTGAATAAACAACTCTTTCTGAGAATAATCAATTTCTTTACGTTTTCGTTTATTTAAATTGACAGACTGGTGTAATGTAGGAAATTCCCTATTATTTAAATTATCAATATTACTGCCACCTGCAACCACTCCCGAAAATGAAAATTCTTGTTTCTTAACCGCATCCCTATATGATATGTTTTCTATACTCATTATGTTTTTTATTGATTTTTGTTTTTTAAATTCAGGACACTCTTTGTGATTCGTTGAAATATGCCCTCCCCCGCAATGAATGCATTTTATAGGCACTGGATTTGAACATTCGTTCGATTCGTGATCCCCCAAACAAAGAACACAACGTTTTTGCGCTTTACATTGCGTACTTATATGACCGTATCTCAAACATCTCAAACATTGAATTACGCGTTGAATATAAGGCTCAACACGACAGATTACCCGAAAAATTTCAACCGCGGTAGGTAATATTTTCCCTTTAAAAGTTACTAGAATTGATTGTGTGGGCTTGTACGTTACTTTATCGTCAATGTGTACACGTCTATTTAGACGTTTTGTCTCCAGTATTGAAAATGACTCCCCAAACAACGGTTTAATTAAATTACTAATTTCGTTCTCTGATATACTAGTATCTACACTTTTAATAACCCCCAATCTGCGAATCATAAATTGGGGTATATAAGACACAATATTCTTGTTTTTGAGAATATCCGACTCTAGTAATTTATTAGCGGAAAGGTAGGTGCGCAAAACTATTTTTACTCTATTTTTACCCAATGATGCAATCTCAATTATTTGATTGTCTACATCTTTATGGTTTGTAAAAATTAGTTTACCGATGGACATTGGATGTAATTTACCAAGGGACGAATTATTACTGCTATTATCTCCCTCCAAATATATTTGAAAAGGACATGTATCCTTAAGATCATAACGATATTGAATTCGTTGTTTAGTCGGGCTATTTATATTCTTGTTATCATTTTTCATTGTATTGGAGATGAGCGCGTCTCCACTTTTTACCGCATTATTCTCTCTGTTGCTCGTGGATGGATTGACCTTGGGTACATTTAACACGTGGTCAGCACTTTGTGAATTAAAATTGGGGTTTAATATCTGGGTATTTAATTCATATGTAGGGCTATTTATCACTTCCATCGACTCAAATATAACCCCAGCGGGAATTAATAAAGAATTTGTCTTATCTGTTACTGGGTTTTCCGAGGGAAACCCAGCTTCCGGATCCATTGTCTCTGCTACTCAGTCCCTTCTCGTTTGTAACAACACTTCACTTAAACTATAACTATAACTGTACTTTTGTAAATAAATTTGGACACTATAAATAGATTTAATTGCTGTCGATCGCTCCGCGTTAAAATTCGATGTTCACGCTACGAGAACTCAAACACCAATCCGCTAGCAAGTGATCTGATGGTTTTTGTTTTGTATAATGGCACATTGCGAATTCTGACATTTAATGCATAATTTTTCTTTATTTGACCAACTCGACTGCCTTTTCTTGAAGTCACATTCGATGGACTGATTTCTTTGCCTCGCTTCCAGATTCTGGCTGTAGTTTGAGTACTGACACTCTATTTAGTTGCAATTGACTTGTATGCACCTCTCTTTAGAATGCGATTGTCATTTACACTTAGCAAATCGTCATATATTAGCCTCCTTTATTGATCGGTAAGTTCACGTTTATGTCGTTCCATATTTATGGGTAGGAATTTGAAACAATTAAGCTTTTCCTCTTACGACTAAAAACAAATGCAATGACAATCAAAATGCGCTTATCGCCATGCTTGGCGTGTTGCGCGGTGAGTGGCGATCCTCCACTATATTTTGACCCTTTTAGAGCATTTTAACCTTGTAATGTATTTCCAATAGTTGGAATATAAATGTATTTATTTGACTGCGGAGACGCACTCCAGTTTTTGTGTATAAGTTTTTTGTCTCCGCGCGCCGAGCATTGAGGCAGTTAATTTTGCGCTCTCATGCCGTTCAGACGTACTATTGTATTGTGTTACTGATTATCAGAATAAACCTTATTTTAAGTTACGTTCAGTTATTATCATTACCACCACCGGTCGCAAACGTAACAAGTGGCGACGAGGAAAAAGGAACATTTACGCGGAAGTGAACACGTGTATTAAGAGATCGACTTTTTTTGTTTCGGGCGTTGAAAAATGGCGACGACGTATATCGGACAAATTCGTGAGTTTACACCACATTGTGATTGGACAATATTTCAGTTAAAACTGAGTCAGTTCTTTGTGGCGAACAATATTGATAAGCACGAAATTAAACGTGCTTTGCTATTAAATGGTTTAAGTGAAGAAACATTTAAACTGATGCATGATTTGTGTGTGCCTGATAGCCCAGCAAGTAAAAGTTTCGAGGAACTTATCAAGTTATTTGATGTACATTTTTCTCCGGCTAAAACTGCATTTGCAGAACGTTACAAATTTTACAATGCGCTGAAACATTCCGATGAAAGTGCGGCAGAGTGGGCTGCACGTGTTAAAAATTTGGCGTCAAAATGTGCAGTTAAAAAGGAAAATTTAAATGTAATGGTGCGTGATCGTTTCATTATGGGTCTCGAGAAAGGACCCACGATGGATCGTTTATTTGAAGAGGATGCTGAAACATTGGAAGTATCAAGAGCCATTGAAATTGCGATTAAAAAGGAAGCAGTCCGTTGCAACTACGACGTTCCACAGGACAAGATGGCGTTCAAGCAGGAAGTGTTCAAAATATCGCAGAAAAAGCAGCAGTGCCAAGGCGGCGCGCGAAATTCAAATTTAGGGAGAGCGAGCAGTGAGAGCGGAAATGGAGAACATCGAAACGAAGATGGACAGCGAAATCATCAACGGGAGCACAAGATTCCAGCTAACTCAAAATGTTTTGTATGCGGTAAATATGGACATTTAGCAAATGTATGCAAGTACAAGTATTATGTTTGCAAGGTTTGCAAAATTAAGGGACACTTAGCGTCGGTTTGCAAAAATAAAAATTATAAAGTAAATTATGTGTCAAGCGTAGAACGGGTACAAGACACATTATATAATTTAAAAGATGAAGTACACCTACCAATTATGATTTCCGTATTTATAAATAAGATTAAGCTAGAATTTGAGCTTGATACCGGGGCCGGTTGTTCAGTTATTTCAACTAATTTTAAACATGCGCATTTTTCCGAATTTAAATTAGTTAGAACGGATAAGGTATTATTTAGTTATAATGGAGACACCATTAAGCCGATTGGATATATAAGAGTAGAAATTGTTTACAAAAATATTTCTAATTATATTGATTCAATTCAATTCAATTCAATTTTATTCACTGATTGCCACTTTGGTACATAAAATGCTGTACATACAGTTTTACAAAATATTTTACATATAGTGGATGTGAACGTCAACATGTTTAAAATTTAATATACAATGTAGGATTTACAATAATTGTTCGCTCGTAAAATAATTGGACGTATACGGTACACTTTAATACACGTTCTATAATTAAAAATTAAAATAATTAAAAAATATATGTATATATATATATATACATATATTATACATATTAAAATTCTTGCCACGTATTTACATCTTTATTGTTTTTTGTCCTAGATAAATTCTGATAGCAGGTAAAAAATTTTATCTATGAGAAATGTTTTTAAATTTACTTTAAAACTATTTAGGCTTGTTTGATTTTTAATACTGTTTGACAATTTATTATAAATTTGAACACAAGAATACATTGCTGATTTTTCATACAGATTAGTTCTATGTGTGGCTATAATTAATTGGTTAGAATTTCTTGTAGGGTAATTATGTACGTCCCCGTTTCTACTAAATTTATTTTCATTTTGATACACATATATAGCACACTTGTAAATGTACAAACCCGTAAGGGTAAGTATATTTCTGCTTTTAAAAATATCCCGGCATGATTCCGTTCTTTTTTTATTATAAATTAGCCTCAGCAACCTTTTCTGAAGGACGAATACTCTTTTTAAATTGTTGGAATTGGATCTTCCCCATACAAGAATATTATATGACAAATGAGGGTAGGCAAGTGCATAGTATATGTTCATAAGTGACTCTGTATCCAGGAGTTTTTTTAGTTTTAGTATTGCATAATATGCACTTCCTAATTTTGCGCATATATGGTTAATCTGTTGACTCCACGACAGCGATTCGTCAACAAAACTTCCAAGAAATTTGGTGGATGTGCTAGCACTAATGTTTATATTTGTCGGAGGCTTTCTATTATAGAAATGTATTTTTACAGTTTTGTCGGCGTTCAACATCATTGTGTTAGAATTGCACCATTTTTTTATTTCGTTGTTTGTTACCTCGATCTTATCGACTAGTTCATCTTGGGTGGATGCATTAACAATCACTGTCGTGTCATCAGCAAAATTGAGCACACACCCTTGGGATATGTGATCACTTAAGTCATTTATAAATAGAATAAAAATCAAAGGACCTAAGGTGGAACCCTGTACAATGCCCTTTTGAAGATGATGCCTCTTTGATTTTGATTGCTGTATTTGCACATATAACTGTCTATTAGATAGAAACGACACTATTAATTTTAAGGCCATCCCGCGAATCCCCTGCGCGTACAGTTTATGTTGCACAAATTCTACACTTATTGTGTCGAATGCACGAGAAAAGTCATAAAACAAACCGGCCACGCACTTTCCCACATCGATGCTCCTACTAACCTCTTCTATGAGTGACACTGATGCCGTTTCCGTTGATTTTCCTGTTCGAAATCCATGTTGATTTTCTCCAATTATATTGTGTTTATTAATAAAATTCCAAACGCGGTCCGCAATTGCCTTTTCAAAAATTTTTGAAAATGTGATAAGTATTGCGACTGGTCGGTAATTGTCTAGATCTTCTTCTGAGCCCTTTTTATATATTGGAACGACTTTGGAGACTTTTAGCATTTCCGGGAATATGCCGGTTTTCATTGCCAAGTTTACTAAATATGCCAAAGGGTGGCATATTTCATTTGCTACGGCTTTAATAACTTTCGCTGAAACTTCGTCACAACCTGCGCTAGACTTATTGTTAAGTGATTTTATTAATCGGTGCACTTCTTGCGGTGTTATAGGTTCTAAGAATATCGAATGTGAGTTTAAGGGCATTGTTGTGCATGCTTGCGACATATTTGTGCCAAAGTGATTTGTAAGTTTAATGTTTGTTATTGAAGAGAAATATTCCCCAAACATTTCTGCGACTTCATTCGAATTTTTGACAACATGCCCGTTGATATTTTTTATGTTGATAGGTTTATGGATAACTTTGGATTTGCCTATTTCTTCATTAACTACATTCCATACCTGTTTTTGCTTATTTTGAGCACTACTAATAATATTTCCGAAGTAACGTTTACGTGTTTCTCGTATTAATTTGTTATGAGCCTTTTTTGCCTTATTATACTCTGTTCTCCGGTTTTCCAGGTTGGTATTCCTCATCAAATAGTACATGCTTTTAAGATTAATACTGGATACGCGTACCTCTTCATTTATCCATTGTCTATTCTTCGTTTTTATTTTGACGTCTCTTAGTGGACATGAGATGTTGAAATTGTGAATTGATGTGTATGTAATTGAAGGAAATTGACCTTCATTATTAGGTAGGGATTTTTATTATTTATTTAATTTAAGCATAAATAAATTACAGAGTAAAATAATAGATAATCCAGATATTATAATGAGCGGATTGTATAAAAAATACAAAGATGTATTTTCAGATAAATTAGGATTATTTTCCCAGGGCACTATACATTTGAACGTGGAAAATAACGCAACACCTAAATTTTTTAAGGCACGTCCACTACCTTTTGCATTACGAAATAAAGTAGAAGATGAAATTTCAAGGTTAGTGAAATTAAATATTATTGAACCGGTTAACTACAGTCCATGGGGTACACCCATTGTTCCAATTATAAAAAAAGATGGTAGTATTCGTTTATGTGGTGATTATAAAGTAACCATAAACAATGTTCTAGAAATTGATAAGTACCCGTTGCCACGAATTGAAGAATTATTTGTGAAATTACAAGGAGCTTGTTATTTTAGCAAATTAGATCTTTCAAATGCTTATCAGCAAGTTAAGTTAGATGAATGTTCACAAATTTATACAACCATTAGTACACACAAGGGTCTTTTCAAGTACACAAGACTTCCGTATGGAATTTCTTGTGCGCCTGCTAAATTTCAGAAAATTATGGAATCGTTACTCGGGGGTGTGGAAGGCGTAGCTTGTTTTTTAGATGACATAGTTGTGTGTGGGTCAACTGTAGATGAACATTTAAATCGATTAGAAAAGGTTTTGAAAATATTGGATAATTCAAATCTTACAATTAAAAAAGAAAAATGTGATTTTTTTCAAAGATCAAAACGTATTTGGGGCATATTATTGATCGGGAGGGGTTACATACCACTCCTGAAAAAACGATGGCAGTAAAAAATGCACCAATACCAGAAGACGTTAAACAATTAAAATCATTCCTAGGATTGGTAAATTATTATAATAAATTCATTCCAAACAGTGCAAGGATTTTGGGACCCTTATATAATTTATTAAAAAAGGATAATGATTTTAAATGGTCGCAGGAATGCGATAACGCGTTTAACGAAGTTAAAAATATATTATCGTCAGCTAGTGTATTAACACATTTTGATCCATCATTACCAATAAATTTAGTGGTAGATGCTTCAAATTACGGCGTCGGTGCTGTAATATCACACGTTTTTCCGTCAGGCGAAGAACGTCCGATTGCTTTTGCATCTCAAACGTTAAGCGATAGTCAAAGGCGTTATTCACAAATTGAGAAAGAAGCACTTGCAATAGTTTTTGGGGTAAAAAAGTTTTACCAGTATTTGTTCGGAAAACAATTTATATTAGAAACCGATCATAAACCTCTCGTAGCAATTTTCGGGCCTAAAAAGGGGATTCCGATATTATCGGCAAACCGTCTACAAAGATGGGCATTATTATTAGCAAATTTTAATTATGATATTCGTTATGTAAAGTCTGAAAATAATAAGGCTGACGGATTATCCCGATTACTACAAAAAGAAATTTTGCTAGATGGGGAACTAAATTCAGCACATATTAATTATATTAAAAGTAACGAACTTTTGCCTATCGATTGTAAAACTATATGCGAAGAAACACGTAAGGATTCCATTTTATCAAAAATCGTAAATTTTATAAAAGTGGGATGGCCTTCTAAAATTAAAGATAATTTTAAACAATATTATTTAAAGAGAAATGAGTTAACTGTAGAGGGTGGATGTATTTTGTTTGGTTATAGAGTTGTCATTCCAGCAACACTAAGGCTAAAAATTTTAAAAGAACTACATCGTTCGCATATGGGCGTGGTTAAAATCAAAAGTGTTGCACGTTCATATGTTTGGTGGCCTGGAATGAGTAAGGATATTGAAAATGTTGTAAATGGTTGCGATAACTGCCTATTACAACGTAATAACCCGCCGAAATCAGCGTTAATACCCTGGAATTTTCCACAACGGGTGTGGGAGAGGGTGCATGTTGATTACCTGGGACAGATTTTCAATAAATATATCTTAGTTATTGTAGATGCGTACAGTAAGTGGATTGAAGCATTTGTTGTGACCAATATAACCGCAGCAAATACTATTGCGATTTTAAGAACAGTTTTTGCAAGATTCGGTATACCTAATCTGTTGGTTTCGGATAATGGGAGGCAATTTATAGCTGAAGAGTTTCAAAATTTCTTACATAAAAATGGAATTAAATTTAAAAGTACAGCACCCTATCATCCGGCAACCAATGGAGCTGCGGAAAACACCGTAAAAACGGTAAAACGAGCATTATTAAAAGCGGTAGGAAAAGGTGATAGGCTTGATTTTAATGTAGTACTAAATAGATTTTTATTAGATTACCGAAATGCACCGCATTGTACAACGGGCATTTCACCCGCAAAATTAATGTTAGGAAGAAGCTTAAGAACACGATAAGATTTATTAAGACCAGAAAATATAACGCATAAATTAAATAAAACAGTGCGCGAGAATAATAGTGAACAGGTGAAGGTGCGCGAGGTCGTTAAAAATAAACAAAGGGCTCAGCGACATAATTATGCGGGAAAACGAATTAAATGTTATGGAGTAAATGACTATGTTGCGGTAAGAGATTATCGATTTAAGAAACCTGCTTGGGTTAAAGAAAAAATTATAAAAATTTTGGGTCAACGTACATATTTAGTTTACATTCCTAGTTTAGAAAAACAATGGAAAAGACATCTTAATCAAATCATTGATTATAATTTTTCTACAACCATTCCAAGCACGGTTGATGACAAAACGGATAATGTTAATGAATTACCAAATTAAAATAATGTGGAGGCGTTAAGATCAAGTTCACGAATTCGGAATAAACCGAAACGATTAATAGAAGAAATTTAATTCTAATTAATTAATTCAATAATGCACTCACAATATTTTCAAGGGGAAGATGATGTAATGTATTTCCAATAGTTGGAATATAAATGTATTTATTTGACTGCGGAGACGCACTCCAGTTTTTGTGTATAAGTTTTTTGTCTCCGCGCGCCGAGCATTGAGGCAGTTAATTTTGCGCTCTCATGCCGTTCAGACGTACTATTGTATTGTGTTACTGATTATCAGAATAAACCTTATTTTAAGTTACGTTCAGTTATTATCATTACCACCACCGGTCGCGAACGTAACAAACCTTTTTGAATAAACTATCCAGTAATGTGGGACAACAATTTTCGGATTTTTTGACCTTTTATAAAATATTGATGAAATAGAACAAGAAGATATGGTTATATTTATGATAAATGACTTTTTTTATAAAAGAGTTTGATCAATTAAACTCATTAAAAAAATATTGGGATTGAGCCGTAACAGAACACGAAGATCTCTCACTGTGATATCACGTCGTATAACAACATTACATTGTGTCTGCGTGTGTACGAGACGATAACACATTTACTGTTATTTCAATGCAGTTTGTTAATTGCACACCACTCAACAATATAATTGAGATTCCTCTGAAGTAAGATGCAGTCAGATAGGTTAATAATGGTTGGAATATATCTTCCCTGATAATTTTGGAGAAAACCTAAATACATTTTTTGGAGAGTAAACATTTTCTACACACAGTCATGCTATTATTTATTTCTTTACACTTAAGTACACCCGAATAAATAATAAAATAGAAATGATAATTTTCACGAAAATAGTGGTTGCCATGAAATTTAAAAAAATATATGCGCAGTTCATCTGTTGACTTCTATCATATTAATTAAATGCCTTATAACTGTTTACAAGTTCTTTTTCGGGGGTAATACCGAAGAGGTTGATTTGGCTGGATAAATTTTATTTGTTTGCACGAGCCATTGAATCGATACAAATTTCTGAGAATGAACTGAGACGGAAAATTTTTTTTGCCTAATGAGTGCTTAAAATAAAATTTATCCAGCCGAAATTATAACCGCGAGTGGTATTTGTTAAGATAATTTAACGAATAAGAGCTATATATATTTGCAATTTATGTTAATTAGAAGTACAATGGGTGAAAGAGCATTGTTTATTTGTAGTGGAATTGAATGAAGCACCAATCGTCAAAATCGTGTGTGGGTAAAATGAAAATGGTTGAGTGCCACGGGAATAGCAAAATTCGCACCTGCGCGTTTGTGAGTGGTACAAACACTGAGATCTAGCCGTTAAAAAGATATTTATAATTATTGCTTTGTATAAGTAAATATTATTACTTACATTTAGTATACATTCCATACATTTCTCATATTATATTATAGGTTATAATTTTCTCACACGCACGCGCATGAACACACACACACTACTAGCGACACAAGTTAGGAGACCAATAACGGCTGATCGTTTAATCGCCGGTGAACTTATTTCCGACACACGTAAAAGAGAAAAACCCAAGCGCACTAATATAAAAATGATTATTTCATACTATTAAAACATGATAGAACAAGATGGATATTAAATGCAATCCAATTCTGCATTTCACTCATTGTGGCAGCGCTGCCGTACACTTGCGACATCTCACGACACTAGGCCGAAGTACAAAATACCGTGTCAGGCTTTAATTGCAAATTTACGTAACTAAATGTGTATTATTGGTGAACGGACAATACTTACTTAACTTATACATAGATCGGAATGAAAATCGTGAAATAATTTTCACGTGGAAGCGTGTCCCAAACGGATTTCAATTATATTTCACCGCAGAAGTATTCAGAACCGATACCAACTGCCAGAGTACAACTGAAGTCAGCTGTTTACTAAAATTGTTAATATAGAGATCGTTGTCATGGTGAAGGTATATAAATTTTTAACCATTTGCAAATTTTTTTGGCCGCCGTTTTAAATGCACCTTTTTATACATGAGTTGAATTATCGTAACATAAACACGTCGTGATAAACATTTCTTCATGATATATAAAAAATACTTTTATAACAATCAGCGGAATCGCTTGGCCTAACCTCAAAATGCCAGGTAAACGTCTAAACTCTCGGGCGCGGAATCTCTTGGTCAATCTTATGGCCAATTTTACAGCACAAAAGGAAAACGGTCCTTCAATTTCGATGAATACTAAAGCGCTCGTGAATTTTTCCATCTCAATTCATTCTCGAAATTTGTATCGATTCAATGGCTCGTGCAAACAAATAAAATTTATCCGGCCAAATTAAACCTCTTGTGGTATTACCCCCGACTAAAAATGTACTGTACAGGTTGTAAAATCGAACAATTATGCAAAAACGAACACAAAACAGAAAATACTGCCGCCAATGCAGTTACCAATAACGAAATGACTTACGGACCAAGATTTTGTCTTTGTTCAATGCATGGTTTTACCGAGTACCGTACGTCTTTGCCTTGGACGACATATGTACACATATTATTGCGTCTAATTGAACTTATCATAGAGGGAGTAAACACAAGAAAATCTTGTCGGAACTAGGTTCGGCTATCTATGACGTGCACGCAAAGATCGGTTGATCAGACTCTAGCAGTTTTCTTGAAGTGTTTTGGATATGTTTGAGGTAAAACTTTCCTAGCCGACTAATGCCCCACGTTATTACAAAGATCCAAAGATTAATTAATAAATCACAAATTACTGGCGCAGCATTGCAAAATTCTGAGAGGACATCAAATTCAGCAACAGTTGATAAAAAAAAAACTTTAAATTTACAGTTGATGAAAAGTACTTTATGAATTCAAATAAAGGTGAACCAAAAAGTTAATTTAAAAAAACAGTTGAATTTAAAAATAAATTATCTGAAAAAACAATTGAATACTAAGATCATCTACTAAAATATAATTATATTTAAAAAAAAACAAAGTGCAAATCAAGTTGATTAAAAAAAATCTGACGTAAAAATACAGAAATTAAAAAAAAATCTTTAAGAAAACAGTTGAATTTTACAAAATTTCAACTAGGGAAAAAAGTTAAACGAAGAAAAATATATATATACAGCAAAGTTCATTTAAAAAAAAAATCATATCTATAAACAGTTGATCAAAATCTATAAATTTACAGTGGAGGAAAAGAAATCCATGAATTAAAATACAAGTGAACCAAAAAAAGGTTTTTTCAGAAAAATAGTTGAGTATAAAAATAAATTATCTAAAACAAACAGTTAAAATGTTATTTAAAAAAAATTCAGCTAGAAAAAACCAGTTGAACTGAAAAATAAACTAAGAAGACATAAAAAATCTTGTTTAGAAATACAGTTAAAATTAAAACCAATTTAAGAAAATAAAAGAAAATATTTAAATTTTGTCAAAATTTTCAAAAATGTTTTATACAAAAGTTGTGCGGAATAGTGAGATATACGTCCTAAAAATATCTAAATTGCAAAGTTACAGACCAAAGTTATGTTTTTTTAATGGAACATCCTGTATATTTTACCATTGCACATTACTTGTTACATGAGGTTTAAAATGATCTAGGTTGTAGCGATTAAAACCGTGCCGTTTGCATGTTATTCAATTGTTTATCCAAAAATTTGAACAAAATTGTTAAAGTGCTCCCCTGCAACTTATAAAGATAATTAATTTTAATTTAGTGGTAAAGTTAAACCTTCGAGCGATAACGTGTGGAGCTCTGACAAAAAGGATAATACTTCGCACTTGCTTTCTCCTCAAAATAGAAAAGAATACTCGGCAAAACTATGTAAATTTTATGAAATACTTTGAGATACGCTATTAAACACGATTTTATTTATTTATTTATTATATGAATAATAAAAATATTGAGTATAAAATAAATCATTATATTCTTTCTAAAAATAAAGTTTTAACTATCACAAAAACAAAACAAAAAAATGGTGATGTAGCCATCATGTTACTTTCTCCGACTTGATGGTATCATTTATATTTACGCTTTTATGGTTTATTCTAAATTTAAATTATATTTTAAATGTACATCGAGCGTTTTGTAGACTCGCATGAAACTGACGTTTAAAACGTCAAAATTATGAAAGATGGAAAAATTATACTTCAAATTTAAAAACTCAGTTTACTCAAAAACTAAAGGGATTTCGAGAAAATCTTATTCTTTATAAGTTGTTTATTTTAGCATTATCTACAATTAATATTAACATAAATTTGCTGTAACTATTATCGTTTTATAATTATAAACCAAAAATTGAAAAAATAATAATATATTTTTTTCTCGAATAAAAATGATTTTATGAAAAATGTTTTCAAGCAAAAGATGTTCATTTCTTTGTTGTATTCAAAGTTTGTTTAAATGTTTTTGTGATATTTTTCATATTTAAGAAAATATTGGCAAAAAACAAAAAACAGTTAAGGTAAACGCCAACTTCCGGTGTACGAAATTTTACCAAAAGCTTTTCAGTTCTTCAGATTATCAAATAAGACTTATGTTCAAAGTTTCATATCAATTGCTCTATTAGTTTTTGAGATACAGCGCACACAGACAGACACACACACACAGACAGCAGACACACACACACACACACACACACAGACACAAAAATTTTTTTTCCAGAAATTGTTGAAATGGCATCTAGGGACCCCAAAACGGATATTTCCGCAAAAAAAAATTTTGAAAAAAAAATCACGATCACAATACTTTCTCGTACTTCGTAACGGAGAAAGTAAAAAGCAGTGTATCAAATAAACCTTTTTGTAGTGGTAGCACTATATTACGTATGTATAAAATGAGTTCTCAGAAGTAGAACACTAGTCCTCACAATAGTCCGTTTCATTTGCGAAGTTGTGGCAAATATATTTGGAATTTGTTCTAAACAAATAAATTTTTGGCAGTTCGAAAATTTGAACCGGGTGGGCCTATTTTTTTTTTGTCGCAATCGAAGAAATAGTAAATTATACTTGTTTGACGGTAGAGTACAGCTCGCCGCGTTGACAGTCTCTTTCATCTCCCTTCAATATTCAAGGAATAGTTCAGCGATTTCTCACTGTGCGCTGAAGCGTAGAAGCAAGTCTCTGATCCTTTTTACTTTCTCCGTTACGAAGTACGAGAAAGTATTGTGATCGAGATTTTTTTTCAAATTTTTTTTTACGGAAATATCCGTTTTGGGGCCCCTAGATGCCATTTCAACAATTTCTGAAAAAAAAATTGTGTCTGTGTGTATGTGTGTGTGTGTGCGTGTCTGGCTGTGTGCTCTGTATCTCAAAAACTAATAGAGCAATTGATATAAAACTTTAAACATACGTCTTATTTGATAATCTGAAGAAATGAGAAGCTTTTGGTAAAATTTTCTACCCCGGAAGTGGGCGTTTACCTTAACTGTTTTTTGCCAATATTTTCTTAAATATGAAAAATATCACAAAAACATTTAAACAAACTTTGAATACTACAAAGAAATGAACAACTTTTGCTTGAAAACATTTTTCATAAAATCAGTTTTATTCGAGAAATTTTTTTTTTTTCAATTTTTGGTTAATAATTATAAAACGATAATAGTTTCAGCAAATTTATGTTAATCATAATTGTAGAGAATGCTAAAATGAACAACTTATAAAGAATAGGTTTTTTTCGAAATCTCTTTAGTTTTTGAGTAAACTGAGTTTTTGAATTTGAAGTATAATTTTTCCTTCTTTCATAATTTTGACGTTTTAAACGTCAATTTCTTCCAAGTTTACACAACGCTAGATGTACATTTAATGATTTCAATTGAAAATAAACTATGAAAGTGTAAATATAAAAAATGATACCATCGGAGAAAGTAACATGATGGCCACATCACAATTTTTTAGTTTATTGGGAGCAATAAAATATGAAATTGACGGAGGAGTACCTGCTAACCGAATCGGTTTTGCCTGTTTTGGTGGGTGATTGAAAAATTAATCACCGCATTAGAGAATTTCGCTTTGGCGGTATTATCTAATGCCGATCGAAGTATCCGACTCTTGCCAAGATTATTGGTAGTACCCATTCCTTTTCAAATAATATTCTTTCAATATTTATTATTTTTGTGAATTCGTGAATTGATAAAAGACCCTGTTTTTTTTCAATTCACTTAATTGTCACTTTCCAGAGTCTATAAAAAAATCAATTTACTAGTGATGGGATCATTCGAATAATGGTATTCGATTCGTTCGATTATGAAAATAATCGATTATCTCGAGAACTTATTTTTAAAATTCGAATGATCGGTGCTCGATTATTTATTCGAATGATCATTCCAGTAAATAATCGAGTACCGATCATTCGAATGATTCAATCCAATAAATTATTCGAAACCCACAAAGTATTTGGATAATTTGAAGGAGCATTCGAAAGATTATTCGAATATCATTTTATAAATCTCGAATATAACATATATCATTCGAAACTTAACTTTTTATTGCACGATTTTAACGAATTT
The DNA here is from genome assembly GCA_910593695.2 of Ocypus olens. NCBI lineage: Eukaryota > Metazoa > Arthropoda > Insecta > Coleoptera > Staphylinidae > Ocypus > Ocypus olens. The sequence continues at coordinate 6,963,683 of OU343064.1, forward strand.
ATACTAATATTATTTACAGCTGTAAGGTTTTTAGTGAAATGTAATACAAACTGGAAATAAATTTAAAAAAATGGTGATGTGGCCATCATGTTACTTTCTCCGACTTTATATTTACGTTTTCATGGGTTTATTTTCAATTGAAATCATATTTTAAATGTACATCGAGCGTTGTGCAAACTCGAATGAAACTGACGTTTAAAACGTCAAAATCATGAAAGATGGAAAAATTATACTTCAAATTCAAAAACTAGGTTTACTCGAAAACTCACGAGATTTCGAAAAAAACTTATTCTTTAGAAGTTGTTCATTTTGGCATTCTCTACAATTATTATTTACATAAAATTGCTGTAACTATTATCGTTCCATAATTATAAACCAAAAATTAAAAAAAAAAATAAATGTTTTTCTCGAATAGCAATGATTTTATGAAAAATATTTTCAAGCAAAAACTATTCATTTATTTATTGTCTTCGATGTTTGTTTAAATATTTATGTGATATTTTTTATATTAAGGAAAATATTGGCAAAAAACAAAAAATAGTTAAGGTAAACACCCACTTCCGGTGTACGAAATTTTACCAAAAGCTTTTCAGTTCTTCGGATTATCAAATAAGACGTATGGTCAAAGTTTCATATCAATTGCTCTATTGGTTTTTGAGATACAGCGCACACAGACAGACACACACACACACACACACACACACACACACACACACACACACAGACACAAAAAAAAATTCCAGAAATTGTTGAAATGGCATCTAGGGACCCAAAAACGGACATTTCCGTAAAAAAAATTTTGAAAAAAAAATCACAATCACAATACTTTCTCGTACTTCGTAACGGAGAAAGTAAAAAAGTGTATACACTAAGAATCTAGATAAAAGTTAAAAGTGTATACAAGGTGCTGTAAAAATGGCGGATTAACTCAATGGTACGTTGTCGCGGGTTACTTCGAGAGTATGGAAAAAATAATGAAAAAAATCGATATTGTATTTTTTCGAAGATGTGAAGACTTTAGTGTAAATCATTTCATTGCTTAAAATCTGCATAACATTAATTATTTCCACTCCAGCTCATCAAATAAATTTTTCAGAGATACATACTTTCATGCTTGTCAATATTATATACAATTGGTATTTTCAAATGCAATAATTTAAATGTTAAATAATTGATTTTCGCATTCAAATAAGTCTACTAATGCTAGGTTTTTTTCAATGGGAAAATCAATTATTTCACATTCAAATTATCGCATTTAAAAATACCAATTGTACATAATATTGACAAGCATAAAAGTATGTATCTGAAAAAAAATTTGATGAGCTGGAGTGTAAATAATTAAAGTGAGGCTGACTTTAAGCACTGAAATAATTTACACTAAAGTCTTCATATCTTCGAAAAAATTCAATACCGATTTTTTTCATTATTTTTTCCATATTCTCGAAGTAATCCTCCACAACGTACCATTGAGTTAATCCGCCATTTTTACAGCACCTAGTATATGTCGGCCGTATTCAAATTATAATCAAAAGGATTTGAGTTACAATAATTCGAGTGAACATTTGAATATATCTATACCATTCGCAAAATAAAAATATTCGATTCACGATTATTCGAACTGTTACTCGAACTATTATATGAATGATCATTCGAATGAATAATCGAGTACCGATCACTCGAATAATCGTTCGAATAATCGTTCGAATGATCATTCGAATGAATAATCGATTTTCAACAGTAATATAACGAGTGCCTATGATTTTGCCGGCAATTATTAGCGGCAGGATCACGATTTTCTAGAAGCAACAAGCAAGAGTGATTCAAACGCTAATAATTGCCTAGGAAAAATCAGTCACGAGTTGGATTCGAGAAGACAATTGGCCGAACAGAAAGTTCACATTTCATAATTTAAAAAGTTAAATTTAATGACACCAAGTGTCAGACGTGTATTAATCTACGTCACAATAATTGTAGTAAAAATAAGCTTACCAAGATTTTGAGAAATGCCTATGAATACTATTACTGTTGAAAGCACTAACACTTCACCCGAAAATACAAACAGATCAAATTCAGGAGCAAACTGCTTAAAAGTCCGGCAATAACTGACGTTTTATATGTTATAGAACATGTACTAACGCGTTGCTAGGCAATACCAACATGAGAGATTATCTGATTAGATACCACCCAGGGTGAATAGCCATGCATAACATGCAGCGTGGTCCGTTTCGCAACGTAATTAGGATTTTATTGGATCATCTCATCAACTTTATTCGATTTTATTGGTTAGTAAGTAAATGAGGGCAATTGTCAGATTAAATTGTATAGTAATCATTCGATTATCGAAATTATTTGTCACTACAATTTACCTAAGTATTACATTACACTAAAAACTGTGATAAAAAGTTTAGAATGATTATATTCGATTACGAATTGATATAATCATACTCGAATAATCATTTAAATGCTCGTTCAAACCATCCAAATACTTTGGAAGGTTTCGAATAATTTATTCGTGTACCGATCATTCGAATGAATCATTCGATCATTCGAATAAGCATTCAAAAAACTGTAAAAAAGAAAAAAATGTCATAAGCAGTTGCATTAGAAATGTTTTTTTTTTAGAATGTGTATGAATTCGTTGAATGCATCATTTAAATTTAAAGTTGATATAAAGTCCCAGTCATTTTTTACTAAGTTAGTTTTCAATTTTTTATAGTCTATTATTTTCGGTTTATATGCAGTGTTTTTTACGTGTGGGCATTTATTTATTTTTCCGTTGCTCGTTGGTTAACGGCTAACTTTAATGTACCCAAATGTATCAAAAATCATTCATTAATGACCCATATTAATGAACGATTTTTCATTAATAAACGATTTTTCATTAATGAACGATTTCTAGGGCCGCGGTGGTCTAGTGGGTAGAGGTCCTGCCTCCGACCCCGCTGGTGCGGGTTCGAGTCCCGTCCGGGCGGTCACTTTTTTTTTACTTTTTTAACACGAAAAATAGCCATGCGGGTCCCGGGATATATTTAGTCTTTGTCTTCATTTCACTTAAATGAATTATTAAATACTATACATCGATGGTGGCTGAATGCCCTAGCTGGCTAAGCCAATTTGCTATCATCCTCGATTCCCTAACTCGAATTCCTATCAATCATATTTCCTAAAAAAAGAACGATTTCTAGTTAAGCATTAAATAGCTAATTCATGAGTGGCTAATTACTCATAATTACTGGAAATGTAACTGATAATAGCGAGAAAACGATCTATAATTTGTTTCACATGTAAATGCAAAAGTATATCAATTCTCTGCGTTAGAAACAAATTAGAGGCGAACCGCCTTCGATTTTGTTATACAATAATGTCAAAGTGTGAAACGTCAAATTTATAAAACGCGTGTATCGAGTGAATGTCTGCTACTATGGATAGTGTCGAGTTTAAATTAACACCGCCAAAAGTACTAGCCATTGAAAATAATGCAACATTAAATTTGATTCCGGAAAAGAGTACACATTTTTACGAAAAAACTTACGTAGAATTTATTTCCTGGTGCGAGGAGTAACAGGTAAGACGTCATTCGGTATCTGCGCTATTCCCATGTTTTGCCGATATTGCTGCAAAGGGCTTAATAGCAAGTTAATTTGTTTGTTTTGTTTGGATTTTCTCTAATCTAATTTCTAATGTTGATCTAAGTTACGATCAACGGAAAAATCTTGTAACCAATTCGTGTGTTAATTGGCGATTAATGATCTCAACAATTAACGCACTCGCGCAAGCGCTCGTGCGTGAAAATGTCTCGATCATTAATTGCCATCATTAACACACTTGTTGGTTAAATAACTATTAATTAGGTGGATACCTAGTGTTACTGGACGGTGATCTGTGATTTTACTATGAATTATTTGAGAAAGTATTTTATTGCTATTCAAGATGGAAAATTTTTGGTTTCCATTTTTGCGTGTGTACTTAGTTATACAGGGCTGAAAATTGAATTCGCATAATGTATTAATGTATTCATTAACAAGTCTATCGTTCTGCAAATCAGTATTATTTTTGGTATCTCCTGCAAATATTTCGAATTGAGTTTTACAATATCTATTTAAATATTGTTGCAGCGAGTTAATGAAATGTTGAGTTGTATATGTATGTGGTCTATAGACTGAGGTAATGGCATTTTTTTATGAATGAATAATCGAGTACCGATCATTCAAATTTTTAAAAATAAGTACTCGAGATAATCGATTATTTTCATAATCAAATGAATGGATTATCATCATTCGAATGATCCAATCACTATTTCAAACCCCTTCAATTGCGAGAATCAGTTAGTTAAGGAAGTGCATGTTTTTCCCAAAATGTGTTTTGAATAAGTCTAAGCAAAACAGTTGATCTTTTTTAATTTAAATTAATTCAATATCGACATCGGTATATAGAATTAAAAGGCACATGTCTTTTCCTCATACCTCCAGCTGGCCCTGAATTTGATACATATAGGTACGTTTCTTTTTAATTGTAACTGCCCGTCTGAATTTTCGTAGACCCACAAATGTTTATTATTTTATTCCTCGCGTATTTTTTTTATTACGTAATTCTGTGTATCCTGTATACCCTATTGGAGAAATAGGAAGAGCTATGGAATGCGCGTGGAATGGCGACCATAGTAAAATGGCCAGACGGGCGGGATCAAAGGGTACAATCTGCGGGTTGTTTACTACCGACGATTAGGGATTCTATTCTCTACATGATGGTGTAGAAATTGTAATTTATGACCATATTCGAACCTTTTCTGCCTGCTAGAGACGAGGTCTGGACAAGCTTCCAAAAATATATGCCAGATGTTCCCATTCTTCACCCCTAGTACCTGCGTTCGACCTTCCCTTCAAATTTTAAAAGGAATTCGTTTAAATGAATGCAACACAACTCAATATCCGTTCCAAACTAACATACCCTGAATAAAACTAACTCATATTTAATACATTACAGGTACTTTTTCAATCTAAATGGCAATTGTTAATTTGTGTAACATGGATCAATGAAATTATATTTATGTTCATTTCAGTATTTTTGTGTATTTTTTTTCTCCAGTTAGATATAAACTGCTAGCCTTATATAGAGCAAGAACACTAACTAGCCCCGAACTTTACAAAAAATAAAGATTTTCAAATTTCAAACAATTATAAATTTGTCAGGGTTCTTGCTAGAGAGCAAGCATTGTTATATAGATAAAGCTAGTAGTTTATGATATCTAGCTAGAGAAAAAATACACTGTGATAAATTTTGGTTGTTATTTTTGGATCTAAAGTGGATTTTCTAAATTTTCAATACCAAACTTCTATTTTACTGGTTATTTTTAAATTTTGGCTCTTTTGGGTAATAAACATTGTTGTAAAGGAGACTTTTCTGAAAACAATCATGTCAATTGCAATGTTGTAACTTAACATAGTGCAGAGATATTCAAATTAACGCTAATGAAAATGAATTAACTTGAAAACACGTCGGGCGCTTACAAATATAGTAACGGTGCAAGGTATTTTCTTAAAACTTTTGAACTCAATTATAGGGTAATCGCATATAAAAAATCAAAATATTTAAAAATGGTCAAGCAACGAACTTAATTTTTATTCACTTGGATTGACCCAGTTGAGAATGTCGCCAGTCTGTTTCTAGCTTAGAAATATCAATTGTTTTCTAGTATGTCTACTATATCTAAGTGGTCAATTTAAAGTAAATTGTATGAGTGATAATGTTTTTAGAAATTTTAAAATCCTTAGATGCAAATTTCGCTTTCTCGAATTCAAGTTTCGAATGTCTCCATTTTGTTTCTAACTTAAAAATATGAATTGTTTTCTGGAATGTCAAAAATGCATTATTTTCTAATTAGTTTTAGAAATTTTGAAGAAAATTCCACGATTGATAATGTTTTTACTATATTTATAATCCCCAGATGTAAATTTCGCTTTCTCGAATTCAAGCTTCAAAAGTCGCCGTTTTATTTCTAGCTAAAAATTTTATTAATTGTTTCCTTATGTATTAAAAGTGTATCATTACTAAGTAGTTTTGGAAATTTTGAAAATAATTCCAAAAGCGATATTTTTTTTAGCACTTTGTTATACATGTTGTAAATATAATAAAAACACTTTTACTTTATGTTTTGATAATGGCAAGTTGAGTTGCCGAAACTATAGTCAACAATAAAAATCCGTGTTATACCAACAAAGTAAAAGTGTTTTATTATATTTTTAGAATTTTCCTTATTTCAAGATGTAAATTTCGCTTCCGCGTATTCAAGTTTCGACTGTCGCCATATTGTTTATGGCTTAAAAATATCAAAATAATTATTTAGTATGTGAAAAATGAATTATTTCTAAGCAGGAAATTTTGAAGAGAATTCCACGAGTAATAAAGCTTGTGGAATTATTTTAATCCCAACATGTAATTTTTTCTTACTCGAATTAATAATAATATTAATACATTAATACATCTATGAAATAAAGTAATCTTAATCTTTTTGAAAATGTATTTTTTTCAATAACGAACACTCGAGTGCAAAAAATTAAAAATGAATATAAAACAGAAGGATAAAATCCTACAAAAATTCAGATTACTTCACAAGCCGTCGATCTTTTAACATAATTTTGGTTTTTGAATGTGCAGCAATTTTCAGTCGAGTTATGAATTTCTGAAAATGTATTTTCTTCAATGTCGAACTCTCGAGCGCAAAAATTAAAAATTAATATGAAACGTAGGGATAAAATGCTACAAAAATTCAAATCACTCTATACGACGTTGATCTTTCAAAATAATTTTGGTTTTTGAATATGCAGCAATTTTTAGTCGAGTTATGAATTTTTGAAAATGTATTTTTTTCAATGTCGCAATTTCGAATGCAACATTAATATGAAACGCAGGGATAAAATACTACAAAAATTCAATTCACTTCTCAAGACGTCGATCTTTCAAAATAATTTTGGCTTTTGAATCTGCAGCAATTTTCAGTCGAGTTATGAATTTTTGAAAATGTATTTTTATCAATGACGAGCACTCGAGAGCAAAAAATGAAAATGAATATGAAACGAATTTTTACAGCACCCTGTAAATTTATTAATAATTAGCATATTTTTTGTATTACACTATTTCACTAGTGCGTAATTACTTTATAACTCGAGTTATGTACTATACTTTATCTACAATCATACCTTTATTGGCTTAAAATAAGGACAATTTAATTTTCATCTATAATATCCCTAATGCGTCAAATATTACCGATCATTAAAAGGAAAAGTATTCTATTTCTTTATTATTTCATCTTCATCTTGGGGCGATCAACCAGTTAGACATGAATGCACGGCTTATTATAATACACCCCAAAAAAGGGCTCACTACCTGCTTGGGCCAAAAATCTAAAATTCGATCCGGTGGGCACGTGCCCGCAAGTTTGACATTTTTACGACCGCCTGGTGATTATTACCGACCGCAATAAACCCAAGGGCCATGCCGCCTACTCTGGACATTTTTAGCGGCTCCTGTGGAATGTGCTGATGGTCGTTTCCAGTGGCGCAGCATAAATTCAGTAATATTATCATTTTAATTATTAATAAAATATCCTTAAGTATTTTTTTTGAATTTCACAATATATAATTAAACTTAAAACATATTTAAATATGTTTATGGTTTAAATTATTTGTAAATAATGGACATAAACGACAAACTTTATAATTCCCGTTTCGAAAGACGTCTACGTTCATGGACAAGCGGAGCGATAACTTTTGGTTGAGTGGTACAGCGGTCGGGCCATGTGTTCAGCGAGATATGAACGAACTATCACAAAAAAATATATTGGTCCACAGCCTATACCCTCGAACACACGGTAAACAGAGCGGCTCATTAAAAAAAAACATGCCAAAAAAAAATATTTTCTATTGCATCGCTGCGCTCACCATTTTAAAGGCGCATACTATTTACAATCTTTAAATTCCATAGCTCTCTGTATTTAACCAATAGACTATAGTATCTTCTTTCTGGCGTGCGCTGCTTTTACACTCTTCGCGTTTATTGCGTTTTGAATTTAAAACTATATTCTCTATCCATATTGCTTCTTGAAACGCACAATTCTCAAATAACAAACTAATAATGAATATTCATAAATTAAAGGTACTTCGGGTTTTATGAACCAATGCCAATTCCCAGCGTCTATCTCGATTTGTACTTTGTTGGGCTACGCGGGGTGGAGGGGGCGAGAGGATTTAATTTGCCTAACTCGCTTTCACAGGCGTTTGAAATTTAAAAAAATAGCACATTTTCAACTCAATTATTTAACAATAGAATATTTTTATCTTGATATCATATGAAAACTACTATTATAATGTTCGGAGTGACATATTACAAGCATTTAATTTTAGTTCAATTAGTTAGAAAATGGCTAAAAACCTTATGAATTGGAAGGACAACCGATCTAAATTCATTAATATCTTCGTTATTTTTCGATGAAAAATCATTAAAACGTCTGACACCGTACATTATACTATTGCCAACAATTATGGTAAAAATCAACTTCCTGTTTACATAACTTTTCGAAAATAACACTATAAACCTAATTTTGTTGATAATGGAAAAGTTCAATTTTTTCAAAGATACATATATTTATTGTACATTTCCGAATAAGATATAGTAAATGGAAAAATTTTGAGTAATGTAATTACTCAAAATAATAGTTTTTTTGTACTACCAATTATACTATACACCTACCGTTAATAAGAGGCATTGTGGGGTACTCGTTACATTGGTATGCCACAATATACCCTCCTTTTAAACTTGTATGATAATGTACTATTTTAATCCCGGTTGTTAACAAAATGCAAGTTGGATGGGGTTTACTAAACCTTGGTTTTTGAAAGGCGCCATGCGAGCACTTGTGAAGTATTAACGCGAGTACTTAAAGGTTAAAAAAAATGATAGCATATGTAGGATGAATTCGGGTAAATCACAATGTAAGAAGTATAATAAGAAGCTTGTCGGCTTTAGCAATTGACATAGGTTACTTAAATTGACGGCATTTTAAAAGTTGCGCAATAATCTAAATCAAATTCGATTAGTAGAAAAAAAAATAATTTCTGACATAAGAGTTTTTAAAGTGATATAAGTATCAATAATAATTATATTACACATTCATTTGTAGTAATTCGATAAACCAATTGGATGATAATTACATGACAGGCACTGAATAGTTCAGGAGTTGTGTAATAGTTATCATTGTACTGTGAGAGGCATTGTTATTACAAATAATAATCTAGTGTTGCTTGCAATTTCCTCTATCATTGCGAATACTAGAAACATTTAATAATTTTAATTTATTTAATCTACGCATCCCAATTAAATTTAAATTATGAATATATAACTATGTACAATCATACATTTGTAAAAAAAAAACGATACACTTTAATGAGCAACACGACCCTACAGTATAATAGACTCATCAAAGCATTTTAATATACTTATATTTTTAATAACTTTGATCTCTTTGTCGTCGCACAGTTTTTATTGCGTTAATATTTATGGCGAATTATTTTTAAATTAATTAGTTAATTAATTAGAGCACCAGTCTTCGTATAACTATAAACACTTTATAAATTTTAAAATATAATTTCTCGTGGAGATAAATGAAAACGTATTATCACCCGAATTACTCATAATTAATCTTATTCTTCGTAGCAGTCGTTCAATGATTAAGTTTCTGATTCCGGTCGGATTAATTTTTAATATCATCCCTTGAGTGTGGTCGTTTAAAGTCCTATTCAGTAATTAATTTCATTGAATTAATGGCCGGCAATAAGATATTTTATTTGAGCATTGCGATTCTCTTTATTAATTCATTAGAGTGCTAAGTAGTGGAGAGATCAAGAGCTTAATTCAATTTTAAATAATGACGAAAAGTGGCATAAAATTATGAATATTCAACCTGTAACTCTGTAAAATTTATAAAAGCTAAAAGCAAATAACTTATTGAAACAACGATTTCCCTGGCTAATGCCACTGCAGAGACGTAATTATTTCAATCAGATATTTATTTTTATTCTTTGTAAGTGTTTTTTTTTTCTAATTTGGTAAGTTTCTGTTAATCCGTTAACGCACGCGCAAGTGCAGGTCTAAATAAGTGGCTAACAGCTAGTACAATCAGATGATTGTGCGAATATTTTTTATTATGAAGAAAAGAGAGTAAATGTATTCGCCCTATAACTGAATAAAAACTTTATGAAAGTCTCAATAACTAATCTAATGAAAATGAGGTCGGTTTCGATGGTAAATGACATCATAAATTGAGTAATTTATCCACTATAATGCGATTACTCAAATCTTCTGGTTGGTAATATTTCCATTAAAAGCTAATACGTAAATCCAAATTTTTCACGACGAAATTCGTGCTAAGGATTTTCAAATAAGTGATGCTATAAGTGGCAACTGTAATTTGGATTAAGTTAACTAAGAAATTGTTGTATCAGCATCATCTTACGGTACTAAATCTCGTAGTATTGAATGGAGAATGCTGGAAGATAATCAGCCAATACCATTATAATTGACGATCACCTGGCGGTTCCTGTAAGTCTCACAAATAATTTTCATGAACAAATAGTGTTTAGAATGGTCTCCTAGACTTAAAAAAAACAAAAAATAATGTTTGAAGAAAAATTAAATTTAATCGTTTTTTGGCATTTCCAGTCGATCTAAGAATGATCCACGTAAAAAGAAATTTTGCTTATCTCGGTTCCTGTAAGTCTCACAAATAATTTTCATGAACAAATAGTGTTCAGAGTGGTCTCCTAGACTTGAAGAAAAAAACCTTTGCAGAAAAATTAAATTTAATCGTTTTTCGGCATTTCCAGTCGATGTGAAAACGATACACGTGAAAAGAAATTTTGCTTGTCTCAGTTCCTGTAAGTCTCACAAATAATTTTTATGAACAAATAGAGTTCAGAATGGTCTTCTAGACTTGAAAAAAAACAAAAATAAATTATTGACGAAAAATTAAATGTAATCGTTTTTCGGCGTTTCCAGCCGATGTAAGAACGATCCACGAAAAAAAAAAACGAGATTACATGGTAACAAACCAGCAGAGTTTTTCTTCTTGATTATGGATGATAAGATATTTGTATATATTTGTTACTAAAGTCCTGAACCTTACCTTATATTCATTTTGTTGTGTTCACCTGTTCATATAAGTATTTTTACTTTTTATTATAAAATTTGTACTGGTTTTTGTTTGAATTAACAAATATAGGTTAAGTTATTTTATTAGTTATGTAAGTTGTGTAATTTAGAATTTTTAATTATCTAGTTTATTTGTTTCCCTGTATTGGATCTTCCGTTGGGCAATAAAGTTATTATTATTATTATTATTATAATTACCCCATCAGCTGGAATACATCAGTAAGCAGACTTCTTTGAAATCAAGTGATTTTTTAGTTTAATATTGGGGGTCTGTATGCAAAGATTTCTGTTTATTTAAATCAAAAGCAAATGTTCAAAAACACATTCGTTGCGGGTCCTATAAGCTATAATGGAATTGAGTTACTATCACTTATAATTATGAGGATTTTTGTTTTTTATAATAACTTCATAAGATCCAAAGTCTATTGAGTGCAGGGCCGAATTACGGATTTCTTCGCCCATAGCCCCCCCCCCCCCCCCCAAATACTATAAAACTTTTAAAATGCTATTACTTTTTTATTTATACTGTAAAATAACATTATTTCAAAAAAAAAACAAAAAAACATTGAATGGAAAAAGTTAACAAGTAGGTATAAACATTTTTATATACTGGATTTCTTACTGGCGGAACTATTTATAATATCAGTAAAAGCTGACAGTTAAATCATGATTTATTGATTTGATACCACAGATAAATTATCAAGTCCTTATTGATTAATGGCATTTCGTACATGTGTTTTTGTCCAATTATACAATGATATTTCTCCGATCGTATTATTTATTGCTCGAGCAAAAAAAGTCTTAATGCGGTACAGTGGCGGCCCCTGGAAAATTTTGATGGTAGAGCCACTTAGCATAGACAATATATCTCACCACCTCCTTTTTGAGAAAAGAAAAATCGATCATTAAAAACGTTTACTTGTTGCAGAAGCACTAAAAGAATTAAATAAAGACGAAAAATAGACCGCATTTATTCTGTAACATTCTTCGTCCGCGAAAATCGATTAAACGACGAATTGTATTTTGTAACATTACCTCCTTTTTAACTGCCAAACAAGACATTTTCAAGTGCCAAAATTGACAATGACATTTTCCAAGTCCCAAAAATTATCATTTTCGAATGGTTCAAAATATTACCATTGTCAACTGCGAAAAACGACAATTTTCAGGTGTCAAAAATTAAGAATTTTAATTAACAAATTTCGCAATTTGCAACTGTTAAAATAGGTAATTACCAACAGTCTAAAATGAATATTTTTAAATGCTAAAAACAACTACAAACTGACCATTTTCAAGTGCCAAAAAAGACATTTTCAAGTACAAAAATTGACAATTTTCAAATGCAAAAACATTTTCTAACTGCCAACAACAATCATTTCAACTGTCAAAAATGATCATTTTCAAGTGTCATAAATGACAATTTTCAAGTTTTAAATTTGACCAATCTCAACTGCCAAGAACGACAATTTTCAAGTGCCAAAAATGATAATTTTTAACTGCCAGAAATGCCCATTTTGAATTGTCAAAAAAACAGTTTTCAATTGTCAAATATGACCTTTCTCAACTGCGCAAAATAACCATTTTCATGTGCAAAAAAAGTCAAAATTCATAATTTTCAAGCCCCAAAAATGGCATTTTCCAGGTGTCAACTATCAAAAATTCTCATTTTTGAGTGCTATAAATGACAATTTTTAAGGTTCAAAAATGACTATTTTTCAGCTGTTAAAAAAGACTATTTTCAGGTGTTAAAAACAATTTTCATCCATGCAAAGAGCCGAAAAAGACATTTTCAAAAGACCAGACAATCATTAAGTGCCAAAAAAGACATTTTAAAGTGCCAAAATTGATGAAATTTTCCAACTGCCAAAAATTATCATTATCGAATGCTGTAAATGGTTCAAATATTACCATTGTCAATTGCTAAACACGACAATTTTCAGGTGCCAAAAATAAAAATTTTGAAATACCAAATTTCCCAATTTTAAACTGTTAAAAAGGGCAATTACCAACAGTCTAAAATTAACGATTTAAGGTGTCAAAAAGTAATTTTTAACTGTACAAACCGAACATTTTCAAGTACCAAAATTGACAATTTTCAAGTGCAAATAATGACATTTTCCAACTGTCAAAAACGATCATTTCAACTTTCTAAAATTATCATTTTCGAGTGCCATAAATTCAAATTTTTAAGTTTCAAAAACGACCATTTTTAACTATGCAAAATAACCATTTTCATGTGCAAAAAAAGTCTAAATTCACAATTTTCAAGGGCCAAAAATTACTTTTCCAAGCGTCAAGAACGATAGTTTTAAACTGTCAAAAATTATCATTTACGAGTGCCATACATGACAATTTTCAAGGTTCAAAAATGACCATTTTCAACTGTCATGAAAGACAACTTTCAACTGTCAAGAATGACAATTTTCAACTGTACAAAGTGCCAAAAAAGATATTTTCAAGTGCCAAAATTGACAATCTTCAAGTGCCCAAAAATGACATTTTACAAGTGTCAAAATTTATAATTTTCAAATGCCATAAATGGTTAAAAAATTACCATTGTCAACTGCCCAAAACGATAATTTTCAGGTGTCAAAAATGAAAAATATAATTCCCAATTTTCAACTGTTATAAAAGCCAATTACCAAAAGTGTAAAATGTACATTTTTAAGTGCAAACTGACCATTTTCAAGTGCCAAAAAAGACATTTTCAAGTACCAAAATTGACAATTTTAAGTGCAGAAAATAATATTTTCCAACTGTCAAAAACAATCATTTCAACGGTCAAAAATTATCATTTTCGAGTGCCATAAATTAAAATTTTCAAGTTTGAAAAATCACCATTCTCAACTGTCAAAAACGACAATTTTCAAGTGCCAAAAATGACAATTTTTAACTGCCTAAAAATGGCAATTTTCAGCTGCCAACAAATACAATTACCATCTGTCAAAAATGCCCATTTTCAAGTGTCAAAAATTACCATTTACATCTGTGCAAAATAACCATTTTCATGTGCAGAAAAATATATTTTCCAAGTGTCAAAAACGAATTTTAAATATAAAAAATTATCATTTTCGAGTGTCATAAATGACAATTCTCAATGTTAAAAACTAACCATTTTTAATTGTCATAAAAGGCAACTTTCAAGTGTCAAAAATGACAATTTTCAACTATGCAAAGTGCCGAAAAAGACATTTTCAAGTGCTAAAATTGACAATCTTCAAGTGCCCTCTATACTACATGAGCAAAAAGGCGTATTCGGTAATAAACTAATTTCATTCTTCGTGGATGACGCGGAAATACGACTGACAAGTGCACGTCGTCGTCGTGCGCATGAGCGGAGCCAGAAATGATTTGGTTAATAATGCAGTTCCATAACAGAAAAATTTCTTGCCGACCTCGAAATTAGAGGTAGTGCCATGGCTCCTTGGCTCTACATAACGAGCCGCCCTTGATGCAGTAACCATATTGGAAAACATGGCCATAATATGTTTTTTCCCTGATAAATGATAACATTTCTCAAATATTGACGATATTTTCTATGTTGTTTTCGACAAAATAATAGAATTCAATACATTTTTGTCCAAAACATTAGTCCAAATCGTTTAAATATTCAACTTGCAAATTAATAATCATTTTCTATATCGTTGTCATTCATAATCTTAAGTATATTTAAAAATCCGAACTTTCTATTTCTACATAAGCAATCAATTGTTCCTATAATTCTTGACCAATAATCGCAAGAAAAGCTATAAATTTGATATCACTCTTGCTGTCGAACTTTGTTTATTTTTATCTTTCTAGTTATAGTGAAGCTTTCACTTCTATATCGTTTTTACTTTCTCCGTTACGAAGTACGAGAAAGTATTGTGATCGTGATTTTTTTTTTCAAAATTTGTCTACGGAAATATCCGTTTTGGGGCCTTAGATGCCATTTTAACAATTTCTGCAAAAAAAAATTGTGTGTTTGATGGTGTGTGTGTGTGTATGTGTCTGCTGTGCGCGCTGTATCTCAAAAACTGATTGAGCAATTGATACAAAACTTTTAAGATACGTCTTATTTAATAATACGAAGAACTGAAAAGCTTTTGATAAAATTTCGTACACCGGAGGTAAGTGTTTACCTTACCTGTTTTTTTTGTTTTTTTCCAATATTTTCTTAAATGTGAAAAATATCACAAAAACATTTAAACAAATATTGAAGACAATAAAGAAGTAAACATCTTTGGTTTGAAAATATTTTTCATAAAACCATTGTTATTCGAGAAAAAAAATTATTATTTTTTTTCTTTTTTGGTTTATAATTATGAAATGATAATAGTTACAGCAAAATACAGGGTGTTTCAGAGCTCTGGGAACGGTCAATCACGTGCTTACTTTTCAAAATATCGAAAAAGGTTTAATACAAAAGTTGTGTATAATAGTGAGCTGCGCCCCCTAAAAATATTTAAATTTATACAGGGTGTCTCATAACAAAGTTACAGACCAAACTTATGGTTTTTTAAATAGAACACCCTGTATTTTTTGTCATTTTTGAATTATATGGAGCAAATAAAGGTGAGTTACTTCAATTATATGCTCCATATAATTCAGAAATAACAAAAAATACAGGGTGTTCTATTTAAAGAAAAATAAGTTTGGTCTGTAACTTTGTTATGAGACACCCTGTATAAATTTAAATATTTTTAGGGCATGCAGCTCGCTATTATACACAACTTTTGTATAAAAACATTTTTCGAAATTTTGAAAAATAAGCACGTGATTGACCGTTCCCAGAGCTCTGAAATACCCTGTATATCAATAATAATTGTAGAAAATACTAAAATGAACAACTCATAAAGAATAAGTTTTTTTCGAAATCTCTTTGGTTTTTGAGTAAACTGAGTTTTTGAATTTGAAGTATAATTTTTCCATCTTTCAGAATTTTGACGTTTTAAACGTCAGTTTCATCCGAGTTTGCGCAACGCTCGATGTACATTCCAAATATGATTTCAATTGAAAATAAACCATGAAAACGTAAGAATAAATGGCTATGATACCATCAAGTCGGAGAAAGTAACATGATGGCCACATCACCATTTTTCATTATGCATTCCTATTAAAATGTATATCAGTCTGTGCGCGCCGTATCTCAAAAACTACGACATGAATTAACATGAAACTTTGAACATAAGCCTTATTTGAAAATCCGAAGAACTGAAAAGCTTTTGCTAAAATTTCATACACCTCAAGTATGCGTTTACCTTAGTAATTTTTTGTTTTTCTCCAATAATTTTTTAAATATCAAAAATATTACAAAAACATCTAAACAAATCTTAAAGGTAACAAAGAAATTAACATCCTTTGTTTGAAAATATTTTTCAAAAAACAAACGTTTTATGAAAAAATAAAATTATCATTTTTTTTGTCATTTTTTTTTGGTTTATAATTAAGAAACGATAACAGTTCATCAAATTTATATGAATAATATCGGTAGGTAATGATAAAATTATTAACTTATAAAGGATAAGTTCTTTTGGAAATCTTAATACCTTTTGAATAAATAATCGGTAAAGATTATTAGAATTTGAAGTATCATTTTTAATTTCCATCTTTCATAATTTTGACGTTTCAAACGTCAGAATCATCCAATACTACAACACGGTCAATGTATATTGAAATTGGAAAAAAATATGAAAGTATAAATCAAAATTTCAGGACTTTTTTCACGACTTTTTTGGGACTCTTTTTTCAGGTCTTTTTTGTAAGACCTTATTTTCAGGATTTTTTCATTTCTTTTTACAAGTCTTTTTTAAGAACCTTTCTCTAGATTTTACTTTGCAGGACTTTTCGTTAAGATCATATTTTCAGGAATCATCTTTAACGATGTTTTTTCAGGACTTTTCTTTTCTGAATTTTTTTCGAGAATTTATTTTCAAAACTTTTAGTTTTTGAGACTTCTTTTCAGGATTTTTATATCAGGATTATTTTTCAGGAACTTTTTTCACGACTTTTTGATGCCTTCTTCAGATTTTTCTGTCTGTTTGTAAGACTCTTTTTGGGTTTTTTTTGCAGGACGATTTTTTCAAAACTTTTGCTAAGAGTTTTTTTAGAACTTTTTTCAAGACTAAAAAGTTTTGGTTTGGGCCAAGTTTGGGACATTTTTTAGGATTTTTAATTTGAATTATTTTTCTGGAACTTTTTTAATGCCCTTTTTCAGGTCTTAGGCTTTTTGGGATTTTTTTACAGGACAATGTTTTCAAAACTTTTGTTACGACTTTTTTCAGAAGTTTTTCTAGACTTTTGTTTCAGAACCCATCTTTTTTGAATTTTTTTTCAAGGCCTTTTATTTAAGATTACTTAAAAACTACTATGTTCAGGACCTTTTTTTGGGACTTTTTTAATGCTTTATACCAGATCTCTTCTAAGGCTTTTGTCAGAACTATTTTCTGGAATTTTTTGGGGTCTTTTTAGGACCTTCTTAAGGACTCTTTACAGGACTTTTTTCATAATTTTTCTAGGACTTTTTTTAGAGCTGTTTCACAGGCTTTATTCAGGACTTTTTAAAATTTGTATTCGGACTTTTTTGTATGCTTTTTAAGTACTTTTCATATGGCCTTTTTATCAGAACTTTTTCTAGGACCTTATTTTCAGGAATCTTTTATCACGGTTATTTTTTCAAGACGTTTTCCAGGATTTCTTATCAGGATTATTTTATCAAGATTTTTTAAATGCCCTATTACTTCTTTTCTAAGGCTTTTTTCATGACTTCTGTTAGGACTTTTTACGGGTCTTTTTAGGACCTTTGTAAGGACTTCTTCCAGGACTTTTTTTCTGGTCTATTTTACAGGTTTTTTTCAGGACTTGTTAATGCCTTTTTTCGAACTTTTTTGAAGCCTATTTTCAGTACATTTCTACAGTCATTTTATCAGGTATTTTTAAGGAATTTTTTTTGTCACGACTCAGTTTTCGGGACTTTTTTCAGATCCTTTTCGAGAACCTGTTTTTCAAGACATTTCTTTGTCAGAGCGCTTTTTTCGGGACTTATTATCAGGACTTTTTAATCAGATTTTTTCAGGACTGTTTTATTCAAGACTTTTTTCGGGTATTCTCTTTGGAACTTTATAACCTGAACTCTTTCAGGTTTTTTTCAGAAATCTTTTTCAGGATTTATCAAGATTTGTTTTTAGGATTTTTTGAATTTTCTAATAAATTAATTTAAGATTATTTCAATTGGAAGTATAATTTGTTATTTATATCTTTCATAACTTTGACGTTTTAAAAGTCAATATCATCTGATCTAAAATAAAAATAAACCATGGTAGTATAAATACAAATAACTGTTATGCAATCAAGATCGGAGAAAGTAACATGATGGCCACATCACCATTTTTTCATTTTTGTCCAGTTGGTAATGATTTAAACTGGCCAAACAGTTACTCAAAAATTGCTGTCGTTGTTGAATTATAAATAACGGTTTGTAAAGTTTCATTGGCTTGACCACGTTTCTTTAAAACATCTGATCCCAATCATATTCATTGCTTTAGTTACGGTATATTGCTAGAAGAACTTCAATTCTATAATATCTATGGAGGCGCATTTGATTTTTTTTTAAATCGTACCTTTGTAATCGTAAGCAATGTGTCTCTAGAAATGATAGCAAATATGATATTCAGAACATAAATCATGGGGTTCATAAAGGTTCAGTATTGGGCCCGATACTATGTATCGTATCCATACACGAATTACCAATGTATAAGGCCTCGACCATAGTTATATTGTTGGCTGATGACAGATTACAGTCATAGTACTAATATAGATCTCCAAAATGCGCAAAAGATAACTAGTGGTTTTATGTTCATAAATTAAAATTGAATGATCTAAAGATACAGCAATTTCAGATTGATCCGCATACAAGAGGTACTGCTTCAAGCTCAGTGGTCTGTCCTGAATTTTTAGTCCTAGGTCAGCTAAACAGAATCCTACTGCTGGTGGTGATGCTATTTCGAACAATTTGGGCAGTTTCTTTTAATGACCTCTTTTAGGCGGGCTGTGGTTTGTCCGCTCTTTTCCTTTTCCGGCATTCCTTACACCTTAAACGGCCTCTTTGTGGCTCTTGCCGGTGGTCCTGTTTCTCCTGCAGGAGGTTATCTTTTGAAATAAATAAACTGTACAATGTTTAGCTATATTTCTGTTAAGGTGAGTATAGACTAGAGCATTTACTAGTAACAGAACAACGAGCCGCTCTATGATATGTTCAAGTGTTGATACCCTCACGAACCAGACGTCTTTTGACGACAGCTTTTGAAACTGAGCATTTTCCTGTATTGTACCATTCGTTAGAACGTTACATTACATAGAAATGCTCGAGAAAATGCTCTAGTGTATATCCACCCTTAGGTGTCGCCATCTGGCTTTACTATTGTAAACTAATAATAAGTTCACTGCGAGTATGTTGGCAACTCTGACTAGCAGTCGGTTTACGTTTCTCAATTAAATGTTTTCTTGTTTATGCCAGGAGTATAATAAACAAAGTTTTTCTAATAGTTCCGTCCGAGTATTATTTTCCAAACCCATTTACCATCACAGTATCTAGTAATCCTATCAGTAACGGCATGTTCGGTGACTCATGGTACGGCCGAGGTAGTAGAGGTGGCAATACAGGCGGGTAGGGTTGGTTTCAGAGACCTGTCTGCACCTATCTGTATTACCTAATTCATGTCCACCAGGTGTTTGCAGTACCTTCTAACAGCATTGTCGTGCCCGGTATCGCATTTTCATCTAAAACGCTTGTACTGGTTATAAAGAAGACTATACTGTACAACATCATGCTGCTTGGAGAAGCAGCTGTAGTTGATCTCTGTCAACGCCATCCTCCCTTTAGTATCACTCACTAGTTTCACTTCGTTTTACACTGTTTATTCTGCCCCCTTGCTCTATCACACTCGCTAGGCGTCAGTTTTTGGAGGGTAGCTCAGAGGAAGAGACAAATTATTCACAAAGTAGTTTTATTTACAGAAATATATACAGTGTATGAAAGATTTTGGGCAAAATATAGCATAACGGTGACTTTGGTAGATGCTTAGAGGTAGAGGATGCTCGCAGGGACAGCTGAGGTGGAGAAAAGCTGGCTCCTTATGACGGGGTGACGCGGCTTCCTTTTATTTGAGTTGTCCACGGCGAAAGTATTTTCTTTCCTCACAAGTGATGCAAACTTCTACTTTCCTTTTTAAATTGAGTGTAAAAAAGTTAGTTTCGAAGGTTGAAAAAAACACTTTTCGTGTCATCTCAGAACATAATGACCATTATCCTCTGCTGTGGTAGATTTTTTAGAATTAAATCAACAATTATGTTTTTATCCACCATATGCCACTCTGCTGTTATTTCCTAAATTGAAGATCCGAGTCTGTGACTGAATTTGACAGACAGACAATGAAACTTTTGTTTCAGATAAGAGTTATTTTTTAATGGGGAATCCGAGTCTGCAATGGTCGACTTAGGCATCATTCAATGATCCTATTTCAGGCGAACAAATTTTATTCAAAACTTATTTTTGATCCGATGCGTCGTTTTTCAGATATTTCAATGCCTCATGATAAATCGGTCACCCTGTATATGTTGGATTGGCCGTCGTGTTTTCGTTTATTAAATTCATCATAAATTTTGGTAAAGTAATTTCTCTGTAATCCTCTTAGATCTCTTTACTTTTGAAGTCCTTGTTTCCTTCCTTAATCTTTTGTTAGTGTTTTATAAGTAAATCAACATTGTGTCGAAACAAACTTTAAGCGGGCGCGGATTATTTGAAAGCTTTCCAATTCTTAAAACAGTTTTAACATTGATGTTGTTAAAATAATATGTAATGCCAATCATTTTATCTAGGTCCTCGTTTTTTTTTATCCGCTCCATTTTTCAATTAAGATTCCGAAAGGTTAAGTAATATAATATTTCGAGATCGTTGTTAACTATCATAAATTTCATCGAAAAATTGTTCCATGGACTGCAATATTTCAAGTTCCCTTCCTATTTTAATATTTTCGGTTTCCAACTCTAATAATTTTGCATTTACTGCAAGTTCTTAAACTTATTCTGACAGTTCACAGCTATTAATCTCTAGGCTTTGTTATTATTTCGGATAATTTATTAATGACATGCAACAAGCGAAGGTTGTATACGTTGAATTCTTCCAGTACACTGAAGCATACATCTACTTCTTCTGATAAATTGGAAGTTCACCAATCATTTGGATCAAGTTGTTTATCAGTTTTGTACAGAAGACTTTTATTTTTTTTTTATTTATTCTTATATTTTACGAAAGCTCCGAGACCTCACTGTAGTTTTCTGATATAATGGAAATTGCTAGTTTCACATTTCGAGATAGAGAAAGAAAGTACACCCGAGCGTATACGGGCATTTATTCAAATACATTTTCACATTTCATGGCAGAGAGAACTCCTTAAATTTATCGATTCAGTATTATTTGTAATGTTATTTACCAACGTTGTTTTTCCGAATTGCGTTATTATTAATTTGCGTCACAAGCATGTTTACAGTATCTGATCGTGCGTTCGTACATGTTGTTGTTTTTCTTTGAGCATCCGTCTTATTTCTGTCCATCCTTCAATAGCACACGTGGCCTTGAAGCGTTTTGTATTCTCGAGTTTATATTATTATTTCAATTTACGAATAATGATGTTTTACATATGCGTTCGATATTATTTGAAATTGAAGCGTTTAATATTCTAGAATATATATTGTGGTATAATAACTATTTACATTTCAGAGAGAATTAATTACTGAAGCGATGTAATCATCGCAAGTGTTTTGATACCATTCAGTTTTATATACATTTTATATTACGTAAACTGCGATGTAGTAGTAGTATTCATCACGTGCGTTGGTTGTTTCTTTTTTTATTTTAAATTATTCTGTAAATATTTCATTAATTGCCTTCAATCACGCGACAATTGATACGGGACGGATGTAATTTTATGCCCTATACAATCTACGTTTCCGACAGAACCATGAAATTCATTATTTATGTATCTAATTAACAAACTTTTCTGTATTTTATGCTTGTACGTTTACAAAATTAGCATTGTAATTGCCGCGTTTTATTTCAACGGTATAATTTGGAACAATAAAACTTTACTATAATACTATTAACATGTATTCTACAAATTTTTAGAGTTAACATATGTGACAATAGTTCAGTGCATGTTTTTAAAAGTTTTGCCATGATTTAATTGTTTATTTGAAAATTTGAAAAAAATGGTGATATGGCCACCATGTTACTTTCTCCGATTTGATAGTATAATAGTTATTTATATTTATACTTTAATGGTTTGTTTTCAATTTAAATCATATATTAAATCTAAATCGAGCGTTTTGCAGGATCGAATATTAGTGACGTTTAAAATGTCAAAATTATGAAAGATGGAAATGAAAAATTATATTTTAAATTCTAATGATCTTTATCGTCAGTTTACTCAGAAACTAATGAGATTTCGAAAAAAAATGATTCCCTATAAGTTATTCGTTTTGGCCTAAATACAGGGTGTACCATTTAAAAAAACGAAATTATTCAATTTTATAAATTCGACATTTTTTTATCGGCCTGTATATTTTTTCATATAAAATCATAGTTGGCGCTATAGTTCGAACCTTCAACCAGACAATAGAAATGATTGGTTTAAGTAGTTTGTTACAATTCCGGCCTTATCCGGTGGAGCTCGACTTGTGCAGCGATCGATCGCCTGGACGTCCGCGATATAATTGCATTAGTTTGACATTTGTCAAAATAGTTTATGAAGTGAACAGGTATTTTGGAACAAATAAAATTCCTAAATCAGACACTTATTTTGGAACGAAGGGAGCACTAATTAGAATACATATAGGACCTCTACAATGTCTGACCCCGGGTCATTTTTTCAAAAACGTTTCGGTAAATCGGAAAATCGAGCACAAAATCCCGTTCTGTTCTTGTTTCTGTGGCTACACATGCGCAGAAATGCATTCACTTCAGAAAAAGCACAGAATGGTATTTTAAGTAATAACTGTGTATAGGGAATTTTGGTAAAGAAAGGAATTTTATACGCGAACTTAACCCTCTCGCCGTTCATGACTGGTAGGGTATATCGACCTGGGACCAACGCTTTTTATTCAGATCTTTCGAATGACAAATTTGATATACCTTTCCATTTGAAATTTCCGAGTTTTTCGCTCAAAAATTGTGCCTCAAAAACAATGGATTACGAGTTAGCCGATTTTTTGATCTACCATATAAGATGGCGGACGGCGAAAGTGTTTATTCCGATCGTTCCGCGAATAGTAAGAAAGTGTTTACCAGTAAGCGATGCTCCTGTGGTTCTGTCGCTAAATCAGGGATCCAGTGTGCCGGATGCAATAGTTTATATCACCCAAGCTGTATACATCGTGTGAAAGAGTGCTGCATCTACCATTAGCCGTTTCTAACCTGCAACAAACTCCTCGAAGTCCGGACGTAAATATTGCCCCATTTGAAAATAAATGTGAGTATTCAAAACATTTAGTCAGTGCCTACATTGATCTAATAGCCGAGCTTAAATTCTCCAATAAGTTGCTATTAGACAAAATTGATCATCTTGAGAAAGAAAACAGTGCTCTAAAAGCAAATGACAATAGGTTTACTATCAAGGCGGGTGCTTCCGTTACTACTGAAATTATAAACAGTCCGGAAGAGAACGTTGCGATAAGTAATTTAAACATAGGCAACCCAAATAACATCAAGATACCAACAATTAAGATTGTTCACAATGTGCCTGACCCGTATAAACCGACAGCGGAGAAGGTTCCCGCTCCATCCGCAACTGAAGGAAAATGGACCGAGGTCGTTGGAAGAAACAGACGCACTCGCGCTCACGCCCAATCAACCAACCAAGACAGCAAAGCAAAAACACTTGCACCGAAGAATATTAAACAATTAGTACGAGGAACTGCATCATGGGGTAAAGATAACTTCAGTGCAGCTACACAAAAAGCCTGGCTGCATATTGGACGCGCTAAACCAGAAGCCACGTCTCAACACATCGAAAAATTCCTGATTAAAAGATTCCCGGGGCGTCAATTTATAATCGACAAATTAGAAACAAATAATTCAGCAAAATTGTCATCGTTTAAAGTAGGGGCGGATTTTGACCTGCTAGAAGAACTTAATATTCCCGACTTATGGCCTTCAGGTATTACAGTAAGGAGGTTCAATTTTTTTCGACCCTCAACAAAAACCGCAACCCGAACCGAAGTGAACAATACAAATCTTATATTATTCCATATAAATATACAATCACTGCGTAATAAATTAAATGAAATTGATTTATTTATAAAATCACAACCAGTTATTGATATTCTTTGTATCACTGAACATTGGCTGTTAGCGGAAGAAATTAAGTACTACAAACTCGAAAATTATATTGTTACCTCAAGTTTCTGTAGAAATAGACCTTATGGCGGATCTATGATAATGGTACGTGAAGATCTACCGTTCAAAGTGCTTGACAATGTCGCTAAGATGTCTATTGAAAATGTATGTGAATTTAGTGCCATCGAAATACCATCTCTTCACTTGTGCGTGCTTTGTGTTTACAGAGTTCCAAACACGGACTTTGCTCATTTTATCCGAAGTATTTCTAATACGCTTCTGCTATTAAAACAGCAATACGTTATTGTTGCCGGTGATTTTAATGTACGGTTCGGTACTAATGACACAAATTATATTCATCTTAAAGATCTAACTCAATCTTTTGGTTATGATATAACAATCCATGAACACACACGCCAAAATAATTGTCTAGATAATGTGTTAGTAAATAGCGCGATTAGCAAAAATATAAAATATGATTCAACTGTCATTAGTACTGGTCTATCTGATCACCTTGGACAGAAAATATGTTTAGAAATGTCCAATAACAAACAAAGTAGCTCTAGATTCGTTCAACCTATAACAGAAAGCGGCATAGTTATACTCTTCCAAATACTTGATACCGCAAATTGGAGTTCAGTCTATAACAGTGAGGATATTGACATATGTTTTGATAAATTTATATCAATTATTCAATGTGCTGTTGATCTAGCATTCCCCAAAAAATGCTTAAAATCTGATTGTATACCAGGTAAGATTAAATGGTTTGATAAGCATCTTAAGCAAATGCGTGAAAACGTGGTATTTCTAACGGACTTAAACAATAAATATCCGCATCTAAACCTTTCTCAAATAGTAAAAGAAACAAGAAATCACTATAGGGCAGAGATTGCAAAGCGTAAACAATTAGCAACTGATAATTTCATTTCAACATCCAATAATATGGCTAAAGCGATGTGGAACGTCCTAAACGTTAAGCTTAAATCGAATACATCATGTAACATTGACCCTAGTGATTTTAATAAATATTTTTCTAATGCAGCTAATAAAATAGTGAACATGTTAAAATCCGAAAATATGCAAAGTGCCCAAAACAATACTGTGAAAGATCCGAAATCTCCAACATCAAACATTAGCTTTATGATCACAAAAGTTTCAGAAATTGAAGTCAGAGACATAATAAATAAATTATCAAATTCAAACAGCCTTGACGTCTATGGCTTAAACAGTAAAATTATTAAATATGTCAAAAATATCTTAATCCCACATCTTACAAAATTGATTAATCTAGCCATAGCTAAAAATATTTTTCCACGAGCATTAAAAATATCACGAGTTGTCCCTATTCACAAAAAAGGTGACAACACATACATTTCTTTGAATCTTATTTTACTGACAGGTATCAATATGTTGAGATAAATAACAGCAAATCACACATGCTCCCTATAGAACGAGGTGTATTGGAAGGATCCGTTTTGGGACCATTATTTTTTATTATATACATTAACGATCTAGAACAGCACATAAATAAAACAAACTTAATAATATTTGCGGATGACACATCTGCATTAAATAGTGATAGTAATATCGATATATTATTATTAAAAACAAACGAAACAAAAAACGAAATTAAGGCATGGTTTACTGAGAATGAATTATCTTTAAATGAATCCAAAACGCAGATAATTATTCTTGGAACCCGTGTAATGGAACCTCATCTTAAAGAACGAAAAGGCAAGCTTCTAGGCATCTGCTTTGAACCGACGCTCACGTGGTTTACTCACTGCGATGAACTTGCTAAAAAATTGGCATCACTAGTTTTTTTATTTAGAAATATACACGCATCTCAGACAGTGATAATTAATGCATATCACGCCCTCTTTCATTCAAAAATGAGCTACGGCATACTAATCTGGGGGCACTCAGCTTCTGCAGACAGGATTTTTGCATTACAGAGGAAAATAATAAGAATAATTACTGGGGCTCACTACAGAAAAGATACAAAAGAAATTTTTCAGAGATTAAGGATTCTAACACTACCTGATGTATATATCTTACAAACTCTGCTGTATGTAAAACAAAATCTAGACAAATATGAATCAGTACGTCAAATTCACAACCATACAAGAAGATCTAGTCATAATCTACGGATCCCATTTACAAGACTGAACAGAACCCGTTGCGGTGTCAACTATTACGGATTGAAATTTTATAACTGTCTTCCCGCAGAAATAAGAAACTTAAATAGCAGCAAATACAAAGTGTACCTCAAAAATATGTTGTTAGGCAGCTGCCCATTTAGCATTGAAGATCTTGAAGATCTTGATGTCAATTACACATTTTAATTTTTGTCACTAATATATTGTAAGTCTGGATGAGTGTAAATATTTTCTGTAAATATCTAGCACAATAAATATTATTATTATTATATTATTATTATTATTATTACCCAACCGTTTCCGAAAATACCCGGGGTCAGACCTTATAGACACCCTGTATATATGTATATATTGCTTACCTTAGCATTAAAAAACGGTTTTTACCATCCAACACTGCAAGCAGCAGAGTTTCTTCTAGTTGTAAACTATATATTTTAAAAATTATTTTACTACGTGTTTCCTATGTTTGCTAAATTAAGTACCGCTAGCACCATCGTGATCGTGGTCGTGATCGCGTCGGTATGGTCTCCGCCTCCCGCTATCGCGATCGCCATCGCCATCGCTATCGCGATCGCCATCGCCATCGCCATCGCCATCGCGATCGTGGTCGACTGTCCACGTAGTCTCTATGTTGTGTTGACCACACTACCCATCTAGTGATGATGATACTTTACTGATCTCCTGTAAGTGTTACCTCGGGTTCATTGAGTCGTTAGGGCTGTTTGTCAATAAACATTTTAGATTTTCTTTGATCTGGTCCATTATTTCAGTATACTGTTGTTATCGGAAATTGTGTTCAGGATGAGTTCCAGCCTCGTTGACTATTGACCACAAATAAGCCAGGTTTACATTTGGACTTCCTCTAATGTCAAGCTTAATGTTTAAGGTAATTTCTTCAGGATGGTCACGGGTGGTGAGACCTCGTTGCACCATTTCGTGCCTAAAATAAAGAGAACGCCTATGGAAAGCAAATTCAAATTTGCGAGTAAGCTCATGGCCTCCGACCGCTTCACTAGCTCTGACTCAATGAAAAGAGTCAACTCGATGAGTCACAGCTGAATGTACCCCTTGAAAAAGTAAAAACTATCGGTAACACAAAGTGAAGGATTAAAAAAAGGATCCTCAAATTTTTCAATTTGCCCCGTACAAATATATTTTTTATTTTATTTTTATTTATACTTCTCGGATCATCAGTTTCCTGTGAAATGCCATTTTCAACGCCTGGGCCTAGTCCGTAACAGGCTCTTAAGCAATTATAGTTGAGTCGCTTAAAGAAGCTGTAGAAATGTAGCGCTTAACAAGTACCATGGTAAACATGGGGAATTGGGTTGCAAGCATATTCATTTTCAAAAACATCTGATGTATAAATAGTAGCAAATAGTGTACCGGTAGTTAGCAGATAATGCTATAAATATCTGTAAATTTTAAGTACCAATATATACTGAAGGGAAAAAAATGAAACACTTAAAATTCGTGAAATTTCGACCATTTTCAAACCGCCATAACTCGACGTATTTTCAATCGATTTTGATGAATCTTTAAGGGCAAAAAACTTTAAAGTGTCTCCTTTAAAGTCATGCATGCAAACTTAAGCGTAACCCCTTCCTGTCCCCTCTAGCACCCCTGTGAAAATTAAATGTCCAACTTTGACTATGTATACGGAGTTGGAAAATTTTTGTCGACTCGATGCACCATAAAGGCATTAGGACTTGATCAATTCCCTATGCAGGACTCAAAGAACGAAGTTCTTACGACGATTTGGTACCAAGTAATGGGTATTTGAAAAAAGTGTAGTTTTAGGTTTTTCGCACATAACTCAGTGACTTTTCAACCAAATTTATCGATTATTTCGGAAGAAAACCATTTGGCTCTACTTTGAGGGGGTAAACTCAGATTGGAATGATCTCTTTTCGAACCCTTCAACCCCAGAACAAAAAAAAACACGTTTTTTGGCAAAAACGTTCAACTTTAGCAACGTGTCGATAGGATCCCCCAAAAGCGCATTAAAATGTGTTCAATTACCTGTGCAGGACTCAAAAAACGAAATTCCTACGGCGATTTGCATTTGGTGGTCTTTTTTTTCGTTTGAGGGGGCGTAGAGTCTTTTCTTTGAGTGGGGAATAAACCCTCTCAAAGAGGACACATTTTGCTTTTGATTTCGCAAAAGATCGTCGAAATCGGTTGGATAGAAGCCGAGTTATGCCCATTTGAAAATTACCTAAATTTTTACAAATTTCAAGTGTTTCATTTTTTCCGTCAGTGTAATTTGTTTGTTTTCATTGGAGGAATGGTGGTGAGTTAGGCCCACATTTTTTCCAACCCTACAGCGATCGTTAAAGTGAATCTTTTTTGACCTAAAATAAAGTTTTTTTGTTTATGGAGTTCTAAGGTACAAAATGGGATATTCATGCTTTCGTGCAAACAATGAATTTTCATGCATACCTTAAAGAACATGCAAAGAAAATTTCATTCGTGAAAACGAAAACAATTTCGTCGAAAAACTTCGAACTTATGAGTCAAAAATCCACAAAATTCGCTGTACTTATTTGAAATCCAAGACAGGCCCTACAATTCACATCAAAATGAAGATCAGTTATACGCCGCAGTTCACGAAGCTTCAAATAACATCACAGCGGAACATGGTGATAATTTTATACACCATATGGAAACATATTTGAGTGATTGGAAAAAAATTAAATTTTATCTTAAAAGTATAAACTTGTTTGTTGATAAAATATGTTTTACCTTATTTGTATGTATAATAATTAATAAAAACTGATTTTTTGTTTCTCAGCGTTATTAAGAAAATATACAACAGAGAAAAAAGCATTTGACATATCGTGAAAGTCATTTGATAAATAAGGAAACTTTTGATATAAAATTGACATGGGTGAAATGTATTTGACAAATAGGGAAATTCATTTGATGAATAGTGAAAAGCAATAGAAAAACTCTGTATATGGTTAATCTCATAATTATGCATAATCAAATGAAGACGTCTACTGTAGGTAATAACTTTACATTTGTAGATATTCAGATCAAGG
Source organism: Ocypus olens (assembly GCA_910593695.2). Classification (NCBI taxonomy): domain Eukaryota; kingdom Metazoa; phylum Arthropoda; class Insecta; order Coleoptera; family Staphylinidae; genus Ocypus; species Ocypus olens. Next base: position 6,993,457 of record OU343064.1, read on the forward strand.
CAATTTATCCTACACCGCCATGACAGGTTATCTAAATCAGATTGGATTTCACGGCAATCAGATATCTCATCGACTACATGAAGCGACTTTAAATCATGCGCAAATATTAAACATTTAGAATAGTTCAAGTACTCACTAATATAATTAAAAAAAGAATGTACCAACATGAGAAACCTGCGGTATCCCAGAAGACACCTTAATAACGCGCGATAGGTAATTATTTATCTTAACAACTTGAGATCGGTTTGATACGAAACTACTAATCCAGTTAACAATCTGTACAGAGAACCCCATGCACTCAAGTTTTCTAGATAAGATCTTATGCTGTACACGATCGAAGGATTTAGCAAAGTCTGTATAGGTAGTGTCTACTGGTCTGTGTCGAATAAACGCATCCAACAAGAAGATTTCGAATTCTAACAAAGTACTCCCTCTGCCCCATAATACTTGATAGTTTTCGTTTCATGGCCGCGGCATATCAAAATATATAGCTCCATCTCAATATTTTTTTCTTATGAGTTTAATTGACCACACTCCTTTAACAAAAACGTCATTTACCATAAATATAACCAAATCTTCCTGTTTTATTTCATCAATATTTCATAAAAGGTAAAAAAATCCGAAAATTGTTGTCCCACATTACTGGATAGTTTACTCAAAAAGGTTAAAATACTCTAAAATGGTCAAAACATAGTAGAGGATCGCCTCTCGTCGCGCACCACGCCAAGCACGGCGATATGCGCATTTTGATTGTCATTGCATTTGTGTTTTTCGTCGTAAGAGAAAAAGCTTTTGTTTTAAATTCCTACCCACAAATATGGAACGATGTAAACGCGAACTTACCGATCAATAAAGAAGGCTAATATATGACGATTTACGAAGTGTAAGTGACAATAGTATTCTTAAGAGAGGTGCATACAAGTCAATTGCAACTAAACACAGTCAGTACTCAAACTATAGCCAGAATCTGGAAGCGAGGCAAAGAAATCAGTCCATCGAATATGACTTCAAGAAAACACAGTCGAGTTGGTCCAAAAATGTAAAATTATGTATTAAATGGCAGACTTCGCAATGTGTCATTATACAAAACAAAAACCATCAGATCACTTGCTGGCGCCTTGAATAGACCAAAAACGTAAAGCCTCTGTTGACGGATGCAAATAAAGAGGAACGAACGAAGTGTGTTTATATTCCGTCATTTGCAATTTTTTGAGGATGGAAAAACTCAATTCCCGGATATGTTTGATATGGTTCACATTGATGAAAAATGGTTCTAACTGAGGAACAAAGCCGTTAGAGTATTATCTTGAACCAGGTGAGGTTGAACCGCATCGCCAGGTAAAATCAAAAAGATTCATAACAAAAGTGATGTTTCTTGCAGCTTGCATAAAAATGGAACCTGCAAAAAGGAATAGCAGAAATCGTAGTAGAGGCACTTTTATTTCCACACTGGTTGTTGTTGATAAAAATTACTACCGCAAATTGGTGATTAAAAAAGTACTTCCAGCTATTAAGTCTAAGTGGTCTGGAAATCGTATAGAACGAAGTAAAACGATTTTTATTCAACAGGGCAACGCTAGATCTCACATTTTACCAAACGATTCAGAGTTTGTCCAACACACCACAAAGGATGAATTTTATATTCACTTGATCTGTTAGCCGCCTAATAGCCCCGATATGAAAATCTTGGATTTGGGATATTTTCGAGCCATCCAAAGTGTCTATTATGCAACTGATCCGTATACTATTGATGATATTATCAAATTTGTTACACAATCTTTTAATGACATGCCTCGTGATACATTAAATAAACTTTTTTTATCTCTTCAAGATTGTATGATTAAAACCATCAGTCAATGGAGAAAATAATTACAAGCAACCAGATATGGCCAAGGATCGTCAAATCAACAATGGCACGTTACCTATGTACTTTAGAAGTAAAAGCGGAAGTATCATCAAATGCTCTTTTTGTTTTAAATAAATAAAAAGTTTCATTTGCACAAATACTATTTTATTGATGAACTTATGTAGTAGGACTATCATTTTTGAAAAATAAACTACTCTTAAATAAAAATGTACTAACTTTTTCGTCAAAAAAATAATTTTAAAGAAACATATCCAGTAATACGGGACAAGATAAAAGAAGAAAACTATCAAGTATTATAGGACAGAGGGAGTAGTTATTGTAGATTTCCCCTCCATAAAACCGTGTTGTTAAATATTAATTACATTCTTAGACATCCATACTAATTGATACGCCACTAACTTATCCAGAATTTTAGGTATAATCAACTGTAAAGAAACGCTTCGATACTGTTGCATGTCCTTACGATCGCCACTTTTAAAAATAGGTCTAATATAACGTTTCTTCCAGACATCTGGAAAACATGAACTATTAATTGATGATCGAAATAGAGCGTGAATTGGGTTAGACAGTGAACATACACAATTTGCCAAAAAGTGTCCTGGGATTCCATCAGTGCCTACACTGAAATTTTCGTAGGAGGAACAAAATCTCGCAAGCTATTAAATAAATTCATAATAGCCAAACGATCATACGCAATGCTTGTATTGGTATCCGATGATGCAGACTCTGTTTTATTATATATAATAATATTTTTAGATCTCCATGTGATATCCTCAATTTCTTCAATCATGCTAGAACTAGAGATCGATCCGTTTTCACTTGTTTTTGCATGTTTGTTAATTAATTAATTTGGTTGAAAAGTCACTGAATTAAGTGCGAAAAACCTCAAAATGCACTTTTTTCAAACACCCATAACTTGGTGCCAAATCGTCGTAAGAACGTCGTTCTTCGAGTCCTGCATAGGGAATCGATCACATTTTAATTCCTTTATGGTGGATCGAGTCAACAAAAATTTTCCAACTCCGCAGACATCGTCAAATTTGGACATGGTTTCCAGAAAAAAACTTTTTTCCACAGGGGCGCTAGAGGGGGGCGGAAGGGGTTACGCTTAAGTTCGCATGGATGACTTTAAAGAAGACACTTTAAAGTTTTTCGCCTTCAAAGATTCATCAAAATCGCTTGTAAATACGTCGAGTTATGGCGGTTCTAAAATGGTCGAAATTTCATGAATTTCAAGTTTTTTTTCCTTCAGTATATTTTGAAGTTATAAATAATACTGTTAATTTTAGTTTTGAATAAATTTGTTACAGTTGCTGTCAATATGTCTAGTGATAATGAAATATAAACATTATCAGAATCAAGCAGCAGAGAGTTCCAAAATTGGTAGACTGATGTGTATGATCACATGATTAACGAAGGCTATAAAGCAGTAAGTGTTTTATGTTTCGGGACGGTGGTGGTATGTATCCAGAAAGTAGTCAGTAAAGCGCCATTTTGAGACAAATAAAAAAAAAACAAGGACGAACATAAAAAAAAATAAAAACAGAAATCGTTAGTCTACATTTCTTTTAAAATCTATTAACAGTCGTTCAAATTTAACTGCTGCTAGTTTTTTTTTTACTCAAACATAAATGCCAAACACTATTAAGTGATGCGAAATAAATACATGATTAAAAAGTGCACCAGTTCTGGTTGAAGATTTAAAAAACAGGAAAAACATATTCAAAGAATGAAAGAAATGCACGAAGAAAGATATAATCTTAGAAATTGATAGAACTCACCAGCAAAAAATAGAGATAAAATCTTCTGAGTAAATATATTGGTATAAATAATTATAAATCGGTTTTAGCTGACTACCAAGTAGTCAATGCCAATAAAACATCTTCTGGTCTATTCTCTTTCAGCTTTGGACAGATTACTCACATACCTGGATCAGTTCGTTTAGTAATTTTTATTCGTTTCTTTGTTGTGAATAATATTAAGGAAGAAATGATCAGTTTAAAATCATAAGCAATAACAACAAAAGGAACAGATATTAGCAGCGTAGTTTTTGCACTCACTAAAAATAAAATATCTTTCCAAAATTGTCTTTGTAATGACTGATGGTGCTCGTAGTATGATTGGAGAGTAAAATAGTTTCATTAACGAATTGGGCAATCTACTCCGGGTTTTTAATGTCAGTGTAATGTTACTGAAAGATGTTGTTACTAAATCTAATCTATCTAATATACCGGGTGACCCAGGGATCTGTAAAAGCCCCATAACTTATTTGCTATTTGAGATATCGACTTTTAGTTTTCTTGAACTGGTACCCATACTTATTCTACATATTTTAAAAATATGTATGTTTTTGTACAGGGTGCCCCAGTATAAATAACAGATCAAAGTTATGTTTTTTTAAATGGAACACCCTATATTTTATACTTTATTTTCAACCCTCTTGAGAAGCTGATAAAAATAGTATATGATAGTATGGGTCAATTATGGACGGTTGGTTTATTCATAGTGCTAGACAGGGTGTCAACATATGCAAAATAATGGATAACTATTTTTTTTCAAATAGAACACCCTATATAAGTTGCCACCAATCTATGGCATTTTTAATAAGCTTTCCAATGATTCCCATTGGTGGCAAGATATATAGGGTGTTCCATTTGAAAAAAAATAGTTATCCAATATTTTGCGTATGTTGACACCCTGTATAGCAGTATGAACAAAAAAGAACCAAAGCCGATTTGTATCATTCTTCATGATGCGGAACATTCTTTAGTGTATAAAAAATGACGGTAGCTTTGCTAGGAGCGCTTCTGCAATTTTTTCAATGTGTCCTTGTTTTTGCCACAAATTTGCCCATAACTAACCAATCGTCCATAATAGACACATATTATCTTATACTATTTTTATCAGCTTCTCAAGAGGGTTGAAAATAAAGTATAAAATATAGGGTGTTCCATTAAAAAAACATAACTTTGTTCTGTTATGTATATTGGGACACCCTGTAGAAAAACATATATATTTTTAAAATATGTAGAATAAGTGTGGGTACCAGTTCAAGAAAACTAGAAGTCAATATCTCAAATAGCAAATAAGTTATGGGGCTTTTACAGATCCCTGGGTCACCCGGTACAATACGCTCCTAAAGTATGGAATAAATTCAATAAAACCGGAATAATTTTTATTTGGAAAAAATCCTCGAACAGGTCGATTTTCTTGAAATTGAAACTGAGAAACCGTAAATTTTATTGTTACCACAAAATAAACAAAAACTTCTTTAGCAAGCAAATGCAATTATTAAATGTTTGAACTGCTATCCACGGTTCGAACATGCAGAAATTCTTCTTGAACATTTTAAATATTTTCGAGGATAATTATGTGCATTTTAAACTCTCGCGGGCTCTTCTATCGGTTCTCACCTGCGACAAGCAAAAAAAAGGCTCATAATGTGGGGGTGCACCGTCTTGCTGACACCATATTGTATTATATGGAAGGTCAGGACCATTGTTGCTTGGAAAACTTGCTACAAGTGCTGGAACAAGGTCATTTTGCAAAAACTATAAATTTAGGGTTGTCACATTCAATTGTCATTTACTCGAAAAATTTCTTATGTAAGATGGCAATATTTTTATACTGCCCGTTCGATAATGAAAAGATCTCTCAAAATTAAGAACAAAATTAGGGGCTTGTCACTCAAAAACTAAATTGATGACGTCACTACTCAAAAACAAGGTAATCAACCTGTTCGAGAATTTTTCAAAAAAATATTTTATTTCGGTTTAATTGAATTTGTTCACTATGTTGGGCGCGCACTGTAGATCCACATGTGCTTCAGATAAAGAAAAACTTTCTGATTATTAAATGAGGTAAATTAAGTATGCGATGGTTTAGTTGTACATAAGAACGTCTGATGGTTAAGTCGGAGAATCTTTGATTCTCCGGGTGTTTCGATGAAATTCAATTTTTTTTACATAATGAGAAAATTGTTAAAAAATATAACCAAATAATGGACGACTAATGACTTTCCAAATTAATGATTTTTACAAATTTTCAATCTTGATATTTCCAACATTTATTTTCTAAATATGGAAAACACCTTTTTCGCATCTTATTAAATAATATAAATGTTGTGAAATCGTTTTTAATTAAGAAAGTTGTCCATTATTCGACCGAATCATTTTCTACATAGGTGACGTCCAATCAAATGATGGCGGTTTCATTGCCCAGCAGGTTTCAGCCAATGACATGACGATGATTTTACTTTCTCAACAGTTTAGTTGCTACTATGGTTACGATTTGTTTTTTGTCAGCGAACTGCCGCAATTTCTAAGTAGAAAAATTATTCGTTATAATTTAATATAAACTCGGGTGAATTGCAACACTCGTCTTTGGCTCGTGGCAGTAGCCAACTTTCTCACTCGTTTGATAATATATTATTACACAACTAGAATCTCTTAGAAAATCAGATCAAGTTAAATTGACGAATGAGTATTCTGCAGTTATTTAGTCGATAATTAACGATTTTTTTAAAGATTTAACCGATGCAAGCAATACTCTTAATTTAGAGATATTTTAGTGTCTGAATTTGGAAGGTTTAGAAATTCAATTAATCGATTTTCATTCCGGTTCTACATGGATACAAAAATTGGTCGATTCGAGAAATTTCTAAGAAATAATTGAAAATGAGCGATTGTTTGGCGTTTTTTTAAAGATTGCTGAAGAAGAAATAATAAGAACTAGGAAACAAAAACTTTTACTTGTTAAAAAAAAAACATTTTGTCAATATTTTAAGAAATGAATTTTATGAATAGAATGACTGATGAAGCCAGTTGGACGTGTGTTTTATTAAAAATGAATGACATAAAGTACGTTAAATTTACCACAGCAACAACCTCAATTATTGATATCGAATTTTAAAGGATACATTTTTTATTTATTCATGTTTCTAAGTTTATATTCACAGAATTAAATGTTCATTTTTTATGTTTTCTGATTAAAATTCTGAAATAAGTAATTTTTTTATAAATTTTTGCCCCATTAAAAAGTGTTTTCCACGGCATCAACTCGATACCAATTGTATAATTTTGGCACGGGGACATAAAACGGTTCGCCACCACAAAACTAGATTATACATAGAAAACCTTTTATTTTTATTTCTTGGAAGAACTTCAAAAAACGTGTAGAACAAATATTGAGGGCAGAAAAATATTTTGTTAATAAACGATTCTCGTAAACTTTTTGATCCCCGAATAAAAAAAATCAGTCACCAATTTGTGTCATTTTTTGTCGGTAATTAAGAAGTGAAAGTTAAATTTAATTTACTTTAACATTATACAGTGCGAGTCTCTAACTTGGAATAAATTCAGTAAATCAAACAAAGTTTATTTTTCGGAAATATGCTCGGACACGTCGATTAGTATTTTAAATTGCGCTCTTTTTGTTGTAATAAAATTTTATACAGCGTGTCCCAAATTTGAGATATGACGTCATCGACTATTTTTTTTAATAGCAACCCTATTTTTTTATCACTATTTTTAAAGAGTATTTACAATTACCTTTGTTTGATTTACTGAATTTATTCCAAGTTAGAGACTCGCACTGTATAAACAAACATGTTTATTTAAGAATTGATCCAATTAAATATAACATACATATAAAAAATTATGTTTTTCCGCAATTCTTAATTAGCTATCGCCCGCAGGTCTTTCAGCCAGTCTTCCTCAGTCTGTACGTCGCTGTCAGTTATGATTAATGTGATGAAATTAATTAAAATATTGTGGTATCTGAATGTTTAATTTTTGGAATGATATTGGGGTTACGTCGTAAGCAAAGATGATTTAGGATGTGTAAGATGTGAGGATTATTGGTAAATTTAGAGGATAGGTGGATAAGGCGTTGGTCAATTGGGGTTATTTGGGATTTTTGATAGAGTAAGGTATTTGAAGGATTATGTAGAGGATTGTTGGGGTGTCTGATTTTTGTTAACGTTCTGAGAGCGGATCTCTCACCCACCTGCAAATTCCTTAGTACGGCTGGACGTGGATTATGGAAGAGGATAGAGGCATAATCAAGTAAGGATCGACATATCATCTTATATGTGTGTACTGCAGTTTTGGTGGAAATACCTTCGTTTTTGTATGTAAGTGATCTGAAATACCGGGCCCTTTTTATGATTTTTTGTTTGAGGATTTGGGTATGCGATTTGAAGGTGAGTTTGGGATCAAAGATGATACCTAGGTATTTGCAGGTGGCCGATAGTGGGATAGGGGTGTTATTCAAGTATATTGAGAAAGGAGAGTTTGCTGCGCGGTAAAAGGGTATTAGGAGATGGGATTTGTTTGAATTGATGGTAATTCTCCACTTGGCGCACCAAAGCTGAATTGAATCGATTAGCCCCTGGAGTGTATTCAGAATTTTAGGGATTGTGGATGAGTGTGCAATTAATTCTGTATCATCAGCAAGCAGTAATCAATAGGCTGAAGGGTTAAAATATTGAGGATCAGGGTTATACATGTCATGCACAAAGATATTGTATAGGAGTAGGGATAGGGGAGAACCTTGTGGCAGACCTTGTTGTGGTAAGAATGAGTGTGAAAGGGAATTTTGGACGCGAACATTGAGGAGCCTATAGTTAAGGAAATTGTGAATTAGGTGTATGAGGTGTGCTGGGATTTTGAGGGAATTGCATTTGAACAGCAAACTTCGATGCCAAACCGAGTCAAACGCCTTTTGGATGTCAAGAAATAGAATAGTGGACTTTCGGCTTTCGAGGTGAGCTGGTTTGTGTTCTGGGATGATGTTGTTCAGGCTGATTGACCTTTTTTTGAATAGTGCTGATGCTCTTCTTTTTGCACGTGGTGTTTTTGGGAGGACGGCATCTTTTCCGTTTTTGTTTATCGGTTTCTTCCTCTTCTCCAGAAGATGATGTTACCATTGTGGTTACAACAATGTATAACAAACGCTTTGATCAACTTAAACACGTGCGTATGCGACGGAGTCTAGCTAGCCAGTGCTTTAACATTAATTGTTAGAGAATGCCAGAATGACCAATTTATAAAGAACAAAAATATGAAATATATTACTTAAAATACTCTCATTAAATCGGAGAAAGTAGCATTATGATTTCATCAATATATTTGTTTTTGGCCCAGTACAATGACATGTCGCTAAAAAATGATTAAATTAGGTCTAACACACATTTCCGAAGAGGGGCAAAATGGTTCAGCTCCAAAGAAAACCCAATCATCCAGATGCTATACATCGCACACGTATTTTTAAAGTCAAATGCCTTTTATTAAACATAAAAAGTGTATCAAATTATAAATTCAAAAAACGAAATATAGCCTGAATATATGAATTCAACCTGTTCGTTAATCTGCAAGCAAAAAATTAAGTCTTACTAAGACTATAAACAAATAACTTATTGAAACAACTACTTCCCTGGCTAGTGCCACGCCGGATATTGAATGATACAAAAGAAATTTGCGTTATTACTAGTACTAAGTACTAAGTGAAATAACATTGGTTTAAGATCCCTTATTTCTACCCACAGGACTAACTTGAAAAATAAAACTAAATTGAATTTGAAAACTTTAAATTATAAAACTGAACCCAAAAAAAATATGTAAAAATTAGGTAAGTAGCCATCTGCAGACGCGTTTCGAGATTTATCTCTCATCAGTGCAGCTTCGCATTTAAATTGAATGTTAAAGAATAAAATACATTTACGTGAAGGTGACCGTGACCGTGAAGGAGTCGTAAACAAATGAGGAGATTATAGAAGGGTTGGACTGATTTTATACCTGAATTTAGGTGATTAGTGAAAGTACAGATGTGAAGAAATAAATGATCTTGTTTTCAGTTGGAAAACCGAATACTCGATTTAAATAATAAATAAAATAGAAACAACCTTACTTATTGCAGAAAGTATTAAATAAATTCAAAAAACGAAATATAGCCTGAATATATGAATATTTATATATGAATATTATTTATATATGAATATTTATATATTCAGGCTATATTTCGTTTTTTGAATTTATTTAATACTTTCTGCAATAAGTAAGGTTGTTTCTATTTTATGTATCAAATTATGTTTAAATCCAGCTTACCAGAGCGCAAATTTGTTAATAATATAAATGTTTCTTAAAGAGATTGCTAGCGACCTTTCCTGATTAAACGGAGTTAAATCATTCATTAGGTTTTAACCGAAACTAATTAGTTGTGGTTTTTAGTTAAGGTCACTTTACACCTTTTCACGTTTTTCTCTAAACATCAATTTTTGACTTACGTCACTATAGAGCGATATGTCTACGCTCGCGTCATAAAAATGTAGAGTTGTATGTTCTATACGCTATAATTATTCATGCAATGTATATCAACTTGATATTTACGTAAAATGGAAGAAAAATAAATATAATTTAATGGTATTTAACCAAATAAATTGAAAATGTTAAATATTTTCTTCACTATCTCATTTGTGGGGTCACTAGTGACCCCTGGAATACTTTCTGCGATCAAAAAGAAGAAATATAAATACTCCTATCAGTTTCTAACAGAACGGTTATTTTCAATATTTCAAGTATTCAATTTAAAAAGGGTGCAAGCTTTAAAAATAATCGGGATTTTTTTTTGAGGTAAATTTATTTGATAATAAACTAGACCGTATTTTTTACACCAACTCACTGAAATTGTTGTTTTTAATGACTAATTTACATTAATGGGGCTCGTCATATAAAAGCAAACATATAAAAGAAATTACAGTTCCAGATGTGCATACAATGTTTTTCATATCTCTTGACGATTTAACAATCTGGGAGTTAAGCTACACCTGCAACGTTTATTACATTTAGAGAATTAGTATTAATTAATATAAAAAAGGTGCTCTAAAATATGTGGACATATTCCCAAGCGGAACTGAGCAATAAACTTGCTAAATTAACTCACCGCCAAGATTATAAATATAAAAGTTTTTATTGTTAATGAAAGGGATGTTTTCTGTTTTATTTTTTATTGCCGCAACAATAAAGTATCCATGGAGAAATATATTTTTTAAAGAGTACTCTGATACTCAACTGAATTACCGCTTCTTTTTATGTTTTGTACCTCGGGTTAAATATTACGAGTGGGGGTGTTATATTGCCAGGGTTTTAATTAAATGTAGCATAAATATATTTTACGGCCTTCTATAGGAATAATATCTGTTATTGCTATGTAAATTAACCCTTATCTAACGAGCTAGTTTATAATCGTGGCAAACATGGCTTTACAGGCAACTAAATTTAGCTCATTTTTTAATTGATCCCATGGTGAATGCGCCGGGAACGTTAATTTTACACCATGCACTGGTCGTATTCGATCTTATGAAAATGTTTTTATCATCGCGAATTGCGTTCATTCGATCCTACGATATTTTATGTTGTTGCGAATATGATGCCATTCGGTAAGGGTTAAAATGGAAGGTAGCGAGTTCAAGACGTCAAAGGGTAAATAAATGGTTGAATTAGTTTTTTGTATCTTTTGTATGTTGGGATGTTTACTCATTTTTTTGCCGCACAAGCGGTTTATTTTATTTATATCATGGTTTATATGGGCAATACTGTGACAGTCCTTAATCGTTCTGCGACAGCTGGAACGTTGCCACAAATGCCCGGTTCGGCTTGACCAACCATTTTACATGCAGGCAATGTCCCATATATTAGAATATAAATTTGCGTTAAATATGCAAAAAGTGTGACATGACATAAGATACGTCCCACACTTTTATTTTTACACGACGTGTAGTTAGTTTTCAATAAAATAATACCTACTCTATAAACGTTTGTTTAAATATTTTCACACGGAATATTTTACATGTTTTAGTATTTAACATCCAAAGCACATCTAATCGCTACAGTAATCCATTTAAGCATACAAAAAATACATAATACTTTGAGTTATATTTTTATTAGAAAAAGCTACAGAATTTCTGTTTAGTTAAAACTTCTAGTTTTTAAAGAAAATTTAATTCAATGTCAATGTTAACAAATATATGAACAAATTAAAATATTTCAATAGAATAAACTAAATATGACAAACTCAGTATGAACATGTATTTACATTAATATACATATTTAGATTTTATGGAATTTAATAAAATAAAAATTCCCTGACTTCTTGTAAATAAATACAAAAAAAATTAAAAATGATACTTTACGTCTTCTACAATTTAAGTGTCTCTAAGAGACTATAATTACTACAAAAGCTAGCTATATCTACAGAAACGAATTGTTTATTATGCAAGCCAATTAACCTGCAAAATAGCAACAATTAGAAAAATTCCTTTCCAACAACAAGCAAAAGCGAAATCTTTGATCCACTAGATCAAGCGGTAGAAAAGGAGCCAAAAGCAGTTTTCGCCATTAACACCAAGCCATGTCGACTACGCTCAGACAAATCTCAACGATCACAGGCCGATACAGTAATCGAAGAGGAGACCGTTCAGTCAGAAGTGGAAACAATCGGTCAGCATGGTAATAAAGTTCAATCATTTTCCTCCAATTTCCTTCAAAATTCAAGTCGATATGATGATTTGGCGCGAAGTTATGCAGTTTGTGAGTTGTTGTCTTTTGTTTGAAATTTCAATTAAAATGAACAAATTTTATCACCCTGTCGAAAACCTCTTTTTGCACTAGGGGTGACAGAGGATGGAATGAAACTTATACATTTTAGAATCATCGGCTTCTGAGCAAAATTGACCGAGTTATGACCGAAATGGAATTTTTACAAGTTGTAAAAATTTAACATTTTTTATCAATCCAAAACACTTTTTGTAGGGGTTTTCAAGGGGTCACGAAAGTCGAAAACTTAGATCGCAAAATTCTATCGAGTTTCGTGCGAAATTTGGCCTAGTTATAGCCAAAAAGGCGCAAAATGTATTTTTTTTAACTACATAACGTCGCGCCAAATCATCGCATCGACTTAAATTTTGGAGCAAATTGAAGCAAAATGATTGAACTTTATTGCCATGCTGACCGATTGAGCCCACGATTTTTCTTTGTACACGGTACAAGAATCCAAATTCGCACATTTAAACTTCAAAAATATGTTTTTTCCTTTAGGGGGTGGCAGGGGGTGGAGTCGTTTTAGCAACAAAACAATTCACATGACGTTGAAGATAAAAGTTGAAACTGTTCAGACTGCACAAATTCATCGATTTTGGTGCAAAATTACTCAAGTTAAGGCCAAAAAAGTGAAAAATGTCATTTTTTTCAAAAATCCATAACTTTGCTCCAAATCATCGAAACGACTCGATTTTTTAAGGCATTTGAACAAAACTGAATAATTTTCTGCTATTGTGGTGAAATTTCCCGCCGATTTTTTTGCGCACGGTACAGCTTGTCAAAGTTGAACAATTTTTTACATAAAAATCATTTTTTTCCATCGCGTTGTCACGGAGGGTGGGTTGGACTTGGGGTCAAAATCAACTACAAATTCTTAAAGATAAAACTTGAATCTTTCCCAAACTAAAAGATTCATCGATTTTCGACCAAATTGAACCAAGTTACGACGGTTTGAAAAATAGTTTTTTTGCGATTTTTCGAGTGGCGCTTTTTTTTGACGCCGAGTGTATTAAAAATTAAGCAATGGAATCATACATTGTTAAATAAATGCCCTGAGCTGGCATTTCAACTGTTTTTAAATACATTTTTGGATTATTTCAATGAATGTATTCCTAGCGTAAAATGTCATAATAATAGCACACGAATACAGTTCCCATGGATGACATCAGATATAATAGAACAAAAAAGCAACTTGGAGCAATTAGCAACTTGGCAAATAAATATACAATATTTAGGTCAGAATACACAAAATTAAATAATTCTTACAAATTAAAAATAAAGGAAGCAAATTACGAAAATTTGATAAATAATTCAGATAACAAAAAAAAGCACTGTGGAATGTTGTTAAAAAAGCAACTGGTAAAGGAATAAAACAACAAATTCGAATAAACGAAACGAGTAACCCTGAATCGCAAATCTGCAATCTGCAAATGCACTAAACAAATATTTTACAAACGCTGAATTAGATTTGACAAAGTCATTGCCAACAGAAATAGATACTGCATACATTCTCTCATACAATTACTACGTTTCCATGGGTATTGAATCCGTTTTGAAAACTCGAATCGGTTTGAATATTGAGGCGTTTCCATGATTAGAATTGACCTCGTATCGGAATACATTTCAATACTCTCGCTAGAGGGCGCGTTCAAGCGAATATCGAAAACTACAAACATAACCTTATCGCGTTGTTTACACCGTGTTTAGATCATAACATCATACAAATTTTTAGGTTATAACGCGAAATAAGCAAAATGAGCATGTGCCACTTGCATAGCTTCAGTCTTTGCATGATCGTATTGAATATTCGACACTCGTGCGTTTCCATGCACTAGTTTTGAATCCAAAACTCGATACGATCCCAGAAATGTACCGTATCGACCTTGAACTTCAATACGGTTTCAATACGCTTTGAAGAGTGTTTCCATGCGGTATTCAAACTGAATCGAGTTTTCAAAACGGTTTCAATACTGCATGGAAACGTAGTAAATGAAACAGATTCAAATACCATTTACTTTGAGCCAGGAACACCCAACGAAATTATCGCAATTTGTAAATCTCTAAATAATAGTCACGCACACGATATATACCACCTTTCAACATCTGTCTTAAAACAGTGTATAGACCTTATAGCCGAACCTTTAGCTTATCTGTTCAATTTATCACTTGAAAACGAAATATTTCCAAATCTATTAACACGTTCGCTGCCACCGACGCGCTAGTGCGTCCAACTTTATACTTGCGTAAGTGCAATCCCAATTTTAGTGGCAGCGAACGTGTTAAAACAAGGATTAATTACACCTATATTTAGAAAATGGTGATGTGGCCATCATGTTACTTTCTCCGACTTGATGGTATCATTTATATTTACGCTTTCATGGTTTATTCTAAATTTAAATTATATTTTAAATGTACATCGAGCGTTTTGTAGACTCGCATGAAACTGACGTTTAAAACGTCAAAATTATGAAAGATGTAAAAATTATACTTCAAATTTAAAAACTCAATTTAATCAAAAATTAAAAGGATTTCGAAAAAAACTTATTCTTTGTAAGTTGTTCATTTTAGTATTCTCTACGATTATTATTGACATAAATTTGCTGTAACTATTATCGTTTTATAATTATAAACCAAAAATTAAAAAAATAATAATAAATTCTTTTCTCGAATAAAAATGATTTTATGAAAAATATTTTCAAGCAAAAGATGTTCATTTCTTTGTTGTCTTTAAAGTTTGTTTAAATGTTTTTATGATATTTTTCACAAACACACAGACACAGGGACCCCAAAATGGATATTTCCGTAAAAAAAATTTTTGAAAAAAAAATCACGATCACAATACTTTCTCGTACTTCGTAACGGAGAAAGTAAAAAGTTGGAACAGAAAAATCGGAAATGCAGGAATCTCAAATATGGGCCAAGGAATCAAGAATCCTGATCTAAAAATAAAAAAGCAGACCAAAAAATCGAAAGGTAGAAGCAAAATAATTTGCCACCAAAAATAAATTTCTGACCAGAAATTCGAAAATAATAAATTCAAAAATCACGAAATAAAATCAATAATCCAAGTTAAATAATGTAAAATTGATTATATTATTTGTTTGGAATATGGAATACCGGTAATTTTTAACAATAAAAATTGATAAGCGAAAAATTCTTAGGGGGGGTAATTACCCGATTAACCCCCCTTTGAAACCGCCACTGCATTGAAATGTGTTCAATTACCTGCGTAGAACTTAAACTGCTCCTGTGAAAAAAAAACAGAACGCACACGACAAGGTTTTTTTTTTCTAAAATTGGTTTAGAACTCTACAAACATGTATAAATACCTGTGTGAAATATGAAAAAAATGGTGATGTGGCCATCATGTTACTTTCTCCGGCTTCATGGTATCATAGCCATTTATATTTACATTTTCATGGTTTATTGAAATCATATTTTAAATGTACATCGAGCGTTGCGTAAACTCGGATGAAACTGACGTTTAAAACGTCAAAATGATTAAACATGGAAAAATTATACTTCAAATTCAAAAACTCGGTTTACTCAAAAACTAACGAGATTTCGAAAAAAACTTATTATTTAGAAGTTGTTCACTTTGGCATTCTCTACAATTATTATTTATATAAATTTGCTGTAACTATTATAGTTTCATAATTATAAACCAAAAATTAGAAAAATATTAATAAATTTTTTTTTCGAATAGCAATGATTTTATGAAAAATATTTTCAAGCAAAAGATGTTCATTTCTTTGTCGTATTTAAAGTTTGTTTAAATATTTTTGTGATATTTTTCATATTTAAGAAAATATTGGCAAAAAACAAAAAACAGTTAAGGTAAACACCCACTTCCGGTGTACGAAATTTTACCAAAAGCTTTTCAGTTCTTCAGATTATCAAATAAGACGTATGTTCAAAGTTTCATATCAATTGCTCTATTAGTTTTTGAGATACAGCGCACACAGACACACACACACACACACACACACACACACACACACACACAGACACAAAAAAAAAATTTCCAGAAATTGTTGAAATGGCATCTAGGGACCCCAAAACGGATATTTCCGTAAAAAAAATTTTTGGAAAAAAAATCACGATCACAATACTTTCTCGTACTTCGTAACGGAGAAAGTAAAAAGGAGATCGTTCCAAACGAGAAAGCTACCGGCCTGTTAGTATCTTGCCCATAATTTCAAAATTATATGAGTATGTAGTAAATACAAGGATGATTGGATTTCTAGAAAAGTTCAAAATATTATCTTCAAATCAGCATGGATTTCGAAAATTTTACGATACAAACACTGCATTAAATGAAACTTTAGACTCTATCTTAGCAAATCGCAACAAAAATCACTATACCTTAGGTCTATTTGTCGACCTGAGCAAGGCATTCGATTGCGTAAATCATACTCTGCTCCTGGAGAAGTTGGCAATCATTGGATTACGTGGAATTGCTTTGCAATGGATGGCTATCTAACAGGAAGATCTTAGTGGGTGTCCATTGGTGGCATTGTATCAAAAAGTCGCCCTATTAAGGTAGGGGTACCCCAAGGGTCCATATTAGGACACATACTTTATGTAAACTACGCAAATGACGTAAATAGCTGTTTGCAGGGTAATTCTGAAAATTCTAGTAAACTAATATCGTATACAGATGACAATAATATATTAATTAATTCAGATAATATAAGCACCAAACAAGATCATGTCCAAGACAGTTATTTTAAATTCTGTACATGGGCCGAAAAAAATAAATTAGTAATAAATAAAAATAAAACTGCGAGTGTAATATCGTGCGGAACAGAAATGATATTGGCTTGCCACCTTTATTAGTTTCTGGGGATAACCTAGAATAGAATAGAATAGAATAGAATAGTTTATTATGTTAAGACCGTTAGGTTTACAATCGTCCAGTATGAATTAGAATCTAAGTGTAGATAAAACTGCGCAACAGTGGTTAGTACATTAAAAACTAATATAAATAAGACTATGAAATAGTGGACACATAAAATTATTGTAAATACAAATACAGATACACAATTAAGAATATTTTAGGTTTGACTTAACCAACATAAATTTAAAATACATGTAATGCAAGATACAAATAGAGATATTTAGAAGTATTACATATTCGCATGACCACCAATATCACAAAGGAAATCTTCCGAGGAGAAATATGCGTGTTCAAGCAAGAATTCTTTAATTTTTGATTTAAATGCAGTAAAATTCATATTTCGCAAATTAGCCGGCAGAGCATTAAGGTATTTGATACAGTAATATCTAGGTCCTGTTTTGAATATTTCAAGTCTATTGAAGGATAAGCAGATGTTATCTTTATGCCTGGTATTATACGTATGTATTTCTTCATGCTTTTGGAGTTCATGGTAGTGTCTTTTTGCATACAGGAGGCAATCCATTATGTATAGACATGGCAGGGGTAGCAATCTAGACTGCTTAAAAAGAGGTTTAGTGTCATCGCGATATCCTGACCCTGATATTGCTTTCCGTTGGAGGCCAAATATTCTATGTTTCATGGAGCTATGGCCCCACATCAAGAGGCCATAGCGGAGATGAGATTCAAAAAATGCACAATAGACCATTTTTAGCACCGTATACGACACTTCTGTAGCGAGTCTCCTTAATAAGAAAATGGAAGTGTTTAATTTCTTAGCAAGATGGTCACCGTGTGAGGACCAGTTGAGTTTGTCATCAATGTGGATACCGAGAAATTTTGTTGATTTGGCATATTCACCACGGTATTGTAGTCGTCGTAGGGTGAAAACCATATTTACTGTCTTGTCCGTGTTTAACTTTAATTTATTACATTCGAACCAGTTGTTAATTTGGGTCATTTTTCCCCATACTATCATCCTCCCAACTACCAGTATTAGTGATCGTTGTGTCGTCTGCGTAAAGGATGGCTTTCCCTTCAGTAATAGTTGAAGGCATATCATTTATGTAGATCAAGAATAATAGAGGCCCGAGGACTGATCCTTGTGTGACCCCTATATTGATCTCTGCACTGGGTGACGATTCACCATAGACTGACACATACTGCAACCTATTAGATATGTATGAAGTAATGATACCTACTGCGCTGGGATGTAGACTGTAAATATAGAGTTTACGGAGGAGAATAGTATGTGAAATTGTGTCAAAAGCTTTGGACAAGTCAATAAAGGTGGCTTGGAGACATTCACCATTTTCAAAACAGGTTACGCATTCATTAATGAATTCCTGAATTGCGGTTAAAGTGGATTTGCCTCTTCTGAACCCGTGTTGACTCGTGTGGAAGAAATTAATTTCGAAATAGGCAGTTAATTGTGAAGCTAATAATTTTTCAAATATCTTGGATACTACAGGTAGAATTGCAATTGGACGGAAGTCATTAAGTTCGTCGGAACTGCCCTTTTTCAGAACTGGAGTTACTTTTGCTATTTTGAGTGGTGATGGAAATTTGCATGTTTGAATACATCTGTTGAAGAGTTTTGTTAGTGGTTGTATGATAATGTCTTTAATAGAACGTATTAGATCCGGAGAGATGTCGTATGCATCTCTGGAATTGCCAGCTTTCATTGAATTTATTGCATCGCGCATGGCTACACAAGATATCTCCTCGAAGATAAAAGTACTGTTTGTGTTGTCAGGGATTGCATTAAGGACATAACTGACAGGATCATTATTATTTTGAGGAATTCCTCCCGACGCCAATTGTGCCATATTTGCAAAGTAAATATTAAAATCGTTGCAATTTATGCTGGTGCTGTTGTCTTTTACAGTTATGTTTGGCCGTGATGAATTGACAACACTCCAAACTGTCTTCGGACTGTTTCGAAAACTCCGTATTAAGTTATCATTTGCCTTAGTTTTTGCAAGTTTCAATGCCTGCCGGTATTGTTTGCGGTGTCTGTTTCTTAGTAAACGAATGTTGACGTTATCAGGATATTTGTGATATTCGAGGTTTACGAGTTCTAACGTTAGGCGCATGTTATTTAGATCCGATGTGAACCAATTTAGGTTTGCTCTATTTTCCCTATATTTGCGTTTGATCAAGGGGAATGCTTCTTCAGCTTTTAGTTTGATCACATTTAGGAATGCATCTATTTTTTGGTCAATGGAGAGATTATCAGCGTGAACGAAGCTAAAATCAATACATGATACAAGGTTGTAAAATAAGTTTTTTCCTGTTTCAGAATACAATCTAAATTTGCGATTAATGCCACTTGCTTGAGCGCTTAATGGGATAGACAATTCTAAGGAGATTCCTAGATGATCGGTTACACCCAAATTTATAGGAGATATTAAGAAGAATTCTTTGCAAATATTAGTAAGTAGATTGTCGATATGCCTATTAAATCGAGTATTGAATTCAACAGCGCTATGAAGATCGAAACCTTCAAGCAAACTTACCAGTTCATGCGTGGTCTTATCATTACTGTTAAAATTAATGTTAAAATCACCCGCAATAATTATGAGATTATGTAATGCATCACAGTTAATTAATGTCAGCTCTATAATGTTCAGGAATGCATTTATATCACCTTGCGGTGGTCGATAAACATTTATAATATACACAAGACTGTCAATAATTAATGCATTGCAGAAAGACAACTCGCATAAACTCTCGATTGAAGTATTTTCGAGTTTGGGTTTTTTTATCAATTGGTTACCTTCCTGACTTAGGATCAATGAGCCGCCAAAAGGTGTTTGTCTAGCAAAATAATCGATGGCAACAAACTCGCCCATCTTTAAAATAGTGATCTCTTCTTTAAGAAGCCAATGTTCAGATATGCCTATTACAGAATACGTTGGTTTACTTTTACAGATAAATGCATCTAATTCACTTATCTTATTTCGAATTGAGCATATGTTTATAAATAATAATTTAAGTTTAAACAGTTGTGCTGGCTGTTTTACCTTATCTAGATCTTTCCGTCCGTGGTTACCCGTAAAAAATTTGAAGATTGCGAATACTGATTTTCACTACCTGGTTTAGTATTGCGTGCAGGAAAATTATATCGGCGTACGATAATGCCATTGGGCCAGAATTCCGGAGATTGTGACAATGTATAAGCATTATTGTGTATACCGACCTTAAAAGATTTACTAGCGCCTTTAGTTATTAATTGCGTGATTTCTACTTCTTCATTAGTAACACCCACTCCCTTATCTTGACACTTCTTTGTAATAAAGTTACTAATATCAAATGGTGTTGTGTCTGGATGCGTCCTTCCTATATATAGCCAATACTTCTTATTCGTCGCGCGGAACATGGAATTGTAGTCGCTGTACCGATAATGGATGGTGTTTTTTTGAATTTTTTGTTTCTTCGGGGTCGAACAAAATCGTCGTTTACTATGGGATTCGGCGAGTTCGTTGGCGCCTTCGGTTCAGTGTCAATGATTAATATATCAGCTGGCTTGGTGTTTTTGTTAACTGAACGGGTCAGCGGCCGAGATTTTGGTTCCACGTTGTTGTTGGGTATTGGGTTGCCTATTCCAATTTTTATATGGTCCTGATTTTCTGGATTTATTTTTGAATCTAATAACTTAATGTTATTTTCCAATTTTTCCAGCTTGCTTATCAAGTACGCAATATTGGTTTTGAATTCATGCAGTACGTTTATTAGCAAGCTATGGATATTCTGAGGATTATCATCAAGAGACTCACCGTGTGCACTTTTAAAGGTTATGTCTGGTGTGAAACAGATTAATTCTCCTTGTTCGTTGACGTAAATTCCAGGTTGCTTCAGAATGCAGTTGGGATGGTATTCCCGATCGCATTTCGCACACTTCACATATTTAGATACTTTAACTTTGCATGTAAAGCAATAGATTTCGGATGCAGACTTTCGCGTTGCCGCCATATTTATTATCTTAAACCTAAACATTACTAAAGAAATAAACTTACTTGGTATTGTTATAGATAATATGTTGAAGTGGAATTCGCATATTGATTACAAATAAACTTAATAAGCAAATATATACCGGGTGTGGCACTTAAGACGCCTCGGACCATAGCTCCTTTACGATAAGAGCTATCGAAAAAAATCTAAGAACAAAGTGGTGCATAGTTACCGTCGCCATGTTTCAAAAATATTTCTAATCATCAGTGGCGTGCCGTACTCCAGTGGCGTACCAAACTTATGTTTTTTTAAATGGAATGCCCTATTTTTTATTGCAGATTTGGAAAGTGCTCGACGAGTACTTATTTTTTTATCTAACATGTTATACCCTTCACTTTAGCGGTTTCGCTGTTATAACCCCTTCTTTCAAAATTGCGCCCCATTTTTGAGATTTTTTTGTAGAGAAACTAATTGACGCCGGCGCCTAAATTTTGAATTGAGGTACAGGTTAAGACCTAGTATACCTTCACATAATTTTTTTTCGGGTAATTTATGAAAAAAAAATCATTTTTGATTGATCTTCGCATGTTGTCATTTTTTCCGAAAATTTCAAATGGCACCCCCCTAAAAAAATTACGGTGTTGTACAGCCAAAACTCTAAATTTTTCATTGGTGTAAAAAAAATTACACATTGCATAACAAAATTTCGGAGAAAAAAGGAATTTCATCGCAAATGTCGGGAAACGTTTTCCGTTCCCAAGTGTGCCATGAGAAAACAAAAGATTGGTAATTGTCAAAGTAAATTATTAGACGTCAGTAGCAGCCATAAGTCATTTTTGATAAACGTTCTAAAAATGTTCCGAACTCAAGAGGAAATGGTTGACATGATATTTATTCTTGGAGAATGTAACAAGAATTGTTTCTTGGCATCACGAGTGTACGCTGCGAGATATCCGCACAGGGCACATCCAAATGAACGTGCGTTTCAAAAAGTGTTGAAGAGATTTACTACTACGGGAAGTGTGAAACGGCCAAGGAGAGTTAGAAAGAAGGCAGTTATTACCGAAAATAATGAACTGCAGGTTCTGGAGGCAGTTATTGAAGATCCTCATACCAGTATCCGTGATATTAGTAGGAATCACGATATTTCAACGCGATCCGTACATCGGTTCTTAAAAAGTACAAATTCCGTCCATTTAAGATTCAACTGCACCAAGAATTGCAACCTCAAGATTTTCATACGAGGCAAGATTTCTGCATGTGGGCTATCAACAAAATTGAGCAGGAGGAATCATTTCTTATGCGCGTATTATTTTCTGATGAAGCAACGTTCCATAGAAATGGGCATGTCAATCGCCACAACTACCATTATTACGCCGATGAAAACCCACAAGCCATGCGAATGATAAACCACCAGCAAAGATGGTCGCTGAATGTTTGGGGAGGCATACTTGGAGAACACCTTTTGGGTCCTTATTTCATCGAGGGGCACCTGAACGGCAACAGTTATTTGAGGTGTGAGCAAAAAAAAAAAACAAAAAAAGGTCCTCACTTTGAAAATTCTTCATTTTATCCCTGATAACATAGTGAAGAACAAAAAAGTTCTTATTTCAAAAATTTTCAATTTCATGTCAAATATTTTAACAATTTAAATGTTATTTTTCACTATCTTGTAAGCAACTGTATTTGTTTGCAATAAATAAATATAATATAAATAAAGTATGTGCATTATATAATTAATAAGTCATATAAACATTAATATTAATGACCAAGAATAAATATCAAGAAGTTGATATATATCGGATATACCGGGTGACCCAGGGATCTGTAAAAGCCCCATAACTTATTTGCTATTTGAGATATCGACTTCTAGTTTTCAGAAACTGGTACCCGCATTTATTCTACATATTTTAAAAATATGTATGTTTTTGTACAGGGTATTCCAATATACATAACAGAACAAAGTTATGTTTTTTTTAATGGAACACCCTATATTTTATACTTTATTTTCAACCCTCTTGAGAAGCTGATAAAAATAGTATAAGATAGTATGGGTCTATTATGGACGGTTGGTTAGTTATGGGCAAATTTGTGGCAAAAACAAGGACACATTGAAAAAGTTGCAGAAGCGCTCCTAGCAATGCTAGCGTCGTTTTTTATACACTAAAGAATTTTCCACATCATGAGGAATAATACAAATCGGCTTTGTTTATTTTTTGTTCATACTGCTATACAGGGTGTCAACATACGCAAAATAATGGATAACTATTTTTTTTCAAATGGAACACCCTATATATCTTGCCACCAATGCATGGAATTTTTAATAAGCTTTCCAATGATGTACAATTTATGTAATGAAATATTAAGGATTCTTGAGATTTATCCTTAAAAACATTTTTCTTTTGTCACCTCCTGCTCATTTTTGGATTTTCATCCAAAACTATGCATTTTCTAAAAAATAATAAGAGACCAAAGTTGTAGAGTGGAAAATTTTCGATCGATATAGGTGTTTCGACTTTTCCAATAATGCGTGCATTGCCCGCCAGAGTGCGCAAAATCGTGACCGTATATGCATTTTAGCGTTTTTCTCAAATTTTTTGTTAATTAATTGCACTATACTTTATTTTCCACTTCCTCTAGCAGAAAAACGGGTTATTATAGAATTATTTAAATGACCTACATCGATTGAAAATATTCCGCTCTACAACTCTTAAAAGTCGAAATTTTCGCCCAAAATGCATAGTTTTCGCTAAAAATGCAAAAAACCATTGAAAAACGCGAAAATTGATATATACATTTTCAATTTGCATTTTAAGGGAAAACTATGGATTTTTGGCAAAAATTGCTTCGATTAAGAGTTGTAGAGCGGAACATTTTCAATCGATATGGGCCATTTTAATTTCCGTATAGTTTCCCGTTTTTCCGCTAGAGGGTGTGGAAAATAAAGTATAGTGAAATTTGTTAATACAAAATTTGAAAGGAAAACGCTAAAATGCATATACGGTCACGATTTTGCGCGCTCTGGCGGGCAATGCACGCATTATCTTAAAAGTTTAAAGACCTATGTCGATCGGAAATTTTTCGCTCTACAACTTTGGTCTCTTATAATTTTTTCTGAAAATGCATAATTTTGGCTGAAAATCCACAAATTAGCAGAAGGTGACAAAAGAAATATGTTTTTATTGATAAATCTCAAGAATCCCTAACATTTTGTTATACAAACTGTATATCATTGGAAAGCTTATTAAAAATGCCATAGGGTGTTCCATTTGAAAAAAAATAGTTTTCCATTGTTTTGCGTATGTTGACACCCTGTATAGCACAATGAATAAAAGAGAACCAAAGCCGATGTGTATTAGTCTTTATGATGTGGAAAATTTTCTAGTGTATAAATAATGATGCTATCTTTGCTAGGAACGCTTCTGCAATGTTTTCAATGTGTACATGTTTTTGCCACAAATTTGCCCATAACTAACCAATCGTCCATAATAGACCCATACTATCTGATACTATTTTTATCAGCTTCTCAAGAGGGTTGAAAATAAAGTATAAAATATAGGGTGTTCTATTTAAATAAACATAACTTTGTGCTGTTATGTATATTGGGACACCCTGTACAAAAACATACTTATTTTTAAAATATGCAGGATAAGTGAGGGTACCAGTTCAAGAAAACTAGAAGTCGATATCTCAAATAGCAAATAAGGTATGGGGCTTTTACAGATACCTGGGTCACCCGGTATATCCGATATATTGATATTTATATAAATATCGCATATTTTCCGAACCCTGATTTAAATACAATGCTTACAAGTTTTCAAATCATCAGCAACTATCAAATGAGGACAAAGGCAAACGAACAGAATTCTGTGAATAATATTTACTGAGGCATCATTATTAATATTAATATTTATTATAATTACTTACGATTTATCATTGTTTGTTTCATTAACCTCACTTTATTCGAAATAATTTTAAGCTTTCACTGTACTGTGACAGGTCGACGGGACCTTTGTGTACTTGGTTGCCTATATTGTCAATACATTCTAATGCGTTGATGCGATTATTATGACATAGAACATAGACATTAACAATCATATACTCTGAGTTAAAAAAAAACCCTGTATACGAATCAATAATGTTTGTATACAAAAATCTATATAAACTAACTTTCCTTCAAGATAACCACACATATAATACAAGAAATAAAAACACACTATTAATTCCAAATGCAGCATCGAGTCTTATGTACATGCCTTGCAATTTTTTTAATAAGCTTCCTGAAAGCATTAGGGCCTTAAATAATATATATTTGTTTAAAAAAACATGTTAAAAATTTACTTGTAAATAGAGTACTATACTCTATAGATGAATTCCTCATGTAATATACTAGATACCTACGTTACTTTATATTATTTCGCATTATGTCTCAATGACACTGTTTTGTAAATTAGATATAGTATACTTTTGTAAATATCCTATTATTACAAAATAAAGAACCATTATTATTATTATTAACAAATCATCTACCGAAATAACTACTTTCCTGGCTAGTATTGAATGATACAGTAGATAATTTGAGTGTTAAAAATATCAAATTAACACAAGATTGAATGTATTTATTACTGCACAAAAACACTAAATAAACAGAATTAATTAAGATATAAGTATGAAAGAATTGAGTTGTATCATTCAATATTCGTCGTGGTACTAGCCAGGAAAGTAGTTATTTCGGTAGATGATTTGTTAATTGTAGTCTCTTAGAGACACTTAAATTGTAGAAGGCGGAAAGTATAGTATTTCTCATTTTATTGTGGAATTGTTTTTAATAACTAGGACACATTCAAAAAGTCTTCAAGGCATCATTTTATGGTAACAGAATGCACATTTCATTTTGTTGTTGTTATAGTTGCTGGATAGAGATGTTGTTAATGGAATATGCGACCTTCCGTCTTTTGATTTGATCTCATTTTTATGATTCTCCGTGAAACTGTATTAAGGCTAAAGCTTTTGTTGTTTTTTACTTTCTCCGTTACGAAGTACGAGAAAGTATTGTGATCGTGATTTTTTTTTTTTTAATTTTTTTTACGGAAATATCCGTTTTGGGGTCCCTAGATGCCATTTCAACAATTTCTGGAATTTTTTTTTGTGTCTGTGTGTGTGTGTGTGTGTGTGTGTGTGTGTCTGTCTGTGTGCGCTGTATCTCAAAAACTAATACAGCAATTGATATGAAACTTTCAACATACGTCTTATTTGATAATCTGAAGAACTGAAAAGCTTTTGGTAAAATTTCGTACACCGGAAGTGGGTGTTTACCTTAACTGTTTTTTGTTTTTTGCCAATATTTTCTTAAATATGACAAATATCACAAAAATGATTAAACAAACATTGAAGACAACAAAGAAATGAACACCTTTTGCTTGAAAACATTTTTCATAAAATCATTGCTATTCGAGAAAAAAATTTATTATTTTTTTTTTCAATTTTTTGTTTATAATTATGAAACGATAATAATTACAGCAAATTTGTATGAATAATAATTGTAGAGAATACCAAAATGAACAACTTCTAAAGAATAGATTTTTTTCGAAATCTCGTTAGTTTTTGAGTAAACGGAGTTTTTGAATTTGAAGTATAATTTTTCCATGTTTCATAATTTTGACGTTTTAAACGTCAGTTTCATCCGAGTTTACGCAACGCTCGTACATTTTAAATATGATTTCAATAAACCATGAAAATGTAAACATAAATGATACCATCAAGTCGGAGAAAGTAACATGATGGCCACATCACCATTTTTTTTTTCTCGTTTTAAATTTTTGGTTTATAATTATAAAACAATAATAGTTACAGCAAATTTATGTTAATATTAATTGTAGAGAATGTTAAAATGAACAACTTATAAAGAATAAGTTTTTTTCGAAATCCCTTTAGTTTTTGAGTAAACTGAGTTTTTACTTTTTCCATCTTTCATAATTTTGACGTTTTAAACGTCAGTTTCATCCGAGTTTACACAACGCTCGATGTACATTTAAAATATGATTTCAAATGAAAATAAACCATGAAAACGTAAATATAAATGGCTATGATACCATCAAGTCGGAGAAAGTAACATGATAATAGAAATAGCTCTGTAAATTCCACACTTTTATCGACAGATGCTCGACATTTTGACACACATATCCTTAATAACATATCTTTAGATCTGCTTAAAGAAAATTATCCGAACAAAACTGAAAGACAAATTTTGAAGACAAAATTGCACCTTTTCCAGAAATCGTCCTGTAAATTCCACAATTTTGTCGGCAGATGCTTGAAATTTTGACAAATACATCTTAAATAATATATCTTTAGATATTTTTTAAAAAATTATCCAAACTTTCTTCTAACAAAAATGGCAGCACCAGAAGACAAATTTGGAAGACCGAAAATGCATTTTTTTCGGAAATCGTCCTGTAAATTCCAGATTTTTGTTGAGAGATCTTTCAAATTTTGACAGATACATCCTAAATAACATATGTTTAAAACTGCTCAAGAAAAATTATCCGAATTTTGCTCTAACAAATCTGGAAGACAAATTCTGAAGACAAAACTTGCACTTTTTCCAGAAATGGCCCTTTAAGTTCCACAATTTTGTCAACAGATGCTTGAAATTTTGACAAATACATCATATATAAAATATCTTTAGAACCGCCTAAATAAAATTATCCAAACTTTGCGGTGACAAAAATGGCAGCGTTTAAAGGCAAATTTTGAAGATCGAAAATTCACTTTTTCCAGAAATCGCCCTATAAATTCTACAATTTTGTCGACAAATGCTTGAAATTTTGACAGAGACATCCTAAATAACATACCTTTACATCTGCTTAAAAAATGTATCCGAACACTTTGCTCTAACAAAACTGGAAGAATACAATAATTGCACTTTTTCCAGAAATCGCCCTGTAAATTCCACAATTTTGTGGACAGATGCATGAAATTTTGACAGATACATTCCAAATAAAACATCTTTAGAATTATCGAAATAAAATTATCCAAAGTTTGCGGTGACAAAAATGGCAGCAGTAGAAGACAAATTTTGAAGACCGAAAATGCATTTTCTCCAGAAATCGTCCTGTAAATTCCAGATTTTTGTTGACAGATGTTTGAAATTTTGACAGATACATCCTAAATAACATATGTTTAAAACTGTTCAAAGAAAATTATTCGAATTTTGCTCTAACAAATCTGGAAGACAAATTTTGAAGACAAAAATTGCACTTTTTCCAGAAATCGCCCTTTAAATTCCACAATTTTGTCGGCAAATGCTTGAAATTTTAATAGATACATCCTGAATAATATATCTTTAGAATCGTCTAAAGAAAATTATCCGAACTTTTCTCTGACAAAAGTGGCAGCGCTTAAAGACAAATTTTTAAGACTGAAAATGCACTTTTTCCAGAAAACGTCCTGTAAGTTGCACAAACAGATGCTTAAAATTTTGACAGATACATCCTAAATAAAATATTTTAGGATCGTCGAAACAAAATTATCCAAATTTTGCGGTGATAAAATAGCTTTTAAGGACAAATTTTTAAAACCGAAAATGCACTTTTTCCAGAAATATGATTTAAATTGAAAATAAACCATGATAGCGTAAATACAAATATTACTATCAAGTCGGAGAAAGTAACATGATGGCCACATCACCATTTTTTTTTACTTTCTCCGTTACGAAGTACGAGAAAGTATTGTGATCGTGATTTTTTTTTCAAAAATTTTTTTTACGGAAATATCCGTTTTGGGGTCCCTAGATGACATTTCAACAATTTCTGGAAAAAAAAAATTTGTGTCTGTGTGTGTGTGTGTGTGTGTCTGTGTGTGTGTGTCTGTGCGCGCTGTATCTCAAAAACTAATAGACCAATTGAAATGAAACTTTGAACATAAGTTTTATTTGATAATCCGAAGAACTGAAAAGCTTTTGGTAAAATTTCGTACACCGGAAGTGGGTGTTTACCTTAACTGTTTTTTGTTTTTTGCCAATATTTTCTTAAATATGAAAAATATCACAAAAACCGTGTAACAGATATTGAAGACAATAAAGAATTTCAATTATTTTGTTTGAAAACATTTTTCATAAAATCATTGTTATTCGAGAAAAAAAATTATTTTCTTTTTTTTCATTTTTGGTATACAATTATGAAACGCTAATAGTTACAGCAAACTTATGTTAATAATAATTCTAGAGAATGCCAAAATGAACAATTTATGAAGAATAAGTTTTTTTCGAAATCTGTTTAGTTTTTGAGTAAACTGAGATTTTTAATTTGAAGTACATTTTTCCATCATTCATAATTTGGACGTTTTAAACGTCAGTTTTATCCGAGTCTACGAAACGTTCGATGCACACTTAAAATATGATTTAAATTGAAAATAAACCATGGAAGCGTAAATATAAATGATACCAACAAGTCGGAGAAAGTAACATGATGGCCACATCACCATTTTCTGTTACATCTCCAGTAAATGCATTTGTAACCAACTCATTAAGAAAATTAAACAAGTTGTATATAACAATACTTTCTTTGTCTATACCATAATCTTTTTTTATAATTATGTACCTGAGAAGCAGTAGGCGTATGTCCCAAAACTAAAAAAACGTAAAAAGCTGATAGAGTATAGCGCTGCTTACAATAAAAACTAATTTGTACGAAATATCAACAAAAGTTCTAAATTATCCTGAAACTATTGGAAAATACATTTAATTATGATTTAGAAATTTTGTTATTCAAATTGAAGTTAAACCTTGAAAATTTAATTAAAAATATTAAACATTTATAAGTGGACATACATCATTATATATGCATGTTTAACCATAATGTAAAACGATGTATGTCCACGTTTTGGAGGATAATACAGGAAAATAACTTTAATAAAGGTAAATTAATAAAGGTTATTAAGATTATTCGCGAAAAACTATTTTATTAAAATACTATTAAAACACAAGTACAAAAATATCTACTACATAACAGTGTTAATTTGTTACTTATCATGTTTGACCAGTTTTATTCAAAAATGTTATCATAGAACTGCTTAAATTCCTCAGGAATCCATTGTTACAATGTTTTTAAATTTACAAACTTGTGTTTATTTATTGGAATCTGCATTTCACGAATTATTGGAATGTTTTCGGGTAATAATACGTCACTTCTTTTTTTGCGTTTTATATTAATGCATTTAAAACTTTCCTCTGCAAATGACGTTTTATATTGTAATATTCCAGGTTATTTTTCTCAATCCTGAGCCATACTATTTTGGAGAACAAGAAAGCTTAATTGTCGGAATTTAGCTTACGGTTTACAAAGCTTCTAGGTCCCTTTGACAGTGATGCAAAATGTTTTAAGTCTGTTCGGTCCATATGTATAACATTCAGTGGCGTTTTATTCATTGTTACTGTTTTCATAAACAGTTCCCAATCTCGTGGAATGCAAATCTCTGTCTTTTATAATTTTCTATTTTCTTTCTATGACTGAGTGCACTACGTCCACTTCTAAGTGGGAATGGCCGCGAAGAAGAAATTTATGGTCGATGATCTTAAGATTAGGATATTGAGCTAGTAGAAAAATCTCAAAAACTAATAGAGCAATTGATATGAAACTTTCAACATCCGTTTGATAATCTGAAGAACTGAAAAGCTTTTGGTAAAATTTCGTACACCGGAAGTGGTCGTTTACCTTAACCGTTTTTTGTTTTTTGCCAATATTTTCTTAAATATGAAAAATATTACAAAAACATTTAAACAACCTTTGAAGACAACAAAGAAATGAACATCTTTTGCTTGAAAACATTTTTTATAAAATCATTTTTATTCGAGAAAAAAAAATATTATTTTTTTAATTTTTGGTTTATAATTATAAAACGATAATAGTTACAGCAAATTTATGTTAACAATAATTGTAGAGAATGCTAAAATGAACAACTTACAAAGAATAAGTTTTTTTCGAAATCCCTTTAGTTTTTGAGTAAACTGAGTTTTTGAATTTGAAGTATAATTTTTCTCTTTTATAATTTTGACGTTTTAAACGTCAGTTTCATCCGAGTCTACGAAACGTTTGATGCACATTTAAAATATGATTTAAATTGAAACTACACCACGAAAGCGTAAATATAAATGATACTATCAAGTCGGAGAAAGTAACATGATGGCCACATCACCATTTTTACTTTCTCCGTTACGAAGTACGAGAAAGTATTGTGATCGTGATTTTTTTTTCAAAATTTTTTTTTCGGAAATATCCGTTTTGGGGTCCCTAGATGCCATTTCAACAATTTCTGGAAAAATTTTTTTTGTGTCTGTGTGTGTGTGTGTCTGTGTGTGTGTGTGTGTGTGTGTGTGTGTGTGTGTGTGTGTCTGTGTGTGTGTCTGTCTGTGTGCGCTGTATCTCAAAAACAAATACAGCAATTGATATGAAACTTTGAACATACGTCTTATTTGATAATCCGAAGAACTGAAAAGCTTTTGGTAAAATTTCGTACACCGGAAGTGGGTGTTTACCTTAACTGTTTTTTGTTTTTTGCCAATATTTTCCTTAATATAAAAAATATCACAAAAATATTTAAACAAACACTGAAGACAACAAAGAAATGAAAAGCGTTTGCTTGAAAATATTTTTCATAAAATCATTGCTATTCGAGAAAAACATTTATTTTATTCTTTTAATTTTTGGTTTATAATTATGAAACGATAATAGTTACAGCAATTCTATGTAAATAATAATTTGTAGAGAATGCCAAAATGAACAACTTCTAAAGAATAAGTTTTTTTCGAAATCTCGTTAGTTTTCGAGTAAACCTAGTTTTTGAATTTGAAGTATAATTTTTCCATCTTTCATGATTTTGACGTTTTAAACGTCAGTTTCATCCGAGTTTACGCAACGCTCGATGTACATTTAAAATATGATTTCAATTGAAAATAAACCCATGAAAACGTAAATATAAAGTCGGAGAAAGTAACATGATGGCCACATCACCATTTTTTCAATATGCATTCCTGTTAAAATGAATGCCTGTTTGCTTGTGCGCGCTGTATCTAAAAAACTACTACTTGAATGAACATCAAACTTTGAACATAAGCCTTATTTGATAATCCAAAGAACTGAAAAGCTTTTGGTAAAATTTCGTACACCGGAAGTAGGAGTTTACCTTAACCGTTTTTTGTTTTTCTCCGATAATTTTTTAAATATGAAAAGTACTATAAAATAACTCAAACAAATCTTGAAGAAAGCAAAAAAATTAACATTTTTTGCTTGAAAATATTTTTTGTGAAATGTATGGTTTTTGAAAAATGATGGCAATTAATTTTTTTTTGTAATTTTTGGTTTAAAATTATGAAACGATAATACTTACAGCAAATGTATTTTAATAATAATTACCGAGAATGCCAAAATGAACAACTTATAAAGAATAAGTATTTTTCGAAATCTCTTTGGTTTTTGAGTAAATTGACTATTAGGATTCAAAGTATAATTTGTCTTTTTCATCTTTCATAATTTTGACGTTTTAAACGTCAGTCTCATCTGATTTTACTAAACGCTCTATGCACATTTAAAATGTGATTTCAATTGAAAATAAACCATGAAAGTGTAAACATAAAGTACTGTACCCTCAAATCGGAAAAAGTAACACCATTTTTTTATTTTTTTTGCCATTATGTTAGAGTTTCGGATCGTATTTTAATTTGAGCTTGTGTTATTTTTGGGGCAAATTATTTTTAGACCAGAATTTTCGTGCTCGTATTTTATATTTTTTGCCTGTTTCTTCGATTTTTTACCTTTAAATTCTTGATTTTTTTTCATAAATATTCTTTATGTTGGTCCCAATTTTTAAATGATCTGTTGAAATTTTCGACTTTTTTCGTCAGTATTTTGATTTTTAAGCTTGTGCTTTCAATTTTTCGTTTAAATTTTCGATTTTTTGCCACAATTGTTGAATTTTTATTTGTATTTTGGATTTTTTTGGTCTAAATTTTTGATTTTATGTCCTAAGATTTTTTATTTGGCCAAAATTTTCGATTTGTTTATTAAGATTTTCGATTTTTTAACTTTCTGGTCTGCACTTTTTTATTTTTAGATCCATGTTTTCAATCTTTTGGCCACATTTGTTAAATTTTGACCTGTATTTTCGATTTTTTGGTCCAAATTTTTGATCTTATGTCACAAGATTTCTTTATTTGGCTAAAATTTTCCATTTGTTTATTAAGATTTTCGATTTTTTAATCTGTATTTTTTATTTTTAGCCCCAAATTTTCGATATTTGGTCCAAATTTTTCAATTTTTCAATTTTCAATTTTAGTTTCTGTTCGGAAACTTACTTTGAGCTACAGGGTTATTTTGAGGGTGAAAATGGCAAACAATTTTTTCTTTGCTTGAATTTTTTTTATCTGCATTTTTAGATCTCTGGCCTGTAATTTCTTTTTTTTTCAAAATTTTGATTTTTGGCCTAAATATTCTTTATTTTGGCCTGCTTTTTTTAAATGTTTTTGTCCCAAACTTTCAGTATTTGGTCAATTTTTTTGTTTTCTTGGCCCATATTTTAGATTTTTTTATTTTCAATTTGAGTTTCTGTTCAGAAACTTACTCTGAGCTACAGGGTTATTTTGAAGGTGAAAAATTTTTCCTTTACTTGAATTTTTTATCTGCATTTTTGGATCTCTGGCCTTTAAGTTCGTTTTCTATTCCAAATTTTTGATTTTTGACCTAAATATTCTTTATTTTGGCGTGAAAAATTAGGTTGCGTGTTAAAAGTTTCGATTTTTTGGTCCGTATTTTTGATATTTAGGTCCTAATTGTTGGTTTAAGTTTTAGCTTTTTTGTGTTATACTCGTATTTTAAATTTTCTAATCTGAATTATTGGTTTTTATGCGCGATTTTTTTGCCGGTATTTACGAGTTTTTTGGTCGGTTTTTGATTTTTTGCCCTTTACCATTTAACCTAAATTGTTGTTTTTTATTTTATGTTTTTTGCATTATTTTCGAGTTTCTGGTCGGAAACTTATTTTGAGCCAAAGAATTATTTTAGGAGCTAGCTAAATATTTTTTCTTTTACTTGAATTTACAATATTTTGGTCTGCATTTTTTGGTCCATATTTTAGGTCTTTACCTTTACCTGTTTTCGCCTCAATTTATTCCAAATTTTTAATTGTTTTGCCTAAATAATCTTTATTTTGGACAACATTTTCGATGTGTTTGTTGAAATTTTCGATGTTTTAGTTTGCGTTTTTTTTTTTATGTTAGGCCATAGTTTTTGATATTTGGATTTTTTGGGCCTATGTTTTAGTTTTATTGTTTAATTATTGATTTCTATCAGCGAATTTTTGATTGGCGAATATTTTAGATTTTTAACCTAATTTTTTAATGTTTTGCCAGTATTTTCAAGGTTTTGGTCTAATCGTCAAATCGGAGAAAGTAACATGATGGCCACATCACCATTTTTTACTTTCTCCGTTACGAAGTACGAGAAAGTATTGTGATCGTGATTTTTTTTTCAAAAATTTTTTTTACGGAAATATCCGTTTTGGGGTCCCTAGATGCCATTTCAACAATTTCTGGAAAAAAAAATTTGTGTCTGTGTGTGTGTGTGTGTGTGTGTGTGTGTGTGTGTGTGTGTGTGTGTGTGTGTGTGTGTCTGTGTGTGTGTGTGTGTGTGTCTGTGCGCGCTGTATCTCAAAAACTAATAGACCAATTGAAATGAAACTTTGAACATAAGTTTTATTTGATAATCCGAAGAACTGAAAAGCTTTTGGTAAAATTTCGTACACCGGAAGTGGGTGTTTACCTTAACTGTTTTTTGTTTTTTGCCAATATTTTCTTAAATATGAAAAATATCACAAAAACATTTTAACAGATATTGAAGACAATAAAGAAATTCAATTATTTTGTTTGAAAACATTTTTCATAAAATCATTGTTATTCGGGAAAAAAATTTATTTTCTTTTTTTTCATTTTTGGTATACAATTATGAAACGCTAATAGTTACAGCAAACTTATGTTAATAGTAATTGTAGAGAATGCCAAAATAAACAATTTATGAAGAATAAGTTTTTTTCGAAATCTCTTTAGTTTTTGAGTAAACTGAGTTTTTTAATTTGAAGTACATTTTTCCATCTTTCATAATTTTGACGTTTTAAACGTCAGTTTTATCCGAGTCTAGGAAACGTTCGATGCACACTTAAAATATGATTTAAATTGAAAATAAACCATGGAAGCGTAAATATAAATGATACCATCAAGTCGGAGAAAGTAACATGATGGCCACATCACCATTTTTTACCTATGCTAAGTTGCACATATGTTAATGTTTATCAAAATTGTTGGATTATCATTTACCAGGAGTAACTAAGTTTTGGTATTACCGATACCGGAAATTAGCCATAAATTTCAGCAACGAACCCGGCGCATCCACCATTTTTTTAATTTACTAAATTTCCAAGTAATCTCTACTAATTTACAGAAAATGTAACGGAGAAAGTAAAGAAGATACAGAAGAGAAAGCGTCAAGATTTTTTTTTAAGTGTGCAATATTTTTCTAAATTAAAATTTTTTTGAAGAAAAACAAAAAACGGTTCAGATAAACACCCACTTCTGGTGTATAAAATTTTACTAAAAAGTTCAGTTGTTCGGATTGTTAAGTAAGACTTATGTTCAAAGTTACATACCTATTGTTGTATTCGTTTTGAGATACTGCGCGCACAGACAGACACACACACACACACACACACACACACCCAGACTCATTTTTTTTCCAGAAATCTTTGAATTCACTTTGATTCACGATCACAATACTTTTTCGTACTTCGAACGGAGAAAGTAAAAATGGTGATGTGGCCATCATGTTACTTTCTTTGATTTGATAGAATCATAGTTATTTATATTTACACTTTCATTGTTTATTTTCAATTTAAATCATATTTTCGATTTAAATCATATTTTAAATGTAAATCGAGCGTTTTGTAGAATCGGACGAAACTGACATTTAAAACGTCAAAATTATGAAAGATGAAAATGATAAATTATACTTCAAATCCTAATAGTAATTTTGTACTGTTGAAAATTGTCTTTCGTTTTAGAAATTTTGGGCAGTTGAAAATTGTCATTTTAGGCAGGTAAAATGGTATTTTGGCGCTTGAAAATGGTCACTCTTTTCATTTGAAAATAATCGTTTGTTGGGAGTTAAAAATTGTTTCTTTTTTGGTTCAAAAAAGTAATTTGAAAATGGTCACTTTTCATTTGAAAATTATCGTTTTTGGACAGTTAAAAAATGTCTTTTTCGACAATTTTAGTCATTTGAAAATTATCATTTTATGCAGTAAATATTGTCATCTTTGACAGTAAATATTGTTATTTTTGGTAGTTCAAAAGTATTATTTTTGACACTTGAACATACATTTGAACTGCTGAAAATGACAATGTTGACCGTTAAAAATTGTCAATTTTGGGGAGTTGCCATTTTTGGCAGTTGGAAATTGTTATTTATGGCACTTGAAAATTGTCAATTTGGCACCTGAAAATTGCTTTTTTATGGAACATGAAAATTTTTATTTTTGACGGTTGAAAAATATAATTCGAAGTTGAAAATTGTCATTTATCGCAGTTACAAATTTTCATTTTTGTCAGTAGAAATGGTCACTTGACACTTGAAAATTTTTTTTGTCGCCAGTTACAAATTGCCATTTTGATAAGGCCTGTTATTGGCAGATGAATATTATCATTTTTTTAAACTAAAAATTGTCGACATTTGAAAATGATCATTTTTGGCAGTTAAGAATGACCATCCTCGAGACTTGAAATTTTAATTTTTGGACCTTGAATAGAAAATAATGTAATTTGATTGATCCATCATATTGTTCATTTTCAGCATTAGACAATTAGTTAATTAAAATAGTCAATTTTTATTGTTCAAAGTCGTCATTTTTGACTGTTGGAAAAATGTCATTTTTGGTACTTGGAAGTTATCAATTTTGGGAGCTGAAAATTGTTTCTTTCATGGTCGAAAATGGTAATTTTAGACAGTTGAAAATTGTCATTTTCGGCAGTAAACATTGTCGTTATTGGCACTTGTTTAAAGTTATTTTTGGAATGTGAAAATGTTCAATTTTTACAGTTGATAATTGTCATTATTGGCAGTTGAAAATGATAATTTTTCGTAGTTTAAAATTGTTTTTTTGTCTGTTAAAATAGTCTATTTTCAATTTTGGTCAAACATGATAATTTTGGACATTTTTGGCAGTTGAAAATAGTCATTTTTTGGAAAGTGAAAATGTTCAATTTTGACAGTTGATAATGGCCATTATTGACAGTTGAAAATTATCATTTTTCGCAGTTGCAAATTGTTATTTTTGTCTGTAAAATAGTCATTTTTAACACTTGAAAATTGTCTTTTTCAGTGGCTGGAAAATTGTCAATAAAAAAAATGATCAATTCTAATCGTTTTTGGTAGTTGGAAATTGTTATTTATGGCACTTGAAAATTGTCAATTTTGGCAGTTTAAATTATCATTTTTGACACATGAAAATTGTCTTTTTCAGTAGCTGGAAAATTGTCATTGTGGCAGTTGAAAATGAACATTTTTGTCAGTTTCGTCAATCAAATTCGTCGATTTTTGCGTATGAAAATTGTCATTTTCGGCAGTTGAAAATGATCAATTCTAATCGTTTTTGGTAGTTAAAAATTGTTATTTGGGGCACTTGAAAATTGTCAATTTTGGCAGTTGAAATTGTTATTGTTGATACTTGAAAATTGACTTTTTCAGTAGCTGGAGTTTCTTGTCCTTTGACAAACGATTTTATTTATGGAAACTCTAGGGTGTCCTTAAAGGGCTGGTGGATAGAGCAGGGCCCACCCACCACCCTCTGTTTAATTTTAATTTCTCCCAAAAAAGCTATTTCTTTATAGTTTTGAAATTATTATGTCACTCGAGATCTGACTAAGAAATTAGTTTGATCAAACTATAGGTTAGGTTTAAGTGGAAATTTTGGGCGGCGGGTGGGACCTATGTCACCCTCCTACCTTAGAACAGAAGCGGTTTTCTGATCCTTTGACAAATTTCATTTATGGAAACTTTAGGAGGTATTCAAAAAGTTGGAGGGTGGGACAGGGCCCACCCATCACCCTTTTTACTTTCTCCGTTACGAAGTACGAGAAAGTATTGTGATCGTGATTTTTTTACGGAAATATCCGTTTTGGGGTCCCTAGATGCCTTTTCAACAATTTCTGGAATTTGTTTTTGTGTCTGTGTGTGTGTGTGTGTGTGTGTGTGTGTGCGCGCGTTGTATCTCAAAAACTAATAGAGCAATTGGTATGAAACTTTGAACATACGTTTTATTTGATAATCCGGAGAACTGAAAAGCTTTTGGTAAAATTTCGTACACCGGAAGTGGGTGTTTACCTTAACTGTTTTTTGTTTTTTGCCAATATTTTCTTGAATATGAAAAATATCACAAAAACATTTAAACAAATATTGAAGGCAACGACAAAATTAGCTTATTTTGTTTGAAAACATTTTTCATAAAATCATTGTTATTCGAGAAAAAAATGTATTATAATGTTTTTATTTTTGGTTTATAATTATGAAACGATAATAGTTACAGCAAATTTATTGTCGAAATCTCTTTAGTTTTTGAGTGAACTGAGTTTTTAAATTTGAAGTATAATTTTTCCATCTTTTATAATTCTGACGTTTTAAACGTCGGTTTCATCCGAGTCTACAAAACGCTCGATGTACATTTAAAATATGATTTAAATGGAAAATAAACCATAAAAGCGTAAATATAAATGATACCATAAGTCGGAGAAAGTAACAGGATGGCCACATCACCATTTTTTCCTTTTCTAGGAGATTCCTCATGCAGTTGTTTTTCTGTTCATCATCGGCTGATTCTTCCTCATTTGGTTCTTGCTCATAATATCCTTCTTTATTATCGCTCATCCTCTTCTATATTACCTGTGTCATATATATGGGTCTGTAAGCATTCTTCATTCATTTTAGTTATAATTCCAGTTTCGAAGAGAGTTTCATAATCCTTATCAACCCTGTCAAATTGTATTTGTATGTTGTTAAAATGTTGGTGGCTGTTTCGATCTTCTATACTAGGTACGTTGTTATTTGGGTAATCGTCTGAAAGAAGAAAAGAAAGTAATTGAAAAATATTGTGATGGGAGTTAAATAATAATATCCATTATGTGAGGT
This sequence comes from Ocypus olens, assembly GCA_910593695.2. Lineage (NCBI taxonomy): Eukaryota > Metazoa > Arthropoda > Insecta > Coleoptera > Staphylinidae > Ocypus > Ocypus olens. The sequence continues at coordinate 7,032,991 of OU343064.1, forward strand.
TATGTATAAAACATAGAACTTACTTGCTTTTTCACAACACAACTTGAGAATTCTTTGCGTTCTCGAATATCGCGACATGCTTTTAGACCATTTTGCACGTCTTTTACATAAAAAAAAAACACTAATTTAATAGGGTTTATAAACAATAATTTAATAACTCTACTAAGTTTGTGCACAACTGCACCATGCGGTATGTCCAACTAAAACATGAAATGCTTCAATCGCTAGCATCATATTGAAGTATGTCCAAGTTACATCATAATGCAAGATAACCAGCTGCACTCTGTTGTATGTCTACATACCGCCTTCTGCTGCTAGCGTTTATCACTTCCTACATACACCTTATAGCTAAAAAAGCATTAAAGATTTTTTTCTGGACAGAATTCACTATGCAACGTAAAGATTGGACCCATTTATGTGGACATACATCTTTACCTTATTTTTGCTACAAATGGACATACATCCTTCTGCTTCTCTGGTACAGAATTTATTATTTATAATTGTTGTCAATTATAAGCTAATGGAATATAAGTAGTATCGCTGTTTTCTTTGCTATAAGTATTATTTAACCCTCAGAATCATATAATAAGAGCGTATTCACCTGGTTAAATTTTATTTCATCCGTTTAAAAACGGTTCTGTATGTTTGTACATTATTTCGTTTTGAAGCTGGAATTAATTCCTAACTATTAAAAAATATCATTAGTAATAAATCTAGGGCGGTTTTATTATCGGTTAATAAATTCGTGCATTTTTGCAAGAGTTGACATTTGCAGTCATACCCTGCGCAGTCCGTACGAATTAAATTGTTCGCATTGAAGCTATCGCCCCAGGTCCACAGGATGGCGCTAGAATGACCAAAATTTAAAAACAAGCGGAAAATTGTTGCACAAATTAACTAGATGGTATAACCTGCTAATTTAATCGAAATCAACACGGCGAGCTTTTGTAAATAAACAAAACCGTAGGTATTTGAGATTTCGTTTCCTCGCAGTTTTGTACGCCATACTCTATTTGCAACACATAAGAAAATGTCTCACCATTTAAATAATGTAAGGACTCGGGAAAAGGTTGTTATATGCATCAATTTACCAGACATGAACCGGTAGGAAAAATTGCAGGTACTTCTAAGTATTATCTAAAGTGTTGAGTATCTGTGTTGTGGTTTTATATAAAGTTTTTCGATTTGTTAACTGAATTGCTACTTTGCTACGTGAGAATATTATTTTCGTGCAAAGTTTTGAATTCTAAATTTCAATGGAATCATCTATGTTGACGCCCTATCTTCCGACCATTTTTTATTTTCACCGCGTGAAATATGGCATTGTAAAATAAGTATTGTTTTCTTGACGATTTTGGAATTCAATATTTCACCGTATATGTCTATTTTGAGGAGGGTCTTAGGCAACTATATCTCAAGAACTATTATTACTAAGTAATATCTTAATCAATGACTTATTATTCCTATATATTATTTTAATGAAGTACCGTAAAATTTGTAAATTAATGCGGGACGAAACTAAAAATGCGTTAAATGTTGAGTACATGAGTCGCCTATCTATTTAAGTTTATCTATGTTTGCAGTCTCATCATTACCGAGGCCGCTTGCTGTAGACGACGCAAGAAAACAGTAACACATATTGAGGTTAGGATTAATTTAATATTATACGATCTGTCATATTAGATCAACCTGCATGTGTATAAGATTGCGGGTTGTTCTAACTGATGAGTTTTTAATAAGAACGAAACGAATCCGAGTTAGATTCCCCCTCATATATGTTTGCACATTTAAGCAACATCCTGACCAATAATATCCAATAATTAATTATTATATACAGGGTGAGTTTTTTCGATGTTCTCTATGGGGATATAACTATAAGAGATAGAGAAATGGTTAAATGGGCAAAGAAGTGCAATTTTCCGAGCCAAACAATTCCAAAGTTTTCAGAAAAGTGAAGGGTACCTAGATATTTTGAAAAATGTAAACAGTGTCATTATAATAATAATAATAATAATACTTTATTCGTGCTACCAACAGAGTTTACACATGTCAAAACATTTGAGTACTAGGTACGATCACAGTGCATAAAATTAGTAAAAAATCACACTAAAACATAATTAAAAATTACAGATTAAAAATATATAACTACACAATGAAAGCAATATACAGATAATCAAATAAAAACAGTATATAATTAAAATCAATTAAAGCAGTGTATAGATAAAATCAATAAAAATAAATAAATAGTGTATAGATAAAATTGTAAATATAAAGTAATTATGAATAAGAAATAAAAACTATCACACTAAAACATACTTGAAAATTACAGATTAAAAATATAACTATAGTAGACAATTTAAAACTAATGACAAAAATAATGACAAAAACAACACGTTAAAATAATATAATATGACATCATTCCTTAACTTTTATCTCAGCCTTTAAGAATTCTTCTAATGACTAAAATGCTTCTCCAATTAGGTACTCTTTTATTTTGGTTTTAAAGCTTGCTAGAGGTAAGTTTTTGATGTTCTCGGGTATTTTATTAAAAAATTTAATTGCATAATACTGAGTGCCAGTTTGAGTTTTTTTCAGTCTTACTTGATTTAAGGAGATATCATTTTTTCTACGGGTATTGTAGGAATGATTCTGATTTTGTACAGAGTAGTTTATCGAATGTTTTTTTAGATAACAAACACATTCTAGAATAAACATCGATGGAACTGTTAGTATATTTAGTTTCTTAAAAGCTCCTTTACATTCAGTTTGGTAACCAATGTGTGCTAATATTCTTAGTGCACGTCGTTGCAAAGCAAAAGCTTTATTTAGACAGGTTGAGTGGCCCCATAGTAGTATGCCATAACGAATATGAGTTTCTACCAGTGCGAAATATGCTATTTTCACTGCACCATCATTGCAGTGGCGCGAAACACTGCGTAGGCAGAATATATTTTTTGATATTTTTGCGCATAATACTTCGGTATGTTGCCCCCAATTTAACTGACTGTCTACATGAATTCCCAAGAAAAATACTTTCTCACTAAGTTCATCAGGTCGAATGACAGAGAAATTCATTTCTTTTGTTTTTGAATCGTTTAAAACAAGTCTATTCTGTTGACACCACTCAGATACTTTTTACTTTCTCCGTTACGAAGTACGAGAAAGGATTGTGATCGTGATTTTTTTTTCAAAATTATTTTTTACGGAAATATCCGTTTTGGGGTCCCTAGATGCCATTTCAACAATTTCTGGAATTTTTTTTTTGTGTCTGTGTGTGTGTATGTGTGTGTGTGTGTGTGTGTGTGTGTGTGTGTGTGTGTGTGTGTGTGTGTGTGTGTGTGTGTGTGTCTGTGTGTGTGTGTGTGTGTGTGTCTGTCTGTGCGCGCTGTATCTCAAAAACTAATAGAGCAATTGATATGAAACTTTGAACATAAGTCTTATTTGATAATCCGAAGAACTGAAAAGCTTTTGGTAAAATTTCGTACACCGGAAGTGGGTGTTTACTTTAACTGTTTTTTGTTTTTTGCCAATATTTTCTTAAATATGAAAAATATCATAAAAATATTTAAACAAATATTGAAGACAATAAAGAAATGAGATTAGTTTGTTTGAAAATATTTTTCATAAAATCATTGTTATTCGAGAATTTTTTTTTTTTATTATTATATTAATTTTTGGTTTATAATTATGAAACGATAATAGTTACAGCAAATTTATGTTAATAATAACTGTAGAGAATACCAAAGTGAACAACTTATAAAGAATAAGTTTTTTTCGAAATCCCCTTAGTTTTCGAGTAAACTGAGTTTTTGAATTTGAACTATAATTTTTCCATCTTTCATAATTTTGACGTTTTAAACGTCAGTTTCATCCGAGTTTACACAACGCTCGAAGTACATTTAAAATATGATTTAAATTGAAAATAAACCATGAAAGTGTAAATATAAATGATGATACCATCGGAGAAAGTAATATGATGGCCACATCACCATTTTTTTACTTGTCCCCTATTCACTTGCTTCACATTTACAGAATTGGGTACAGTATTTACGACTGTAGTATCATCTGCATACATGATTACAGTAGGCTCATCCACTCTAACTGGCAAGTCGTTAATGTAGATAATAAATAACACAGGCCCTAATATGGACCCTTGAGGTACCCCTGTATTCACAGGGAGGACGTCTGATCTGATGCCATTTAAAATTACTAGTTGTTTTCTATTTTCCAGAGAGGAACTAATCATTTTAATACTAGTCTTATCAAAATTATATTTTTTTAATTTACTAATTAGTATATTATGCGGAACACTGTCGAATGCTTTACTTAAATCAAGGAATGATGCCATACATGATTTTTTATTTTCGAAACTATCACATATTATATCACATAGTTGTACTAGTGCATCAATAGTGGACCTATCAGATCGGAAACCAAATTGGTTTGAACTGAATAGTTGATTTTCCTCAAAATATTCAACTATTTGGATTTTTAAGACTGTTTCAAAAATCTTTGATATTAAGGATAGTAATGAGATTGGTCTGTAATTTTTGCTATCATTTATGTCTCCCTTTTTGTGCACAGGGATTACTTTTGCTATTTTTAAAGCATCCGGGAATATACCCTCCTCCAAGCAATCATTTATTAGTTTAGTAATTGGATGTACTAATAAATGTTTTACACTTTTTAATATTTCAGGTGTTAAACCATAAATGTCTGACCCTTTTTTGGGTTTCAATTTGTTTATAATTTCCCTAATTTGAAATTCTGAGACTTTTTAAAATTTGAATGGAAGTGGAGGTAACGACGATACTTCAAAATCCAGAATATATTCGCTCTCATTGACATCAGATAATGAGGTAGCAATATTTACAAAGAAATTATTAAGTTCTTTACAAGTTAAAGTGCAGTTATTGTTACTTTTTACTTTAGGAGGCCTATGATTATTTAAGATATTCCAAGTAGCTTTTGATTTGTTATTGCTGTTTAACACGTACCTATCATTTGCAAGTTTTTGTTTATTTTGAATTGTTAATTTATATGTTGCGTTATATTTATTAACAGCATTTTTTTGTTTTATTCCTGGATGGATTTTATAATCCTCCCTTAGCAATTTCAATACTTCCCGCATATTGTAAAGTTCAGTATCAAACCATTTTACGTTTGCACCACTGCTTACTGATTTTCTCTGCTTGATTGGAAATGACATAACTGCAGCACTTTCCAACAGTGTTATGAGATGATCCCATTTGTAATTTAAGTTATTTTTAGCGTTGTTTTCAAATAAATATATCTGGGTTGTTATGTTAGATAAAGATAAAAAAAACTGTAAAAAACTTAATACAATAAATTCAGAAAATTTTTAACGCTATTTTCCGAGATATGACAAAAACTTACATTTTTTTAATGGAAACCATATTTGGCTATGACCTCATTGGAAAGGCCGATATTACATATGTCATAGTTATTTCTAAAATTACGTGAGTTACAATCATTTTTAAGTTTTATTATAAATCAAAAAATAATTAGCCATGAAAAATATGAAAGTAAGCTCGCTCGGCGGTGAAATTCCAGCCGCGTCCGCAAATCTGTCACTTTATTGCCTTGTTAAACAAATAACTATTAATGAGTACGCTACATGCCATTTATGAAAGATAAGGAGATTATTTGAAACTATATAGTGAATACGTTGACTATTTGAATGAAATATGTGTGAACATAATAAATAAAAACAATACAATAATTTAGTAATAATGAAATATCTGAAGTAGAATGCGTTGTAAAATTAAATACATCTGATAATAATATGAGACGAAAGTGAAATACATTACACGAAACCATCCGAAAAGGCTTTTTAGGGCCATTATTCCACGAAATTAACTAATTCCATCAGACGTAATTGAGTCATGTCTTTTATGTTGCTGTGTGGCGTACGAATTTGTTTGAAAGGCAAGGTGTTTCACCGGTACATTTCTTACTTCTGTAGCAACCGGCGGCAATGTTGCTTTAAAATTAACTTTTAGTGCTGTTGAGATCGCTGAATGCATAGTTCGCAAATTGTTGTCGACGATGTAACTTGAGTTGATGTCGAGAACGTAGCAGGAGTTGAGGTCGGTATTAGTAATTGAAGAGGAATTGATCGAGACGAAGATACAAACATTCGTACTTCCATTACGGTGGCTCGAAAAGGCACTGGATTGTTTTGTATTTCGCGGATAATTAAACATAGTTGCTATCCTCGGGGATGCCGATATACACAACGTGTAAATTGTTATCATTCACTAGTAAAATCTCAAATCGGCCTCTCAATTTTATACTGGGGTCACACGCCACATATTAAACGTGTATTTAGTGTGCAGAGGAAATGTATGAGGGTGTTACTACAAGATGTTCAAGATCATTTTCGGAAATGTTAAAATCTTAACTGTGCCGTCACTGTATATTTTAAAATGTGTTTTATATGTGAAAAGTCATTTCCATACATATGCAATAAGAAACTAGGAACATACATATAATATTTGTATCCGAAACGATCAAGGTCAACATTTAAGGGGAATCTCCATACCCGCGGTTTCGAATGAAAAGTAATACCGGCACATCTCAGACACTATAGGTCATATTAAAAAAAGAAAAATTGCAATGAATTCAGAAAATTCAGGAGCATACCGCTAGTTTAGTACTTTTTGTAATTTGTTAAATTTCAAAAATACCTAAATAATTACGCATATTTTTGGGCGATAAAGGAGCCGCGCTACGTGATTTATGTGACAGGCTCGCTCCGTTCGTATGAGTCAAGTGCCCTTGCCCTCTCGGTTGTCATAAACAAACACAGCTAGATAATTCAGTAAATGTATTTCAAATAGTTCCGAGCAGTTCTATACGATAACATTATTTTCTTTTCAGTTGACAGAGAGGTATTTGTGCGAAAACACTTTCGGGCGAAATATATTGTGTAAAAATTTCACAAATATTTTCATGAACTCTTCAGAACAATTTGAAACACATTAGAAATATGGAGCACCGCTTCCGTGAAGTCTTTTTTGCAATTTGATTTCAAAAGTACCTAAAATAATGAGGCATATTTCTGGGCGATACAGGAGCCGCGCTACGTGATTTATGTGACTGGCTCGGTCCATTCGTGTGAGTCAGGTGCCCTTGCCCTCTCGGCTTTTATAAACAAACACAGTTAGATAATTTAGCAATGTAATCGTATTATTTATATAATATTATATAATATATAATATACCATGAAAAGGTGATCGCGTGAAATAAATCCCGGAAATTTGATATTTTTCGGCAAAGTTGTTCGTTGGTGTCTGCTGTACAACATACTAAAAGTTCTCATGGTTGGAGAACTTTCATGTTTTCTGATCCTAACGAAAATGTGCTCCTCTAGTATAAAGTCTACTTTATAAGGAGCCATTTTCAAATGAAGCCACGGTCTACGCACAAATAAATGAAAAAATGCCCTACGAAAGTACGAAGACATGACAAAAACTTCGGTGACATCGTGCGGCTTTTTTGTTTATGAGACATATGGTTTTTTGGGAGCATCTCCAGATGGGTTGATAGAAAATGGTCGCGGAATTATCGAAGTGAAGTGCCCAAAATCGATAGAAAAAATAACAGTAGCAAAAGCAGCAATCGAAAAAAAAAAACTTTTTGGATACGGATTTGAAATTAAAACGTAATCACAATTATTACTATCAAATCCAGGGCCAGATGCATATTGCAAAAGTCGACTTTTGTGATTTTGTCGTATGGACGAAACAAGACCTGTCGATTGAGAGAGTTATCAGAGACGACAATTTTTGGGAAACAAAAATGATAGAAAAATTAATATTTTTTTATAAAAATATTTTATTTAAAGAAATCATTGATCCACGGACATGTAGAAATATGCCTATTAGGGAGCACTAAAAAACCCACGACAGAAGTCGCCTCCAAGGAAGAAGCTACACCAAGATCGCCGATCCACCGAAGCTGCTGATCCGCTGATGTGAAGTTACCGTTATCTGAACTATAGTGACGCATCTGTGATATCTTTTGTGACTCTTCCGTATTGACTTTTTTTGTGATCTTTTTAGTGTATATGTTTTCCAATTGAACATTTTATTATGTCATTTGTGTCCTGTATATTGAACTTTGTGTAAATAACAGCGAAAAGGATTTCGCGCCAATCTGACTTTATCTGCCTCTCAACCCTCTCTCCTTTTGCGTATTGATAACATAAATATCGAATTCCATTGCATTGTACTAAATGAACACGCCTTCTTTAGCATTTTCAAAATTCATTCACGAAATGAAAATATTGGCACACGTAACATTGACGTTTACTGAAACAATTTTTTTTTTTTGATGATTCAAATAATGCAACAAACCCACTATTATTATTGTAAAGGTTAAAAATGAGATGTGGACATCATGTTATTTTCTGATAAATATTTTCAAACAAAAGATTTCTTTATTGTCTTTAATATTTGTCATATTCACAAAATTAACGAAAAAAAAAGAAAGGTTAGGTAAACACCCACTTCCGGTGTACGAAATTTTACCAAAAGGTTGTAATTGTCAAATAAAGAACGTGTTCGATGTTGCTTGTTGTTGTATTTTTTTAAATAATTTCACGATCACAATACTTTCCCGTACCTCGTAACGGTGAAAATAAAAATTATAATTTTGTCGGAAATGAAATTTCGTCACGAAAATATTTCTTGAAAGCCGATTCAGATCAGTATGTGTTCCCGACTGTCGGCTCAGAAACTAGAGTATTAAATTTCTTGTTATGTTTGTTTGTATTATGTAGATAATTTCGAGTCCACGTGGACTGGAAAGATGCATGTCGCGGCGTCAATCCCCAATCGGAGACGACGGAGTGCGATAAATTACAAGTTGAAAAATTACGACGACGTTTCATATATCTATCCTCTTTCTTTGCACATAAAAATGTATTCGGATCGTTTCACGTTTGTGTTTATTTGACTAATGCAAGAAGTATGTTAACGCCCATTTCACGTTAAATACAAACCCAAGCGGGAGTTTAGCCTACACTTTGTTTCATTATTTTCTTAGAAATACTCATTTTTAGGAAAAAAATCTTAAACCTTCGGGAATTTAATGACTGCACTAAACACGTTGCCGTTTTTTGTTTTCCTCTAGAAACTACAGTTATCGAGAAAAAACTGTAAAACTTTTACATTATAAGTCCCATATAAAGCGGTGCCATCTACTGAGCCAGAAACACACCAAAGAGCTCTACCGATTCCCCTTAAATAAAGACAATTTATTACCTTTATAATGAGTCTCAACTGAACTCTATAAGATAAGTATAAGGGGAGTTATCATGATCTAAAGAAAATCCTAATTAGGGAGTTTTCAAAACTTTAACCGTCTGCATTTTCGAAAATACCGACGAAAAAAAATATGGGTCGGCTCATTTTGTATAAGAAATACCTTAAAAAATTGATTCAAATAGTAAAATGGACCAAATATTTTATACAAAATCCGTTAAATTTGTAAAAGATTGCTTTATATGCAAAAATTGTTATTTATCGTATGAATTTTTATGGCACTTGAACACTTATTAAACTTGAACTTTTACTTGAACTATAATAAGATACAACCACTCAGACCGCGCTGTACCCTTGCTCACCAAAAAAGGTGAATGAACGATCATCGATGAGGAAGAATGAACCATGTGTGGTCCACGTTTCCTCTGCCTTCCGCTCAAGTTACAGCGCTATGTCACATCATCGTGGTTGCAATAACTCAATAAATTAATGAAGAGTTTGATAAGATATACTACAGAAATGATCCTGTGAAGTATGATCTTGTCGTTTGCTACGCCAAACTCAGATTATTTAGATACAATCTATTTTAAAAATGAAACTACGTTTACAGCGCCATCTTGAGTAAATATTGGAATTACAAATTAATAAAGCTGCATCAGTACGGTTGTAACCGTCTCTACGCCATAATCCATATTTACACACAGAAACTTTCGAAATAACTTACCTGCAGGCACGTCCTTTGGAAAATAACATATTATCATGAAGAGTGTTAATATAGTCGATCAATAGGAAAATCCTTCCCTATTGTGTTTCTTAAAAGAAGAGAAAAAGCACCAGCAAAGAGTGATGTACTATTAGTCTTACTTCAGTATTGAAAGAGTGAAAAAGTATTTACAATTACGGCTAATTGTTTGAAAATTTTTATACCAAAACATTTATTTGGCAGTATTGATTCAATTATTCAAATTATTACGATGAAGGCTGAATTTAAATTTTCTTTAGATAGGAAACATTGTTTTTGTTTTTCATAATTAATTAATCCAGTTTCATTTATTCACAAAAAAATATATTAACCACAAACATGGGATTCGACTTTCAGTAGAATTTAACCGAAGGGTGATGTTTACGCCCTATCCAAAAATACAACGAAAACGCATTTTATTATTTCTATTTTCTTACATACAGTGTGTCCACGGATGGAGTTGACGAGAGGAGAAAAAACTTTATTATTAATTTTACGGCAAAAAGTCATTCTTTATAAAAAATTCTGCTTGTCGAAAAAAATTGTTTGTCATAAAAAAAATGAGATCGGATGTACAGTGTGTTAATAATTAAGAAAACAAGAAAATGCTTCAAGAGATAAGAACCATTATTTTTTAATTTATACAAAATGTTTATTAAACAAAGTTGTTTATAAGTTAAAATGTAGCATAAATACAAATTTTCAAATAAAAATTATAATTTTTACTATTTACAATAATTCGTGATTTTATGCGATTTGGAGAATTTAACAAAAAATCAAGATACCCGATTCCGTAAACGTCAATGTTACGTCTGACAGTATTCAAAAATGTTAACTAAAGAAGAGCGTGTTTATTTAGTACAGTGCTACGGAATTGGAAATGTATCTTATCAATACGCAATTGTTCTTTTTCACGAAACAAATTTCCAAATACGGCTGTGTCTAAGAAAGCACTACGAAAACTAATAAAAAAATTCACTGAAACTCAGTAATGAATGTGAAGAAAACGAAGAAATATTGCGATGAAGATGACACATCTACATTATTAACATTAGGGTTAGTTGTAGATAATCCTAAATTATCTTTAAGGAAGCGTGCAAGAATGCTGGAAGTAAGCAAAAGTACATTACAAGTTATTTTTAAGGAAATGAAAATTCGAAATCGAAAACAGAAGGTTTCCCAGATTAATTTGTTCCACCGACAAATCTACATTTTGCACCAACGGGCACGTATCTACCCAAAATAGTCGGCACTGGGCTTTCGAGAATCCTAATTACGTCATCAATAGAAGAAGTCAAGGTTACAAAGTTAACGTATGGTGTGGAATTATCTTTGATAGAATCATTGGTCCATATTTTATGGTTTATTTAAACCAGCATTTTGTGGTTTTTTAAATTTATTAACACCCTGTACATCTGATCTCAATTTTTTTGATTACAAACAATTTTTTTCGACAAGCAGAATTTTTTATAAAGAATGATTTTTTGCCGTAAAATTAATAATAAAGTTTTTTTTCCTTTCGTCAACTCCATCCGTGGACACACTGTATACTAGCATATACACGGTGATCCATCTAATCAGTATCGGGCGTTTTCTGAAGGAATGATTAGACTTATTAATTATTATAATGATAATATTAATAATAAAATTTTAATTTCAGAACATTTAATGTACTCCATCTAAACTTCAAATGGCAGGTTTGAAATGACCAGATTGTGTTTCGTTTCATAGTTATAATATTTATTTCTATACTTTTAATACTAAGCTGTATATTTTTGTACTGGTGATAATAAATCCACAAATTATTATTCTTTATGTTAATTTAATGCATTTTAAATCTTATAAAATTTTTAGATTAGTTAAACATCAAAATAGAAGTATAGAAATGGCGGGCGAAACAAGTGAGTCTAGTGAACCTGAAGAACTATTTCTAAAATATTGTGCAAATCAGTGTTAAAGTGCTGGTTTTTAAAAAAGTCTGGTAATTCCTATCAGAGCAGTTGTGCCAAAAGATCAAGGGGCTAATGCCACTGGATGTAATCTGGATAATATGCTGCGGCCCGAAAGAAAGTAAGGTTAACAAAGTAACCGAAAAGGCTTCACTTAAGAAGCAAACAATTTCTTAATAAAATTGTATCGGAGATAGATGATAAAAAAATTATTATTAAACTCGAATGATTGCAACCTACACTCTTAAGGAATAATATTCTACTGAAACATAGAGTTCAATGTTATAAAAATTTCCAGATAAACATCAACAAGTAACATGGTGCCGTCTCTAAACAAATGGTGCACAATGAAAGTAAAGAATTAAAAATTCCATATATTACTGCGCCAAAAATTAGATCCCTGTCGGCTAGTGTGCATGAAGAAATTCTCAAAATCGACCGCGTTTTTGAAGGTGCTGATATCACGGAACGATGTAGGATGAAAAAAACAAATCTCATGGAATTGTCAGCATGTCCATCAAGAGGGAATATCTGACGAGTTCGGACAATATTTTTCTTCAAATGTCATTTTACAAAAAAATAAAAATTTTAATGGAACACTTTCAAATTCTTGTACTGTAGACCCTAACAACTTTACAAATCCTTCAATGTACTTTAAACCGGTAACAGTAGAAGTATTAAGCACAATACATGCATTTAAAAATAAAAACTCAACCGGTCATGATGATGTACCAATGTCTCTAATAAAGAAATGCGCTAAGGAATTAGCACCTGCACTAGCTGATATTATAAATCACTCAATAAAATTAGGACAGTTCCCAAGTTTTTTAAAACTATCGACTGTCCTACCTATATTAAAGAAAGGGAATCCCCAAAACCCCGACAATTACAGACCCATGTCATTGCTATGTGCATTTTCTAAAATTATAGAAAAAATAGTTTGTAACAGAATTTAATCATTTATTGAATAAATTTAGCAATGGTTTTCGCAGCAAGCGACAGAAACAGCTACCTTCAATTTTGTTCAACATGCATACGATAAAATGGATAAAAACAACAAAGTGATTATTGCATTCTTTGACTTATCCAGAGCCTTTGACAGCTTAGATTGTCAGTTCATTTTAGAAAAGTTGAATGCACTTGGAATTCGCGGTCCAATAAATGATTGGTTCAAGTCGTATCTGGAGAACAGAAAATTAATGGTCATACTAAACGATACACTCTCAAACAATTATGATATCACTTTGGGTGTACCACAGGAAAGCGTGGGAGGTCCACTTTTATTTATATTATTCATCAACGATCTCCCTGCACATATAACAGACGGACATGTTTTTATGTATGCCGACGATACTTCTATTGTAGTGAGTGGGCCCGATGCCAATATATGCAATGCTAAACTACAAATTATGATTAATAATAATAATAATAATAATATTAGTCTTTATTTCCTCAAATAAAACAATACAATAATAATAATAAACAGTATATATGTAAAAAAAATATCGAAGAAAAAGGCGGAGTTCAGCATTTGTGTTCAGACACTGCTGGTCTACCACTCAAACCTAGTAATAAATAATACGTGCACAAACATGTATACATATATAATCAAAGTGTAGCTTTAATTGTAGCCTTGAATTTGTTAAAATTGCAATATTTAAATGTTTCGTACGCCGAGTTAAATGCAGAGTATATTTGATATGAGAAGGACCGTTTATACAAATATGTTCTATGCTTTGGGGGTGATATTCTACCTCTGAACCTAGTGTTTAAATTGTGTATGTCATCGCGGAATGTTATTTTATTGTATAGATCGGCCGGCGTTTTTAAATGAATTCACTAATTGGTGCACCTCAAACAACTTACTAATAAATGTTCCAAAAACAGTCTGTATCGAATTCTATCATACGCACACTCAACCATCAAACTATACAATCAATATGGGAAATAACAACATCCCAATTAGTGATAGTGCTAAATTTCTATTCAAATTCATGAAAATTTATCATGGAAAATGCATATTGACACTTTGCTTGGAAAATTAAATACGTCGTATTTTGCGCTGTCTCAGCTGAAGTTTGTTTTGAATTGAAGATGGCCTAAAAACTATTTATTTCGGAAAGGTGCATTCATTTTTGAGTTACGGAATTATGCTTTGGGGTCAATCACCAGTTGCCAAAAAGGCATAAATAGTACAAAAACGGATAATTAGATTAATGTTTAATCTCAAATACACGGAGTCATGTAAACCTATATTTAAGGAAAAACAAATTATGACCATGGCATCAATATATATTTACAAATAACTATGTTATATACATAATATAAAATTTTTTATGTTCGACTGTACGAAAATAGTAACTTTGTGGGTTTGTTTTTAGGCCAAAATGTACGCCATTTCGTACTAGTCCCATAATTGATAAAGTAAATTGGACTCCTATGTCAGTGTCAGAAACGACAGATTTTAATTTTGGTTAGAACACCTAATAAATACAATGCAAATTACTAATGAAAAAGAGAGATCAACTACGATAGTGGTTTATAGCGATAGTACTTACTGTTATTCATTACACTTACCCCTGAAGAAGTTTGTAAGGTTTGGACGTTTATTGTGCGAGTTAGATTGTTTAACCTCATCATCCATTCTCTGTGAAATTTACAATGACTGACATTAGTGTGGCAGCAAATGCACACTATGATTAAAATATATATAAATAAATTGCTTCAGCTAGTATTTAAAATGTATTCCAAAAGTGCTAAAATCAGTCGAACATAAAGCTTTGTATGTAACTCGTCCATAATAGCACTTCATGGGCTTGCCTCCATTATCAGCCTCTCTCGCTTCGCTCGCTCGGCCATAAAACGTCTCGTCCAAGTGCTATATTGTGGACTTGTTACATAAATAGCTTTTCTGAAACATCGAAATGATATAATAATAATAATAATAATAATATCATTTATTTCCAGTGTATGTACAGTAAAACTTAATTACACAAGTAGCATAATAGATATATACAGCACAAACATGGGAACACGTCACAAAAAAAACAATTTAAACTATGCATTACATGTTATGTATTTGAGTTAAAAACTCAGCAGTACTATATGGCTCCAAAGTACATAATAAGTTAAAGAGCATGCGCTTCATATTACTGAATGTTTTAACAGTTTTTATTATTTTAGGAAGACAATTATAGAATTTAATGCAATTATACAGTGGCCCGCGCTCAAACATATTTAACCTATGCGATGGGAACCTGTACGTAATGCCGTGTCTAGTATTGTGGGTATCAATTAGAATATGTGAAGCAAAGAGCTGCCTATGTGTACATAGAAATTTGATACATTCAAATATATAGATAGCAGGAACTGTCAATATGCCTAACCTCCTAAACACTCCTCTACAGCTGTCACTTTGTTTCATTTGGCACATTGTTCTAATGGCTCGTTTTTGAGCGACTAATATTGAATTAGATTTCGAACTGCTGCCCCAAAACAGAATACCATATTTAAGGTGTGAATAATAATGCGCATAATAGAATGTTTTTACAATATTTTCATTTGTGGTTTGTTAGAATTTTCAAACCATAACAGGATTTGCTAAGCTTAGATACAAGATTATAAATGTGTTGTTTGTAAGTTAGAGCCTCATCAAGAATGATTCCGAGAAATTTAGCACTATTAGTAAACGTGTATAAAGTATCATTAAGTTTGATTTGTGCAGGTGTATTTACGGACTGATTTGTTTGAAATAAAATAGTATTGGTTTTGTCTGAATTTAGAATTAACTTATTATATGTAAACCAATCTTGGATATTCTTCATAATGTTGTTACCATTATTAATAGTATCCACGTATGTTTGGCCAAAAAGTAATACATTTGTATCATCAGCATAGCAAATAATTTCACTATTTATGGATATTATATCTGATATGTCATTTAAATAAATGATGAATAGAAGTGGGCCTAATATGCTTCCTTGAGGAATACCCATATTAATATTGAGTGTATCAGATATCGTTTCATTCGTGCCTTGATTAATTTTTACCGACTGGGTACGAGATTCTAAGTATGATTTAAACCACTTAATCACATTTCCTCGTATACCATAGTGGTATAGTTTAGTAATCAAAATGGAGTGATCAATCGTGTCAAAAGCTTTTGACAGATCTAAAAGCACACTGCATACTACTTGTTTATTATCAAGAGCTGATAAAATTAACTGTATGTACAGAAATAAAGCAGTGTCTATACTTTTACTCTTTGTGAAGCCACGCTGATTTTTAGTGAGTAAATTCTGATTATTAAAAAAATTGATCAATCTGTGTGACATTAATATTTCAAATAATTTTGAAAATATGCTTAAAATACTTATTGGTCTGTAATTGTCAAAGTCATTTACATTACCTTTTTAAATATCGGAGTAATAATAGCATGCTTTAACCTATCAGGGTAGATACCCGTTTGGAATGAGCTATTAAATATATGTACCAGTGGTTCTACTATGTGGTCAATACACACTTTTAATAAAGTTATAGGTATATTATCAAAACAACTACTCTTTTTATTTTCCATACTTGTAACTATTTTGATTATTTCAGAGCTAGTAACGGGTTCAAGAAACATACTGTTACTGTTCATTGCTATGTTGCATACATAAGGATTGCTGTTTTGTGGTAATTTATTTTTTAGTATATCCGGAGCGATATTTTTGAAAAAAGTCGTTGGCTTGTGTACTGACATTACAAGTGTTGGGCATAATACATTCTTTCTTGTTATTGGTACCCACTACATCAGCAATAATTTTCCATGCTGCTTTCGACTTATTAGAGAACTTACGCAATTTATTTTCATAGTATGAACATCCTTCTTTATTCAGTAAATGTTTATATCTTATTATTTCTTGTTTTAATGCCAATTTGTATTCTGGCATGTATTGCGAAATAATTTCATAGATATGCAAGTTATTTTTACATTGTTCAATTTCAGTTGAGTTAAATGTAATATGTTTTTTTATTTCTATTTAAAACTCTTTTTAGTGGAAAGTATTTATTTGCGAACATTGTGAACGTATTAATGAAAGAGTTATATTTTGAATTTGTATCAGAGGATTCATAAACAGATGTGAATCGTTAATTCGCGATATCTTTACAAAATTCGTTCAGTGCCTGCTCAGAGTACACTCTTACCTTAGTGTAATGATTTGTTTTATAGAGGTTCAAACATTTTGATATAATCTGCGCTTTATGATCAGCTATATGAGTATTGATAACACAGGCGCGATAATTAATACAATCATTATTCGTGATGATATTATCAATACACGTAGCAGTGCCATTGTAATGAATTCTCGTAGGTTGATTTATTGTAAGGGTAGCATTGTGCGATAGTAACAGATTTCTGAAGTCTCTGGTTTCATTTGAATTTAAGAGTGTGTTTATATTAAAATCACCAGCTATGAAATACAACGAATTTGATGATGATGTTACATACTCTAGAACAGCGGTGCCCAACCTACGGCCCGCGGGCCGGATCCGGCCCGCGAAGGAGCTCAATCCGGCCCGCGAGCTCCTAGTCGGATATTCGTAAATTATGGACTATTTACCGTGTATTTTTTAAATTTATTAAAGTATTTTCTGTGGATTTTATTAACTACAATATTTCTGATATTGTTATATGTATTTGGATTGAATAATTTGTATTTGTATAAAACAAAATATGGTACGGCACTTGTGTGTCAATCTGATGTCGACTAGTGCTGCCGCGAGTGGCCGATAGAGTGAAGTTAGTGTAATCATGGAGTCAGGAGTTAGTTGTGGTAATTATTTCATTCGAGATGCTCACATGCTACATATTGAATACAAGTGAAACTGTTCGCCGCTAACGACGCATCATTACGTTTTCTCTCGTTAAGATCTTCGTTTTCACTCATATTTGCAAACTGATTTATATATAATATATGGGGTATGGACAGCGTGTAGGTAAGTAAATAAGAAGCCGAATTGAAATGACAACTGAATTTGACGGTGAATTAATTGCAGATACCTGTTATGTCTACGTGCAAATATATGCACCCGCGGCGCGAAGCTGTTGATTATGTGGTTGCCTATTTAAACGTTCCTCACTATTATATTATTTATTTTTACCCCAAATAATGGCGACGAAAAAACGTAAAGTGGATAGTGAGTGCCGCGTTTTTCAAGAGAAATGGACAAACATGTACTTTTTTGTGGCGCAAGGGGAAAAATGCTTGTGCCTTATTTGCAAGGAAAGTTTATCTGTATTTAAAGAACATAACATCAAACGACATTACGATTCCAAACATAAGCAGACATATAACAAATACATCGGTGTGTGTCGCGAACATAAAATTACCAATTTACAATGTGAAATTGGCGGATTAACCAAACTTTTTAACAATGCGAAAAATATTAATGAGTCGATTGTGCGAGCTAGCTATCGAGTAGGTCACATAATAGGCAAGGAAGTTCATCCATTTTCAGATGGGGAATTTGTTAAAAGGTGCATAATGGGTGTAGTGGAAGAAGTGTGCCCGGAAAAAAAACTGCATTTGAATCTGTAAGTTTATCACGTATGACAATCACACGAAGAATAGAAGATTTAGGAAGTGATCTTATGGTACAATTAAAATCAAAAGCAAGTCAGTTCAAAATGTTTTCCATTGCTACAGATGAATCTACGGATGTGACTGATATTGCGCAATTGCTTGTATTCATCCGTGGAATAAATAATAGTTTTGAAGTTACGGAGGAACTTGCTGCAATGAAAAGTATTAAAACAACTACTACGGGTGAAGATTTATTTAGGGAAGTATCCGAAATTTTTGATGACCTTAACCTTGACTGGAATAAATTAACGGCCATAACTACAGATGGCGCTCCATCTATGGTTGGTCGGTCGGCACAATGGACTAGTAGCCAGATTAAAGAAAAAAGTGCTAGAATCAAATGGATCACCGCCGTTGGATATACATTGTATCATTCACCAACAAAATCTTTGTGGAAACATTTTAAATTTAGATCATGTTATGAAGGTAGTTACCAAATCCGTAAATTTAATAAGATCATATTCTACGAATCACAGAATATTCAAAGATTTTCTTTTACAAATTGAAGCCGAATATGGTGATGTGGTTTATCATAGTGAAATCCGCTGGCTGAGCCGCGGTAGGGTACTACAGCGATTTTTTGATTTGAGACATGAAATTGATATATTCTTTATTGAAAAATCAACTCAGCTCCACGAACTAAGTAACCCTGTGTGGCTGTGGGATTTAGCTATACTCTGTGATTTAACTGCGTATGTAAATGAACTTAATCTCAAATTGCAATGCAAAGACAAACTTATTTCCCATGTATATGCTGATTTATGTGCGTTTCAAACAAAATTAAAGCTTTTCATACAGCAAACGGAAAAAGGACAGTTGACGCACTTTCCGACTTGCACTGCTTTACGCAAAGAAAGGAAAGATGATCATTTTCCAAATGAAAAAATTACCAAGATGCTGCAATTACTCAGCAAAAGTTTTGAAGATAGATTTGCAGATTTTCACCGGATTAAAAATGAAATACGCTTGTTTGAAAATCCTTTTACAGTGGATGTTTCTACGGCCCCAGGTGATTTTCAATTAGAACTAATAGAATTGCAATGCCAAACACCATTACAGGATCTTTTTCGCGAGAAGTCCTTACCAGATTTTTATGCAGTGTTAGATTCTTATCCGAATTTGAGGAACCTCGGAATGAAAATGACAACGGCGTTTGCAAGCACGTACATTTGTGAGCAAACATTTTCAACTTTAAAACGAGCCAAACCAGCGTCTCGAGCTCGACTTTCAGATGATCACCTTCATTCCATATTAAGGATGAACGTCACCCAATTTGACCCAAATATTAAAAAAATGGTTTCTGAAAAACAACATCAGACTTCTCATTAATAAATTAGATTTTGTTTTTTTGAAATTTTAATCATTTATGAGTCCTAATTCTAATAATCCTAATAATTCTAAACATTTTAAAAAACGCAACATTTTCATAAAATTTATGAATATTAAAAAAAATGAATCAGCACAAACATATTCGCGAATTCATTGAAAATGTTGAATTTTGCCGCTAAGTGTGCAATTATAAAGAATCCGGCCCGCGAAATCGTATGTCATGATGAATCCGGCCCACGGACAAAAAAAGGTTCTATAAAGAACATGGCGGCGTTGCTATTTACTGTAAGACTGAAATAGTAGCTAAGAACTTGGAAAATATAAATGCGATCTCGGAGAGCAAAATATTTGAGTGTGCGGCCGCGGAACTCAAAATTCTAAATAATCGTATATATGTAGTTTGTATTTATAGACCTCCTCAGGGTGTTTTTGTAAAATTTCGAATAATCGCTGGACTGCCAATGTTCGGTTACGCATACCACGTGAACACCAAAAATCATTGATGAGATCAATTATGTCATTTATACAATTGTTCAAGCATTGTACATTTTGGTGTAATAGTTTAAAATTATTCGTCGATTTAACTGGTGTTTGCGCACCTGCAGTTAGGTTGTTGGGACATTCCTTCGTTTGATGAAAAAATTATACTGCGATACTGTGATTCCGTTTTCCCAAATATGTTCGTCCAACAACTTGTCCAAGAGCGACAGTGGAGCTCCTATCTTGAAGCTGCTGAAAGTGGGACTTGGATATTTAGGAATTATTTTTTCGCAGACTATATCTTTAGTGTTTAACCGCTTCATTAGATTTTGTTGTAAATCCTCAGCTAGCGTGTCGGTGGAATAACGCGCAACATGTAGCCACGCTCTTCTTTCGACGGTTTTAAATGATGTTTCATTATCTGCATCCCTTTTACCAATTAAGGTATTTCGTTTTTTATAGTGTGTTTTGCGTTTACTTCTTGATTCCACTAATGTAAATCCATCGCTGGTGGATTTCTTCTTCTCGACGGAGGACACATCAGTATCGCGAATTGTGGTCGCTGACCCGTATGTTGTGGTTTTTTCCTTCTCCTGATAAGATGGTTTATTTACAGAGATCTTCCTTGGGTCTTTGCTGCTTGTAGATTCATCTTTATTTGATACTCCAGCTACACCACTATAGGTGGCGCTTTTAGTATGTAGGTTTGCGTCATTACTAGGTTTGTTTATATTTATATTTTCCGAGATTTGTTTTAAATCGCACTGATTTTGCTTAATAAACGATGCATGCTCGTCTAATGTATTGCTGATCCTACTTAAAATATTGAATAAAGACTGACCTTCTTGTAGTAGTTTGAACCATGTTGGGCATAACCACACTATATTTCTCTTTCCATTTAATAGCCTGAGTTCGCTATCCTTTAAGCCAGTACATGCACCATGTACTACACCGTTGCACAATCCATAACATTTAGTCACTATATCAGTGGAAGTTACTGCTTCCTCACAGGTTTTACACAAAATTTTCGTAATTCTGGCTTCTTCTTCGGACGCCATCTTCGATTTGCAGCAATATGAATGCTGGCTATACATAGCCACAATACACGAGGCTCATCTAATATTGCCATAGATCAATTCTATCATGAACAGCATAAACAATCTCCCCTTCATGCCGGAACTGAACTATATAATAAACTACCAAACAATCTTAAAGTTCTCAATATAATCATGTTTAGAGTTATGATAAAAAACCTTTTAATAACTAATGGAATTTATTCTGTTAGTGAATTTTATGATCTGTTGCAAAATTGCTGACTTTATAATTCAATTTTATATATTTAATAATTAATTAATGTCGAAGCATTTTATTTTATATTTTTTAACCTGACGAATGTATCTACAATCTGTATAATTATCAACATAATAAAGATATTGTATTGTATTGTTACAACAATCGCCCGAAAATCATTTTTATATGTATTAAGGCTACATCTAGGAGCCAAACTGAAAAAACTATGCGTGTCTGTAAAATCCGAATTCACAGAAGTAATACTCGAGAAATTAGAATCAGAATACCCTTAATATTACTCATAATTTAAAGTAACCCTTGATAGGAACCATTTCGAGAAGGCTGTGGATTTGGCCTTAAGGAGTCTATGTCAGTCGTTTTTTCATAGAACACAGAAATTGCAAAAAAAGAGATAATATCAAATAAACACAAATATATAGGAGCGGGAAAAGTACGAGGATCATTGTTAAAGTAAGAACCGTTTGTGGATCCTATCCGCGAATAGCCTTCCCCGAAATTTTTTTTACTGTCAAATGGCTTCTAGTCTTTAAATGGGGTAGACGATATTTTATGGCAATTTAAAATTAGTTATGTCCGTTACTAATCCCGCCGATTGCAAAGTACATGCTGTAAGTCTGATTTTATAAGCAAAAAAATACATTGCCAACTTTAGCGTTTAAATTTCTCATTTTGATAAAATTTCAATTAAGAGGATAAATTTGGTTGCATATAGTAATAGTACAGATCCAACAATGAGGGCTCTGGGAGAGGGAGATGCAGAAGTTTTACTGAAATTTCCAGAGAGGGTGAAAGACTTAATGAATTCCAGACAGATTACTAGTGGGGATGTTTTCAGACAAGCGACAGATTTGTTCGAGGGTCCAGTGCTAGAATGGTTTAGATCTAAGAGGGGTTGTCTGAAGTCTTGGGATGATTTAGAGAAAGCTTTAAGGTCCGATTTCATGCCGTCAGATTATGACGACTGTTTGCTCGACACTATAAGAAACCGGAAGCAGCTGAAAGGGGAAAAGGTTAGTTTGTTTTATGCCCGATGGATAATTTGTTCTCTAGATTGTGTTCTCAAATACCTGAGTTGGAGCGACTTAGACGATTGAAAAAAATGTATTGACAAATTTCGTGTCACAATTAACATTAATTGAAGTTGATTCAATTTAACAGTTGGGGGAGCTATACAAAAAAATGGTGATGTGGCCATCATGTTACTTTCTCCGATTTGATGGTATAATAGTTATTCATATTTATATGTATTTTTATGCTTAATTTTTAATTGAAAACATATTTTAAATGTACATCAAACGTATTGAAAGTTCGAATGAAACTGTCGCTTGAAATAAGTTGTTCATTTCTCTACAATCATTAATATACATCTGATATGGCTATCACCGTTTCCTAATTATAAACCAAAAATGACAAAAAATAAGAATGTTTTTTTTCAAAAAAACAAACATTTTAAGAAAAATATTTTCAAACAAAAGATGTTCATTTCTTTGTTGTCTTCAATATTTGTTTAAATGTTATTTCAATATCTTTCACAATTGAAAAATTATCGGAGAAAAACAAAAAATGGTTACAAAATTTTGTACGCCAGAAATGGGTGTTCAAAATTTTACCAAAATCTTTTCAGTTCTTTGGATTATCAAATAAGGCTTATTTCAAAGTTTCATACTCATTCATTTAGAAATTTTTGATACAGCGCGCACAGACAGACACACATATATCTTAATAGAAATGCATATTGAAATAATGTGTTTAGATAAACATGAAAATGATTTTTTCGCATCTTATTAAATAATATAAACGTTGTTAAATCGTTTTTGATTGAGAAAGTTGTCCATTATTCGGCCGAATCAATTTTTCTGCCAGTTTGTAACCGCATATCGGTTTGAGAGGAATTCGTGAATTAGGACGATTAAATTGTGAGGTAGGTTAAGTACATGGCATTTGTAAAGCAAACCTCGATGCCACACCGAGTCAAACGCCTTCTTTATGTCAAGGAATAAAGCGGCGGACTGTTTACCTTCGAGGTAGGCTGTTTGGCAATTGGATACAAGGATTGTGGTTGGGAGAATAGTTGACTTATGCAACTGGAAGCCAAATTGATAGTTTGGGATTTTGTCAGACAGAGCATTTAGGATTTTTTGTTTGAGAAGGGATTCGAACAGTTTGCCTAGGACAGGTAGGAGTGTGATAGGTCTATAGCTTGATACGGAAGTTGGGTCATTTTCGGGTTTGGGGATACATACAATTAATCCAGTTTTCCATTCAGGAGGAAAATATTGGTGGGAGTATGCATAATTAAATATATCTATGATGTAGGAATCGATGTTTTCTGGGAGTTTTTTTAGAATGAATCGAAGGATTTGGTCGGTACCAGGAGCAGAGTTTTTACCTTACCTAAGTGTGTAATAGTCTGTTGGGTCAATTAGGTCATCTGTCGGTGAAATGTTGTTTGTTGTGCTGAATGAGTCATACCAGTTGTTTACGTGTTTGAAAAAGTCTTTGTCAAAGTCAGTATGGTCAGTAGGCTCGTATATGTTTTTAAAATGTTTAGCAAATGCATGAGCAATGTCCGTATCGTCAGTTAACTGTTCGTTTGTTATTGGGTCGTTGATGTGCTTAATTTGCTCTGTCTTTTTATACTTCGTCAGTTTTTTTTAATTTCGGTCCAATATGTCTTGCCTTGCTTTTGTTCAATTTCTTGACAAATCTGAAGCCATTTGTCTTTTTTTTTTAGTTGTCTTCAATATTTGTTTAAATGTTTTTGTAATATTTTTCATATTTAAAAAACAAAAAAACGGTTAAGGTAAACACCCACTTCCGGTATGCGAAATTGTACCAAAAGCTTTTCAGTTCTTCGGATTGTCAAATAAGACTTATGTTCAAAGTTTTATGTTAATTACTGAATTAGTTTTTGAGATACAGCCCGCACAGAAACGCACACACACACACACACAAACAACAGACACAAAATTTTCTCCGACTTGATGGTATCATTTATATTTACGCTTTCATGGTTTATTTTCAATTTAAATCATATTTTAAATGTACATCGAACGTTTCGTAGACTGAAACTGACGTTTAAAACGTCAAAATTATGAAATATGGAAAAATTATAATGCAAATTTAAAAACTAAGTTTACTCAAAAACTAAAGAGATTTAGAAAAAAACTTATTCCTTATAAGTTGTTCATTTTGGCATTCTCTACAATTATTATTCACATAAATTTGCTGTAACTATTATCGTTTCATAATTATAAACAAAAAATTAAGAAAAAATTATAATTTTTTTTCTCGAATAACAATGATTTTATGAAAAATATTTTCAAGCAAAAGATGTTCATTTCTTTGATGTCTTCAATATTTGTATATATATTTCTGTGATATTTTTCATATTTAAAAAGATATTGGAAAAAAACAAAAAACAGTTAAGGTAAACATCCACTTCCGGTGTACAAAATTTTACCAAAAGCTTTTCAGTTCTTCGGATTATCAAATAAGACTTATGTTCAAACTTTCATATCAATTGCTCTATTGGTTTTTAAGATACAGCGCGCACAGACAGACACACACACACACACACAGACACACACACACACAGACACACACACACACACACACACACACAGACACAAAATTTTTTTTTCCGGAAATTGTTGAAATGGTATCTAGGGACTCCAAAACGGATATTTCCGTAAAAAAAATTTTTGAAAAAAAAATCACGATCACAATACTTTCTCGTACTTCGTAACGGAGAAAGTAAAAATCGATACCGCCTTGACAGAAAGTGGTCCATCAGTGGTTCATCGAAAACCAGAGGCCAGGCATTTCTAAATGATCGAAAATAAGGTTCAAATGAGGTGTTCGAATTGTGACCGGCATGGCCATCTGAGGGTATCGTGTAAAGAGAAAAGGAAACATCATTGCTTCCAGTGCGGTCAAGAGGGTGTAAACAAGTTTACCTACTCCCACTTTGTATTTGATGAATTACCGAACTGTTTCCACCAATCGTAAGCGACCCATTACGAATATATAGAACATATATAAATGTTAAATGTTATACATAAATGTGTAATATGTACTATTACCACTTATGTACCTCGCTATATTATATACTTATTAGCCAATTACAATTAACGTCCGCCGAGTCCCTCTGCATTCGTCTTTAAATTTCAAAAGTGACAGTGACATTTAAACGTCTGATTATAACAATAAACTTCACGCCATACCTTATTGGTACTTTCATTGCAATGGTATTATAGTAGATTAACACTTCAGAGTGAGTACAACGATCCGTATCCTTAAATTTGGTCAATCAATGTATTGGACGATATATTATTCCACGGAAAATTGTTCGAACGGTAATTCATTTGTTTACTTGATAGTCGTCCTACATTGCCATTATCGGCTAATTTAATAAAAATGTAAACGTCACCCTGACGATTCGGTTTCAATATGTCTTTAGTTTAAGCCAATAAATGTAAGGTCGAAGATAAAGCATAGTACATAACGCGAGTTTAACGCAATCACGTGCTCGTGAAATTACGTTACTCGCCGCTACGCGGCTCGTACACAATATCTTTCACTTGCGCGTAATTTGCTACTTACAACTAATAACTGTCCTGTGTGCAACGCGACCTCAAAAAACTAGCTGGCACGCCGCACGGTCCAGGTCGCTGTGAGGTGGACAAAACAAAGACCGCTCAAAAAAAAATTTAAATCGAGAATTTTCTATAAAAGAGATTTTATTTCTCCACTTTTAATAGATAAACCACACGATTCCAGGCCGTTCGTTAGTGTTAAAATATTAGGGCATAAATTGAATGCATTTGTAGACACCGGAGCAAATCATTCAGTATTGGGAGGGAAGGGTTATCACTTGGTAAAAGGAAAGTTAGAAGTAGGAGACGCCAAGGGTGGCTACGTGGTAACCGCAAATGGTTAAAGGCAAAGGGTGTAGGGTAAGATTAGCCTACCTGTCTCTTTCTACAACGCCAATGTAAACGTAGAGGTGTTGGTGGTTCCTTCGTTAATGTAAATTAATTATCGGGATGAAAAATGGGGTCTCAGGGTTTGGGGCACATGAAGCTGATAGAACACTACATAGATACTGGAGATGCAAGGCCATTCAGGCAAACGCCTTACCAATTATCCCCAGTGATACAAGGTTATTTGAATGATGAGGTTGATAAAATGCTGAAGTTAGGGGTAATATCACCGAATAATTCACCTTGAAATTCATCCGTACTGCTTGTAAAAAAATGGTGATGTGGCCGTCATGTTACTTTCTCCGATTTGATAGAATTATAGTTAATTATATTTATAGATTAATTCATTATTTTCAATTTAAATCATGTTTTAAATCGAACGTTTCACATGATCCGTAATGGCGTTTAAAACGACAAAATTATGAAAGGTAAAAATGATAAATTATGTTTAAAATTCTATTAATCTTCACCGCAAGTTTAACACTGAAAAACTAAAAAAATGGTAAAAAAGAGTCCTGAAAAAGATTTCTAAAAATAGTGCTAATTAAAAAGTCCCAAGAATAACCTAATAGAAGCCCTGAACAAGAAAGACCTGAAAAAGATTTCTAAAAATAGTCCTAATTAAAAAGTCTTAAAAACCATAAAAAGTCTTGAAAAAAGTCCCGATAAAAAAGTCCTCATAAAAAGTCCTGAAAAAGAGTCCTGTCTTGAAAAACAGTTCCTTCAAAAAGACCTGAAGTAAAGTCCTGAAAGAAAGTCCTGAAAAAAGAGTTCTGGCAAAAAAAGGTTCTGAAAAAAAAGTCATGGAGAAATAGTTTTGAAAATTAAGTCTTGAAAAAAGAGTCCTGTTAAAAAGTTGTGAATATGAGTCCTGAAAAATTAAGTCTTTATATAAAACACCAGAAATAAATGTCTTGAAAGAAGTCCGAAAAAGTGTCTCGAAAAAAAGTCCTGAAAATGAATCCTATAAAAATGTTCTGAAATATAGTATTGAAAAAAGTCCTGTAAAGGCTTGAAAAAAAAATCCTGAAAAAAGTAACTAAGAAAATTCAGAAAAGAATCCTGAATAAGAGGTTCTTAAGAAATTCTCGAAAAAATTCAAGTCCTGGAAATAGTCTTGAAAAAAAAGTCCTGATAAAAGTCGCGAAGAAAAGTCCTGGAAAATAGTCTCCATACCAGAAATAAATGTCCCGAAAAACAGCCCCAGAAAATCCAGAAAGAAAGCTAAAATAAGTCCTGAAGAAAGTTCAAAAAAAGAGTTCTGATGAAATATCATAAAATAATTATCATTAAAAAATTTCCCTGAAAATAACATGTTTCAAAAATAAACAAACAAATTTCTGAAAAAGGCATTGTAAAAAGTCTTTAAAATGGTCCTTAAAAAGATCTGAAGAAATTATCTTAAAAAAGAAATCCCAAAGTGTCTTGAAAAAAATTCTGCAAAAAGGCCTAAAATAAGTTCTTAGCATTCCTGAAATAAAAAGTTTTGAAAACAGTCTTGAAAAAAATATCTGAAAAAGTCCTTAAAAGGGTCATGAAAAGGAGAATTCTATAAAATGTCATGAAGAAAATTTCGAAAAAAATCCCGTAATATAAAAAAAGTCCTAAAAAATTGCCCTGAAAATAAAATGTTTAAAAAATAAACAAACAAATTTCTGAAAGAAAAAGCATTGTAAAAAGTCCTTGAAAAGATCTGAAGAAATTTTCAAAAAACAATTCCAAAGAGTCTTGAAAAAATGTCCTGCAAAAAGGGCTTAAATAAGTCCTTCACAAAATTTCTCAAATAAAAAGTTTTGGAAATAGTGTTGAAAAAAAAAATGTAAAAACATCTGAAAAAGTCCTTAAAACGGTCATGAAAAGAGAAAATCTAGAAAATGTCATGAAGAAAATTCTGAATTTTTTTTTTCTAAAAAAAATCCCGCAAAGAAAGAAGTCCTTAACGAAAGGTCCCGATCCCGTTTTAGAAAAGAAATCCTGAAAATAAAGGTCCTGAAAGAAAAACCCTAAAAATAAGTATTGAATTTTTTCCTGAAAAAGAATCCTCGAAGAATGGTCTTTTAAAAATGCCCTTAAAAAAGTTCTGAAAACATTATCGCGAAGTACCAAGAAGGCTAAAAGAACAAAAACCTGTTAAGGTAAATATTCGGAAATACGAAATTTTACTAAAAGCTTTTTAGTTCTTTAAATTCTCAAATAACACTTATGTTTAAAGTTTCATGGTTTTAATTGCTGTATTAGTTTTTGAGATAAAAACACAGACAGACTATTATGTAGAGAAAAAAATGGTGATGTGGCCATCATGTTACTTTCTCCGATTTGATAATATAGTTATTTATGTCTACACTTTTATGGTGTATTTCCAATTTAAATCACATTTTCAATGTACATACAGCGTTTTGTAGAATCGGATGAAACTGACGTTTAAAACGTCAAAGTTATGAAAGATGGAAAAATTATACTTCAAATTCAAAAACTCAAAAACTAAAGGGATTTCGAAAAAAACTTATTCTTTATAAGTTGTTCATTTTAGCATTCTCTACAATTATTATTATAAATTTTCTGTAACTATTATAGTTTTATAATTATAAACCAAGAATTAAAAAAATAATAATAAATTTTTTTCTCGAATAAAAATAATTTTATGAAAAATGTTTTCAAGCAAAAGATGTTTATTTCTTCGTTGTCTTCAAAGTTTGTTTAAATGTTTTTGTGATATTTTTCATATTTAAGAAAATATTGGCAAAAAACAAAAAAACAGATGAGGTAAACGCCCACTTCCGGTGTACGAAATTTTACCAAAAGCTTTTCAGTTCTTCAGATTATCAAATAAGACGGATGTTCAAAGTTTCATATCAATTGCTCTATTAGTTTTTGAGATACAGCGCGCACAGACAGACACATACACACACACACAGCCACACACACACAGACACAAATTTTTTTTTTCCATAAATTGTTGAAATGGCATCTAGGGACCCCAAAACGGATATTTCCGTAAAAAAAATTTTTGAAAAAAAAATCACGATCACAATACTTTCTCGTACTTCGTAACGGAGAAAGTAAAAAAAAGGTCGGGGAGTTTCGTCTGTGTTTTGACGGGAGAAAACTCAATCCAGTCACTAAACGAGATGCCTATCCACTGCCAAGGCTGGGGACTATTCTCTATAAGCTTTGAGACGCAAAATGTATTTCAAGCGTAGACTTGAAGAGCACATTCTGGCAAATTCCTTTAGAAACACCATCGAGAGAGAAGACAGCCTTCAGTGTACTTGGAAGAGGGTTGTTCGAATTTAATGTGATGCCGTTCGGGCTTAACAATGCTGCCTAATCTCAGCAAAGGCTGATGGACCGAATTTTTGGTCCTGACCTTGAATCATACGTTTTCTTCTACTTGGATGACATAATCGTAGTGAACAATAATTTTTAGCACCACGTACGGGTTCTAAACGAACTTCATGATAGGTTGGCTAATGCAGGGTTGACGGTGAATGAGGCTAAATGCGAGTTTTGTATGAGAGAATGGGTTGCATACTGATCCGGACAAACTGGCAGATATGGAGAAGTATCCCATTCCCAAAACGATAAAACTGAAGTAACGAGGTTCGTAGGGCTATGCTCATGGTATTGGAGGTTCGTCGCGGATTTTTCGACCATAATAGCACCAATGGCGGAGCTGATAAAGGGTAAGAAAAAGAGCCAAGCCAAGTTGGGGAGAAGAAGCAGCGAAAGCTTTTTCAAGGATAAAGGAGGCACTGGTTTCTGCGCCAGAATTTTCAGAATCGTTCATAGTTGAATCTGACGCTTCCAATGTCGGGCTGGGCGCCGTGTTAACTCAAATCCAAGGTGATGGTGAAGAACATGTAATTGCTTACACCAGCCGTACTTTAACGGGGGCCGAAAGAAATTATATAGTGACTGAGAGGGAGTGTCTGGGACTGCTTTTCGCAATAGAGAAGTTTCGGCCGTATGTAGAAGGGTCGCGTTTCAAGACCATCACTGACCATTTTTCTCTTTTGTGGTTAATGAACCTAAAAGATCCGGTGGGTAGATTAGCTTGATGGGCTATTCAAATTTCGCAATATGACATGGAATCAGTTCGTCGGAAAGGCAAGTTACACGTATTACCAGACGCTTTGTCTCGAACTGCGCCAGTGAAAGTGGGCGAAGTGAGGAAGGAAGAAAGAGATAAATGGCACGAAAGAATGAAAGAGCAGGCGAATTATTCTCGTTGGAGAGTGAGTGAGGATAAGCTGTATAAAATATTCCCAGGAAAAGAAGCTGCCTAAGGCACGGAGATTGGAGGTCATGAAAAAATGTTATGATGAACCAACCTCGGCTCATTTTGGGTTTTTAAGACGTTGCGTCGGGTATCTGAATTGTGCTACCTGTAATTTCTATTAGTTTCGTACTTCCAATTGTTAATTTTGCTATGCCATTACCAATTATTTTTGAAATATCATTTATAATTTTTTCTGGATTTTCTCCTCTTTTTACTTCCATTACTAAACTTCCAGCCAAACTTTTTTTAGCCCCCAAATTGATTCTTAATTTTTTAACAATATCACTATAATTTTCATTTTTCATCTCAAGCATTAATTTTGAATTTTTCTTATTATTATTCATTTCATGTTTCATCCTATTTTCTTTTTCTATATTATCATTCCCACTAAGAATTTTCCACAGATCCTGATCAATTTAATTTTTACTTATTTCATAATTTTCATTAATTATTTTTTCAATTTCATTATTATTTTTGTTTAATTTTTCTTTTTCATTAGTCATTAATGTATTCATCATTATTGTATCATCATTGTATGCAAAACATGTTTTACTACCTCTACAGTGATTACTTTCTAAATTCAAATTTTCACATAACATGCAATTTATTTTGTTTACACATTCCTTCTTATTATGATCATCTTCTCCACATCTTTTACATACATTTCTTCTCTCTATTTCTTTACAATTTTTTTCATCATGATTATACTCTAAACATTTATCACAATATTTTGGTTTTTTTTCCTCTCTTCAATTTTGCAATAATTCTAACCAATTTTAATAATTTTTTTTGTTATTTAATAAAAAAATATTAATTTCATTGTTACTTTCCACTGATGCTATTCTAAAGTTTGTTCCATAGTTTCTTATCCATTTTAAATATCTTTTAAAATCATATCTGCATTTACACCTTTTTACTTTCTCCGTTACGAAGTACGCGAAAGTATTGTGATCCTGATTTTTTTTCAAACATTTTTTTACGGAAATATTCGTTTTGGGGTCCCTAGGTGCGATTTCGACAATTTCTGGAAAAGAAAAATTGTGTCTGTGTGTGTGTCTGTCTGTGCGCGCTGTATCTCAAAAACTAATATAGCAATTGATATGAAACTTTGAACATACGTCTTATGTGATAATCCGAAGAACTGAAAAACTTTTGGTAAAATTTTGGACACTGGAAATGGGTGTTTACCTTAACCGTTTTTTGTTTTTTTCCAATATCTGCTTAAATATGAAAAATATCACAAAAACATTTAAACAAATATTGAAGACAACAAATAAATAAACATCTTTTGTTTAAAAATATTTTTCATAAAATCATTGTTATTCGAGAAAAAAATTTATTAATTTTTTTTTATTTTTGGTTTATAATTATAAAACGATAATAGTTACAACAAATTTATGTTATTAATAATTGTAGAGAATGCCAAAATTAACAACTTATAAAGAATAAGTTTTTTTTTCAAATCGCTTTAGTTTTCGAGTATACTGAGGTTTTGAATTTGCAGGGTAATTTTTACATCTTTCATAATTTTGACGTTCTAAACGTCGGTTTCATCCGAGTTTACAAAGCGTTCGATGTGCATTTAAAATATGATTTAAATTGAAAATAAACCATGAAAGCGTAAATATAAATCATCAAGTAGGAGAAAGTAACATGATGGCCACATCACCATTTTTGTTTTATAATATCAGAAAAACATTCAAGCAAATATTGAAGACAACAAATAAATGAACATCTTTTGTTTGAAAATATTTTTCATAAAATCATTGTTATTCGGGAATTTTTTTTTTCATTTTTGCTTTATAATTATGAAACTATAATAGTTACAGCAAATTTAAGTTAATAATGATTGTACAGAATACCAAAATGAACAACTTATAAATAATACATTTTTTTCGAAATCTCTTTGATTTTTGATTAAATTAACTATTAGAATTTGAAGTATAATTTGTGATTTTCATCTTTAAAATTTTGACGTTTAAAACGTAAGTTTCATCCAAACCTACAAAACGCTCGATGTTCATTTAAAATATGAATTAAATAAAAATAAACCATGAAAGTATAAATATAAATAACTATTATACCAGTCACGGCTCGCGGGGTGACTCATGGTACCACCGAGGTAGCAGAGGTGATAATACAGACATTATCTATCTGTATTGCCACCTTGGACGTACCATGAGTCACCCCGCGAGCCGTCATTATATTATATAAATTTTCACTGTATAAATTGGAGAAAGAACCATGATAGCCACCATTCTTACTCTACATAACATACTGTCTGTGTGTTTTTATGACCTTTTCTTAGGCCTTTTTGGGACTTTTTCCAGGACAATTTTTTCATCATATTTTCAGGTCTTTTTTTAGGGACATTTTAAAAAGAACTTTCTACGAGGATTTTTAAAAGAACTTTTTTTCAGAACATTTTTATGACTAAATCGATGTTTTTTTTTAAAGTTAAGTTAAGTGAGGACTCTTAACTTTTACAGAATTTTTCGTAAAACACTGAGCTATCATATTTTAGGAAAATCCAGGCTCATTAATTGCGTACTTTTCCAAATAATCACTGTCAAACTCAAAATTACCATTTTATGCGCTCGAGAATAAAAAAAAATCGTTGTTTTTCAAAATTTGAATCAAGTACGTACCCTTAACTTTTGCAGAATTATTCGTAAAATACCGGACTGTCACATTTTAGAAAATTAAAGCTCAGTAATAGCGCTGTTTTATAAATAATCACCGTCAAACTCAAGAATGACTATTTTCTGCGCTCGAAAATCTAAAAATCGTTTATTTTTTAAAATTTGAAACAAGTACTTGCTTTTAACTTTCATAGAATTATTAATAATGCACTGGGCGATCATATTTCAGAAAAATCCGGGCTAATTAATTGCGTAGTTTTCCAATAATCACTGACAAACTCAAAAATTACCATTTTATGCGCTCGAAACTCAAAAAAATCGTTGTTTTTTCAAAATTTGAACCAAGTACGGACCCTTAACTTTTGCAGAAATAATCGTAAAATACCGGACTTTCATATTTTAGAAAAGTGAAGCTCATTAACGAAAAATCGTTTATTTCTTAAAATTTGAAACAAGTACTTACCCTTAACTTTCATAGAATTATTCGTAAAACACTGGGCTTTTATATTTTAGAAAAATCCAGGAGTATCAATATCGCAGTTTTCCAAATAATCACTGTCAAAATCAAAATAGCCCAATTTCTGCGCTCGAAAATCGAAAAATTGTTGATTTTTCAAAATTCAAAACAAGTGTCGACTCTTAAGCTTTACAAAATCAATCATAAAGAATTCCTTCACGACCTTTTTTGAATTTTTTGAAAGACTTTTTTATCAGGACATTTTCAGAATTTTCTTAGCACTTTGATTTTAAAAACATTTACTTTCAGGATTTTTTTAGGACGTTTCTTTGGGACTTTTTCAGGCCTTTTTGGAGGATTTTTTTCAGGTCTTCTTGCTTAGGACTTTTTTCAAGACTCTTTTAGGGATATTTTTTTAGAACTGCTTCAAGACTAATTTTCAGTACTATTTTTTTATAGATTTAGGATATATTATCAGGCAGGGGCGGCTCATCATGTAGAGTCAAGGAGCCATTGTACTACCTCTAATTTCAAGCTCAGCAAGAATTTTTAAATAATTCTAAAGACGCAGATTCATCATTTTAAATTTCAAAACATTGCCTGCGAAATGTTTTTAATTTCTTTTTTTCCTCAAATTGAAGGCACATATTGTACGCTACACCATCAAAATGTTTCACCGGCCTCCACTGTTATTAGGACTCTTTTTCTGAACTTTTTCAGAACTGTTGTTCAAGAAATTTTTTGTCAGGACTCTTTTTCTCAGGACTTTTTATCAAGACTTTTTACTTTCTCCGTTACGAAGTACGAGAAAGTATTGTGATCGTGATTTTTTTTCAAAATTTTTTTTTACGGAAATATCCGTTTTGGGGTCCCTAGATGCCATTTCAACAATTTGTGGAAAATGTTTTTTTTGTGTGTGTGTGTGTGTGTGTGTGTGTGTGTGTCTGTCTGTGTGCGCTGTATCTCAAAAACTAATACAGCAATTAATATGAAACTTTCAACATACGTCTTATTTGATAACCTGAAGAACTGAAAAGCTTTTGGCAAAATTTCGTACACCGGAAGTGGTTGTTTACCTTAACTGATTTTTGTTTTTTGCCAATATTTTCTTTAAAATGAAAAATATCACAAAAACATTTAAACCAACATCGAAGACAACAAAAAAATGAACATCTTTTGCTTAAAAATATTTTTCATAAAATCATTGCTATTCGAGAAAAAAAATTATTATTTTTTTTTCAATTATTGGTTTATAATTATAAAACGATAATATTTACAGCAAATTTATGTGAATAATAATTGTAAAGAATGCTAAAATTAACAACTTCTAAAGAATAAGTTTTTTTCGAAATCTTGTTAGTTTTTCAGTAAACCGAGTTTTTGAATTTGAAGTATAATTTTTCCATGTTTCATAACTTGATTCAGTTTCATTCAAGTTTACGCAACGCTCGATGTACATTTAAAATATGATTTCAATAAACCATGAAAACGTAAATATAAATGGCTATGATACCATCAAGTCGGAGAAAGTAACATGATGGCCACATCACCATTTTTTATCAGGAATATACAAGTTTTTTAGGATTTTTTAATTAGGACTATTTTTAGAAATATTTTCAGGATTTTCTCGTTAAGGACTTTTATTAGGTTTGTTAGGACCTCTCAATCAGGACTATTTAAGAAATCTTTTTCAAGACTTTTTTTTAGAATTTTTTGTTTGTTTTTGAGTAAACTTATGGTAAAGATTATTAGAATTTGAAGTATAATTTGTCATTTTCATCTTTCATAATTTTGACGTTTAAAATGTCATTACAATTCGATCTTGCGAAACGCTCGATTTACATTTAAAATATGATTATAATTAAAAATAAACCATGGATGTATAAATATAAAACAATTATACCATCAAATCGGAGAGAGTAACATGATGGACACATCACCATTTTTTTATTTCCTTAACCAAATTTCCGGCCAAACTTTTTTTAACTCCCCAGATTAATTCCGGATCAATTCCTTTTTTAACTTTTTAACAATTTCACTATAATTTTCATTTTCTATTTATATCATTGTTTTTGAATTTTTATTGTCTTTATTAAAATTTATTGTACCTTTTTTTCTTTTTCTTCACTTATTTTTGACATATTTTTTATTTTTATCCAATTTAATATTTCATTAATTTTTGAATTAACAATATTTATTTCTTTTTTATTTCATCTTTCATTTCTTCATTATTATTTTTACCTTTTCTTTTTAAATTTAACTTCATCAATCTCATTCTTATTTAATACATACTTTTTTCTTAAATTTCTACTACTAATTATCATAAGATTTTCTGCTTCAATATTTGTTTCATTAATAGTTTTTTAAATTTAATTTTTATTCATGTTACTATTCATAATATTTAAGTTTAATTTTATGATCAATTCCGCTAATAATTTATCCATTTTAATTATATTTTCTAAATCTCTTAATTTTATTTCAACCACATCTTCTCTTATATCATTTATCGAACAATCGCCCCTCCCAGATTTCGCGGGATAGCTTAGTGTATCACTAAGGAGGGATTCTGAGACATCATCTCTACCCTTCTGGGAAATTATTTTTTTATTCGATTTCATATTCATTTATTTATTTTTGTATTTAATTTTTTTTTAACTTGACGGGTTATTGTTCAGTTTGAAACAAGTATGTAAATAAGGTTGCCAGATGTGTTTAAACATTGTCAGCCGAATGTGTTAATAAATATATCAGTATACGTGTTATATGAAAGATTTTTTTTTAATAATAAAAGTAATTATTGCACGTTAAGAAAAATATTATTTTATTGCAAAAAGGTTTCAAAGATATTTATATAATGGTTTTGTGCCATAACATAACTCGAAAACAAAATATGTTATTTAATTTTTTTTAACGGATTATAATCAGCATAAAATTCTGCAAAAGTGTCGAAATGAAATATACCCTCTATCTCTTCTAATAATCGAGATTCCCTGTGAGCCTCGAATTTAAAACACCCTGTATAGTTTATTTAATAAATAATCTTTGAACTAGAGCAATTATAACGGTCATGTTAAAATTTTCAATCTGTAATATTAAGCGTGACAAGCTGGATGATATTGAATATGCAATATCCAAGGAAAGCTATTAGTGAGCTCTCTCGGTAATGCAGGGAATCATGTTCGTGAGTACATACATTAGGAATGAATGCTTAGAGTAGCCATCAAATAGTCCGAAGAGCGTGCATGGGACGCTCCACAAGGAAGTTACTAACGATGCAAAATCATGCCGAAACCAGAGGAGGTTGGCACTCGTGAGTAAATGTCATCGTCCGTCCTACAAATTCCTATAAGTGCCCTTAAGACAAACTAAGTACAATCTTCAAATTACCGTGGGGAACATTATTATATATTACGGTGCCCTGAAGAACAGATAAAGTTACTGGAAAGGATATATTGAAGTTAAAGAAATGACTAAAAATTCAAAATAATTCTTTTCATCAATTAAATGTCAAACAATGCACAATATTAAGAATATTAACCTCCTTCCGTACGAAAACCCGAAAAAGTATACTACTAGTTTTATTTATAACAAGCATTTTAAAGTGTTTAGAATAATTAATAATTAAAAATTATAATGTTTATAAAGACTCTGCAATATGCGAAATAAATTCACAGGCGAATGTGATGAGGATATCTAACTTTCCCCATTAAAAATTTGGGGTTGTTAATAAAGAAAAGCTTAGCCCAATCAATCCATGTATTTTAAACGCTTGCTTGTACTCAAATCAATTATTTTTA
This sequence comes from Ocypus olens, assembly GCA_910593695.2. NCBI lineage: Eukaryota > Metazoa > Arthropoda > Insecta > Coleoptera > Staphylinidae > Ocypus > Ocypus olens. The sequence continues at coordinate 7,070,881 of OU343064.1, forward strand.
TAATTTTCACGATACATCTAAAGCTTCCACGAAGTTCAATTTTCGTTTTGTTCAAAATAAAATCAAAATAGGATCGATAAATCTCCACTTGCAGACATGCAATTTCACCTTATTTCTATACATTTTACCGATATCTGTGCAGAAGCGCTCGCCTTAAATGTTACATTTTATTGATTTTATAATTTTCCTGGCACAGTTGCAGCCTGATTCAATTTTCAATATTCTGATTAATATTTTACAGAATAGATGACATATCTGCAACGGTCTGTCCTTAATGACTGGCATACAGTACGCCTAAACCAATATTTAGTACTTTATGCAACGATAAAGGTGCTCATTGATGGATTACTGGAAGTGGCAATGAATCTTTGTCATACTTTATTATCACGCCTGCAAAGGAAACATTAATTTAAACACGCTGCAACGTGTGCATATTGGACATTAAATCTCGTCTGATCTTTAAAGTTGCTTAGGAAAAAATATTTTTCCTTCGACCGCTCATGAAAACAGATATATCGTCGCAATACCTTTGAATTTCTCACCTTTGACAAGTAATGTCATGCTTAAAAATGGAATTTTCAAAACAAGTTTTGAAACTGAAATCCTTAAACTTCAAAAAATGTGTCATTAAATAAAGTGACTAGTGACGAAGAACAATTATTCATTCATCGATTTTAAAGTGGTAATAAGCTAATTTAGATTAGAAATTAAGAATGTTTCGACACTAATAATACGCACATATTTAATTGAGATAAGCGCGGGTAAATTCGAGAAAAGTTATGATTGAAACATCTTAAGAAAATGTTTGGTCGTAGGAAAAGCAGAGTGTTCAACATGTGTTGAAAGCTACATTGCATGGTCGTACTATTCAATGCAAATTGGAACTCTCGTGCAAAACAAACTTTTCAGACAATATACTAATTAATCATTAATAAACTTTAATGATTTATAACCTTTCAATTTAGGATATTATTACAATATTAGGAAAATACAGATTAAACGTACAATTTTGTTCCTCGTCCAAACCATCCATTTTTTGTATTCTTTAATAGTCAATCTACTAGAGATAATAGTTATTTGTTTAACAAATCAATAAAGTGACAGATTTATAGACGCGGTTGGAGTTTCATCGCCGAAGCTATGAATCCAGCCAAGTCAGGAAATCTGCTTTATTGTCGTGTTAAATACATAATTTTTTCGCGGATTGTTTAGGAGAAATTCATAATAACTTGCAATGCGATAACTTTCAACATATTTAATTCTATCAACATATGGAAGCTTTGTAAAAATTTCGTAGGTACCTTAGTAAAACAGAAAATGATGATGTGGCCATCATGTTACTTTCTCCGACTTGATGGTATCATTTATATTTACGCTTTCACGGTTTATTTTCTATTCAAATCATCATTTCTATGTACATCGAGCGTTTTGTAGACTTGGATGAAACTGAAAACGTCAAAATTATGAAAGATGGAAAAATTATACTTCAAATTCGAAAACTCAGTTTACTCAAAAACTAGAGATTTCGAAAAAAAACATTATTCATCATAAATTATTAATTTTGACATTCTCTACAATTATTATGAACTTACATTTGCTGTAACTAGTAGCGTTTCATAACTATATACCAAAAATGAAAAAAGAAAAAAAATTCTCGAATAACAATGATTTTATGAAAAATATTTTTAAACCAAAGATGTTAATTTCTATATTTTCTTCAAAATTGGCTTAAATATTTTTGTAATATTTTTCATATTTAGGAAAATATTGTAAAAAAACAAAAAATACTTCAGGTAATCACCCACTTCCTGTATACGAAATTTCACCAAAACCTCTTCAGTTCTTCGGATTATCAAATAAGACTTATGTTCAAAGTTTCATATCAATTGCTCTATCAGTTTTTGAGATACAACGCGCATAGACAAACACACATACACAGACACAAATACACATACACATACACACACACACACACACACAGACACTTTTTTTGCCAGAAATTGTTGAAATGGCATCTAGGGACCCCAAAACGGATATTTCCGTAAAAAAAATTTCGCGATCATAATACTTTCCCGTACTTCGTAACGGAGAAAGTAAAAAGCGGAAGGTCAAGATCATTGTTGTTTGGATAAATTGCTACAATCGCTGGAACAATGTTATTAAGGTCATTATTCAAAAACAAATGACGACTGAAAATCGACTTTCATGCAAAAATGTGTATTTTTATAAAAGAAAATCGACATGTTTGAGGATTTTTTCCAAAAATATTTGATTTCGGTTCAACTGAATACTTTATATATTATTGCCAGTGTTTAAATCAACAATTTAATTTAACTGCAAATGGAATTGAGTACAAGAGAAGGGAGCTTCACATTTGGCGCCCAACGTAGGACAAAATTAATTAATATAATCCATCCGACGTAGAAAAAAAATGTATGAAACTTGTGAGTAAAACAACATTTTTCCACTCGTAAGAATTGCCGCACTTGCCTTGCGCTCGTCAACTTCTCTACTTGTGGAAAAAAGTAATATTTTACTCACGTTGCATAAATCAATATAATTTTGGTTTTAAACACGAATTTGTTTAACAAGGCACTTTCGGCTACATATTATTATATGTACCGCTACATGTTTTATAACATTTTCTGACGTGTATAAAGCGGTGGCTCAACAACACTAATAAATGATATTTTCATTAATCTATTAAGTAATATCTAAAAATCCTTCTTCTTTGATTGTTAATGAGAAATATGGTTTGGCATAAAAAAAGTTAATTACTCTAGCCTTGCTTCCTGTTAATGATGATGATGCCACGTTCGTAACCTTAATAAACCTACAATAATAAATCAAAGTTTTAATATTATCGCAGCGGCGGCTCGTTATGTAGAGCCAAGGAGCCATGGCACTACCTGTAATTTCAAACGAAACAAATTTTTTTAAATTAATTCTAAGAACACTGATTTGTCATTTTAAATGTTAAAACGATGCCTGAGACGAGAAAAATGGCAATGCATTTATTTGAAAATATATCTCGAACAAATTAGCAGATTTGAAAAATTCTTCCGGAAATGTGTTTTGTGTTGTCATCTTGAAAACCAGTGATGGGGTGTTTTGAGTTTTTTTAAGGTTTATTAAGATTAATGTATTTTGAGTAAATTTGAAAAGTTTGAAGTGTGTTACAGTTGTTTTTGTATTTATTTTTTTTCACTCCGAAGAAGTGAAACTTAAAAAAATCTTAAGGGCTGTTCTCGGTCGGTTATCTTGAAAACTTGTGATGGGGTATTATGGGTTTTTAGAGGCTTATTATGAATAACATATTTTGAGTAAATTTGGAGAGTTTCAAGTGTGTTGCACTTGTTTTTATATTTTTTTTTTATTCGGAAGAAGTGAAACAAACTTAAAATCTTGAAAACCAGTGATTTTTGAGTTTTTTTTTTGAGGATTCTTCAGATTAGTGTATTTTGAGTAAATTTGGAAAATTTCAGGTGTGTTGCAGTTGTTTTTATAATTTTATTTTCACTCGTGCAAATTAAAAAAAAATCTGTAGCGCTGTTCTCGGTCGGTTATCTTCAAAACCTGTGACGGAGTTTTTTGAGTTTTTAAAATATTATTAAGATTATTATATTTTAAGTAAATTTAGAAAGTTTCAAGTATTTTACAGCTGTTTTTATATTTTCTTCGCATCAACAAAAAATTATTATAATTTTTCATAAATTTACATGAAAAATCGCAAAAGTAATCGACGGAATGTATTTGATTTTTCTACGCAATCACTCTTGAATTAATATTGAGTGATTTTGTAAAGTTTCAAGTGGATGGCAATTGTTTTTATGTTCTTTTCGCGTCGACGAATTTACTGCATTTTTCAAATTTGATCTCCGTTCACATTGAAATATTCTAAAATTTAGAAACATAGCATTTCTAATTTTCATGGAAATGTAGAATCACATGTGTTGTCAGTTGTTTTGGAAAGTTTCAAGTCGATGGCAATTGTTTTTTTATTTTTTTCGCGCAAAAAAAAATCATTGATGTTTTTGAAAATTATACAAGTGTCATTTTATTTGGCCCGTAAAACTGCACTGCTTTGCCCATTTAACCGTTTCTCTATCTCTTATAGTTTCCGAGATCTCCATGCTAAACATCGAAAAAAACTCACCCTGTATAAAAATTATGAAAATGTTTTTTGTAAAAAAACCTGCTGACAATTTCGTTGTAAACTCTGAAAATAATAAATACAGTTTATGAAACTCTAATACATAAGAGCTAAAAATGGCCATCGACCGAAGCCTATGTAAACATGGATTTATTTTTTAATCCGAAATAGGAATTTTCCACAAAAAATAATGTGTAGTTATATTTTTCTTTCACTAGAGGAATCGAAGAATTAATTTTGCATTTGTTAAATTTTTCTGTTAAAGTTGAATATTTTTTTCACGATTTTTGAAAGTCAATGTACGCGTTATCTTAATTTTGACTCCACGTAAAATTTAAACCACACAATTTGCAACCAAGTTTTGCTGAGAAAAATAAACACAATTAAATCTTTTTTCTGCAGCCGTCCCGAAAATAAAACTTTCAGTTTGATTTATTAAATAGAAAGTACCACTTTAAACAAATCATACCGAAAGTAGCAATTTTCGGGACGATTTTTTTCACTTTCGGAACGATTTCTTTACTTTCGGGACGATTTTGGGGATTTATGTAGGCGGCCTTGACAATAACATCAACTTTGTATTTAATTGTGACAGTGCTTGTCATATAACATTCGTGTATGTTTTTGCCTTTTTAACATACATAAATAAAAATATCAATACATAATTTTCTGGTAAATATTAATATTTTACACCAGATTAAACATTTGAAAAATTAATATGACTTTATATTTTCAATTTTTCAGATCGCCATTGTTTTCTGAATTCCGACCTTATTATTAAATGATTTCTTAACCACGAAAAATTTACGAAAGTTTTTGTAACAAATCGGACAAACTTTATTCTTTCAAAATTGAAGAAATTTTAAGTTATGAAATTTTACTTTCTCCCGAAGTACGAGAAAGTATTGTGTTTTTCAAATATTTTTTTTTTACGGAAAATATCCGTTTTAGGGTCTCTAGATGCCATTTCAACAATTTCTGGAAAAAAATGGTGATGTGGCCATCATGTTACTTTCTCCGACCTGATGGTAGCATAGCCATTTATATTTACGTTTTCATGGCTTATTTTCAATTGAAATCATATTTTAAATGTACATCGAGCGTTGCGTAAACTCGGATGAAACTGACGTTTAAGACGTCAAAATTATGAAAAGGAAAAATTATACTTCAAATTCAAAAACTCGGTTTACTCAAAAACTAACGAGATTTCGTAAAAAAACTTATTCTTTAGAAGTTGTCCATTTTAGCATTCTCTACAATTATTATTCATATAAATTTGCTGTAACTATTATCGTTTCATAATTATAAACCAAAAATTAAAAAAAAATTAATAAATTTTTTTCTTGAATAGCAATGATTTAAAAAAATATTTTCAAGCAAAAAAAAAATCTTCATTTCTTTGTAGTCTTCGAAGTTTGGTTAAATGTTTTTGAGATATTTTTCATATTTAAGACAATATTGGCAAAAAACAAAAAAGGTAAACACCCACTTCCGGTTAACGAAATTTTACCAAAAGCTTTTCAGTTTTTCGGATTATCAAATAAGACGTATGTTCAAAGTTTCATATTAATTGCTTTATTAGTTTTTGAGATACAGCGCACACAATAGTTTCTCGTACTTCGTAACGGAGAAAGTAAAAATTGACATTTATAATGGACAGTGTGGACTGTAGTGTCCGAATATTGATAGTGTGGGTGGTGTAATCATTTATAATTATAATGATTATGATTTCGTAAGTAACATGCAATGAATATTTAAATCGGACGGACCGTATAATTGTTTCGAGTGAAACTTCAATAGATTTCTTTACTAAAATGGTTGATGGTGGAAGCCATTACACATTGATGCTATTTGCTGCAAAGCCATGCAAACTTTGGGTTTTATCTTTAGGTTTGGTAAAGGTATTTCTGCACATACACTAAAACCCCTTTATCTTGCGTTGGTGAGATCTCAATTAGAATATGCAACCTGTATTTGGTCTCCATTTTATTTAAATGCTGATCAAAAAAACGTGTTCAAAATATGTTTTTATTAAACGTTAGTTACAAATTAGGTATCAGTAGAACACACTATAGTCGCACGCAGATGTTCTCTCTAACTGAATTAACCACTCTTCATGTTAGACGGATTTATACTGATTTATGTATTCTGTTTAAAATTGTTAACAGCATTATAAACTGCCAACACTTGCTATACAGTATAAATTTTAACATACCGTCTATTACAAGAAATCGCTTAGAATTTCGCGAGAATTTTCACCGCACGAACTACTCGAAAAATAGTCCATTGAGTAGAATGATGAGATACTACAATTTAATCCAGAATAACCATAATATATCAATCTTTGGAAAATCATTTGCCACTTTTAGACATCAACTTAAAACTGTTGACTTTACTGTATGTAATAACCTAAATGGTACATAATGTGTATTAGTACGTATATGTATTTTGCTTATATTTTATTTTTGTCTTTATTTAATCTGCATGAACTTTGTATTTACGGTGTTCAAGGACCTGTATAGTACAATCGCGCAGAGGTGACAGTGACTCATGCTTTTTCGATCTAATCATCGCGTCTGGATCAATATCTATACTCGTTCGCATGCTTAAGAAAAACGAAATGAAATACGAAACGGATGTCGATATGTAAATTCAAGGGCTAAGTGCAACGTATGTATTTTCTCATTCTATCTATTCTAACCTCAAAGTTCACGTGCTTGTATCTGGTTTTGACCGTCTCCGATTTCGATTTAGTTAAGAGCAGAATTGATTGTATCCATTTAATTAATAAAAAGGTTAAATTTAATGACAAATTTCCAGTTGTCTTTACCGATTGCCGAAAAATGCACTCACAAAGTTTCGTTGGGAAAATATTTGCTCGCTCGAGAATTTTTAAATACGTTTACTAGAAACTTAATTCAGGCAACATGGAGCGATGAGTCACTGTCACCTCTGCGCGATTGTACTCTATTAATTTTCCTATGCAAAACATTAATTCAGTGTTAAAAATGTATGACATAACTTTCAGCAGTTAAATTTAACGTTTTGCGTACGAAATAGGACTGAATACTATTAGGTATGGAAAATCGAAGGAAAAATAAATGTAGATGTGATTAAATTCCTTAAAAAATTGAGTGTATTCGATCTTTATGTGAGTTGTGAATTTAAAAAAAATTAATATTTATAGTTCTTGACGTCTTGATCAAAAAAAATAATCTAAAAAAATTATTACTGCTATAACAGAATTCCCTAAAAATTATAATTTCTTTACAAAACAACTATCTTATATCCATAAAACATCTGCCTTTAGAATCACGATTTTTGAAAATGTGTCAATTTTTGCGTGTTATGAATTTTTGAAAATTATTGTTTTTAAGTTATCGAATATTTGAACAAAGAAAAAAAATACAAACCAAATACTGTTATGATTAATTTCACAATAAACTATAATAAATACATAATACATTTATCTTTAAAATTAACTATGATTTTTAAAAATGTGTTACGAGTTTTTGAAAATTAATATTTAATGTTTTCGAACACAAACAAAACAAAATTAAGTTTTTTTTTATATTCATATATTTATATTTTAATATATTCACAGAACGACTGCCTTTAAAACTAACTTTGATTTTTGAAAATATGTTCATTTTCGAGTTTGTGAATTTTTTAAAATTAAAGATTTAACTTCTAAAAAAATAAATATTGATATAGAATTTCACAAAAATTATAATATCATAAAACATCTGCCTTTAGAATTAACTAGGATTTTTGGTATGTGTCAATTTTTGCGAGTTATGAATTTATAAAAAATTAATATTTAAAGTTGAACTTGAACACAAATATCTATTTTTTTTAAAATATACTCACAAAACATCTACCTTTAAAAGTAACTTTAGTTTTTGAAAATGTGTCACTTTTTCCGTAAATTGTGAATTTTTTTAAATTATTGTTTTACGTTTCTGCCTTTACCCTTATATCTTTTGAAAATAAAGGTTAAATTTAAATTAAATTACGCTAGTTTTTTTCAAAAATCCAACATAATTCCGCTACAAAATCCGTCAGCCGCTAAAACGAAAATTATTCCGCAATTCGGATTCAAAATCCGCCAGATCTAGCGGATTTTCCGCTGACTTGGTAACAATCCCATCCGTGCGGTCACTTTTTTGGAACGAAGAAGTCGCCGTGCGGGTCCATGGATGTCTAGTGTATGTCCCATTCATTCATTATTAAAAATGAAATCTCAACCTAATTATCGTTAGTACATGCTTACGCCAATTCCAAATCATCCGCACTTCCTCAACCCGAATTCCCGTCAACAATCCTTCCTTAAAAAAAAAAAATCTACACTTGCGTTTTTATCACTGTTGTCAACTGAATAAGAACAATCGTATAGGTAATGCTAAAATTAATAAAATCGAAAAGCACTCTAAAATTTATCCTAAAAAATCCAGCAGCGCTGACGTTCGGAACGTTCGACAGAATTTGAAAATTTAAAATCTTCACCAATCCACACCTCAACCTTTGCCGCACCCTACAACAAATCCCCACGGCTTTGCGATGCTCTACGAAAATCTCTTCGCCAATCGAACACACGGCAACAATCTGAAACTAGACTGTGGACATTATTTCCGAAACGAAGCAACACAAATCCACTTACCCCGTAGTAAAAAATATAAATTTCAGCCAGTACGATATTACCAAAAGTTGAACCAAACATCGTTAGCACAGATGCAATTGACATCAAAACATTTATTATTTCGTTAATAAGCAGGGCGAAAATATGCCAACCGAAAATGTGAGTGAAGAGTTCTGTTGCTTTGCAAATATTTCCGTACATGTCCATAAATAAAAGGAGTTTATCCTCATTCAGCTCGTTTTGCAAAAGCAAATTGAAGAGTTTAAGTCTTCCACTTATATCTTTAAGCACGCTGTATTCTAAAGCTACAGGTATAGCCATATAATACAAACTGGTATTATACAGAAGGACATTTACAGTCATACTTCTAAAGTTCGAATCCATCCATATAAAATACGTCCAAATTATTATGAGCAAAGCCCACGCTGATAACCACACAGTTAGCAATTTTAAATGCTTTCCTGTTGGAATTTTGCATTTCGTGATTTCATCAATGTTTTGAAATGCGTTGAATAAGTCCGAATACGTTGCACCCTGCCTTTGCGATCGTAGGATATAAAAATATATGTTCGTGAAATGTACGATTGAACTTATTCGTGATAATATCCAGAAGTTGTTATACTCCCCATCGAGGTAAGCTGTGATACTGTACAACATTAGGATGTAGATAATGATTATTATCGCACTCAAAAAATATGATTTGTATTTGCGGTTGTTAAATGTTCGAGTGCGCCGATTGTAAAAAGGCGATAGATATAAATACGAGGTGAACGTTAAGAAAGAACCGTAGTCGTTCAGTATCATTCTGGCTACTAATTGTATTCAGGTAAACAGTTTTAACCTAATTTTACTAAATTGTTTGTATAACATAATTGGAAACAATTATTCAAGGATCATCGATAAAAACAGAAATAAGTGTTTGTGATAATTAATTTTTTTTGTAGTGTGTATGTGCGGTCTTTCTGCTAAGACTCGAAATAGGTAAAGGTTCGGCCATTTAATTTAAGGCTTTGTGTAGACCTCAAATATTGTTTGCTTAAGTACATTATTTTGTAATCTTTTATAGAAAATACGTTTATTCAGATTCTTGCATCATGCGGGCGGGTTGGAAAAGAGAGCATTTCAGCCCTTGCATGTTGGAGAAGTTGTGAAGTTCAACCACCTTAGGTCTTGCAGAAAAAAACAAAGAAGACCCACTTGCATAAGCAGTCATCAAACTGCGCACTTCAATTGAGCCTCGTGCGTTCAAAAACATAACCGCGATTTGTTATTGAAGATAGTGATGAGAGTTGTTTTCACTAGCCGCTACTTTGTAACTGTTACTACAAAATACTAAAGGTAACCGTTATTGAAAAATCCACTAACGGTGATTTTCCTCGAAGGTTATTTTATAAGAAGAGCACGATTCAATAAGGAATCACTTCTTAGTAACAGTAACTGAGTCAATAACAAGTCACTTCTTAGTAACAGTAACCGATTTAATAACGAATCATTTCTTACAAGGGGAGGATCAGATGTGTGACTCACCGATTTCATCCATCTTTAGCACACGTGTAGGTCATAACTAGGAGTGTAACAGGTGCAAGTAATAGGGAGGACTATTTAGCCCTTTTCGAGAAAAAAATGTTTTTTTTTTAATTTGTTATTCATTCGTAGTCGAAAGGTCGAAGGATCGAACCCCATTGTTGAAGTTGGGTTCATTCATTTTCTTTTTATAGTTTTAATAAATCTATGTGTATTTAAATATCTTAATTTTAGAATCAATAATTTTTTTTCTCGAAAACGGCTGAATAGTGCGCCCTATTATTAGCACCTGTTACACTCATAGTCATGACCTACACGTGTGCCAAAGATGGATGAAATCGGTAAGTCACACATCTGATCCTCTCCTTGTTAGTAACAGTAACCTATTAAATAACAAGTCACTTCTTAGTAACAATAACTGATTCAATAACGAATCACTTTTTAGTAACAGTATTTGTATTTATTAGTTTCATTCAAAGTGCTTACAAAAATAAAAATTTAAATACATACAAATTATCCACAATTAATTTCTATCGCACTTGAATTAGGTAGCATGATCTTCCACAAGACTTCGGTGACTATCCGCGATGCACAGAAATATTTTCGTTGTTCGTTTTGGCCTTAAATTCTGGCATTTTATTACAGCTTGGGAAATATAATGTCAGTCAAGATAAATCACTTCTTAGTAACAGCAGGGGCGGCTCGTTATAAAGAGCCACGGAGCCATGAGCACCACCTGTAGACAAGAATTTTTAAATGATTCTTAAAAAAACGATTTAAATGTTAAACAACACCTGTAACACCGCGTGGAAGTTCCACATTAATTTCAACAGATGGTTAAAATTTTGACAGACTATTTCTGAATAATGTGTTTTTACAAATTTGCAAAGAAATCAATCGCAAGCTTACCACAACAAAAATGTTTTCACTAAAAGGCAAATTTCGATCACCAAAAAGGCAAATTTTTCAAAAATTCACTTGAGAATTCCACATGTCTTTCAACAGATGGTTGAAATTTTGACGGACCAATTTTGAATGATGTCCCTTTACAAATTTCTACAAAAACTAATCACAAGTTTACCACAATAAAAATGGTTGCACTAGAAAAACAAATTTTGATTCCAAAACAGCGGATTTCTTAGAAATTCACATGGCAATTCTACATTTAATGCTACAGATAGTTGAAATTTTGACAGACTAATTCGGAATAATGTTTCTTTACAAATTTACAAAGAAAATAATCGCAAGTTTACCACAACAAAAATTGTTGTATTAAAAGCCAAATTTTGATGACCAAAAAAAACGCATTTTTCAGAAATTCACATGTAAATTCTACATTTACTGCACCAGATGGTTGAAATTTTGAGAGACTATTTCTGAATAATGTGTCTTTACAAAGGGTCCCCCCGGTTAAGATAAGCGAAATTCCCCCAGATTCGGAATTCCTGATTAACCAAATAACGTTATATCTTGAGGTAAGAATTATCTGCGGACATGATTTATAAGGTCCCCACCCCTCCCCTCCCCCCACTTGGGGTCAGAAAAGGTTATTTTTTGTTTTAATTTTTTATCTGACGATGTGTTTAATGCAAAATTCTGAAAAAAAATCATCAAGGTAGGTTATCAAGAGGCCTATCAATATAATTTTTTTCAAGGTCATCCAAGGACATTTGGTATCTCAAAAAAATTAAAAAAACAATTTTTTCAGTTTTTGAGGTAGAAAGCAATGAGGTGCACGCCGTTTTTTTCACTATTTTATAAGAGGCGATTAATTTTACCTCTGACAGGAACTTTAACTCATTTCGGATGGTACGTCATCCCTAAAAATTAAATTTTGCGCAATTTTTTCGATTTTTTCAATGTTTCAGGTGAGGGTTGAGGTTTAGGTTACGAAGTACGAGAAATTTTTTCAAAAATTTTTTTTTACGGAAATATTCTTTTTGGGGTCCCTAGATACCATTTCAACAATTTCTGAAAAAAAAATGTGTCTGTGTGTGTGTCTGTGCGCGCTGTATCTCAAAAACTAATAGAGCATTAGATATGAAACTTTGAACATACTGAACTGAAAAGCTTTTGGTAAAATTTCATACCCCGGAAAATTTTTATGACCAAAAAGGCGCATTTTTCAAAAATTTACGTAGGGATTGCACATTTATTTTAACAGATGGTTTAAACTTTGACTGACTAATTCTTAAAAATGCGTTTTTAGAAAATCAACGCAAGTTTACCACAACAAAAATGGTTTCACTAAAAGTCAAACTTCGATCACAAAAAGGCAAATTTATCAGAAATTCACTTGAGAATTCCACATTTCTTTCGACGGATGGTTGAAACTTCGACAGACAAATTCTGAAAAATGCGTCTTTACAGATTAAAAAGAAATGGTGATGTAGCCATCATGTTACTTTCTCCGACTTGATGGTATCATTTATATTTACGCTTTCATGGTTTATTTTCAATTCATATCATGTTTTAAATGTACATACAGCATTTTTTAGAATCGGATTAAACTGACGTTTAAAACGTCAAAATTATGAAACATGGAAAAATTCAAAAACTCAGTTTACTCAAAAACTAAAGCGATTAAAAAAAAACGTATTATTTATAAGTTGTTCATTTTGGCATTCTCTACAATTATTATTAACATAAATTTGCTCTATTTATTAACGTATCATAATTATAAACTAAAAATAAAAAAAAATAATAAATTGTTTTCTCGATTAAAAATGATTTTATGAAAAATATTTTCAAGCAAAAGATATTCACTTCTTTGTTGTCTTCTATATTTGTTTAAATGTTTTTGTGTTATTTTTCATATTTAAAAAAATATTGGAGAAAAACAAAAAACGGTTAAGGTAAACGCCCACTTCCGGTGTACGAAATTTTACCAAAAGCTTTTCAGTTCTTCGGATTATCAAATAAGACGTATTTTCAAAGTTTCATATTAATTGCTTTATTAGTTTTTGAGATACAGCGCACACAGCCAGACACACACACACACACACAGACACAATTTTGTTGAAATGGCATCTAGGGACCCTAAAACGGATAAAAAAATTGAAAAAAAATCACGATCACAATACTTTCTCATACTTCGTAACGGAGAAAGTAAAAAGTATCGTAAAACATTGAGTAGGTATAAAGAAATTAAACAAACCCAGAGCATTTATCAACAGTAAATCTCTCAACGCTGTACGACCGAAAATGTAAATTAGGACCAGGGCCGATCCTGTACCCTTGGCCGCCCGCGTGCAAATGTTCAGTTGGCCGCCCCCTCAAGTGCATTTCTTGGAGGTTGCGTGTTTACTATTTTAGTAATAAGACACCAAAAAGTACGTAACTTTTTGCTCCAAGACGAAATATTCGCGATTTTTTGCATTTACGGTTTTTTTTTTAAATATTGTTTCAATTAAATAATTTGTGCAATGTTACGACAATAGAAGTCTCCTTAATGGTGTATCTATCTATTACAAATACTTGGGGTTACATATTGACCTGATGAGATTTAATAAGATTGAAACTGGTACTCGGTTGTCGTATTATTGATAAACATTGAAATATTGTTTTTTAAATGTTTATCAATAATATTGTTAGAATTGTCGCTAGTTTATGGTTTCTTATTGTCTGTGGATTTCTCCACTCAGTCAAGGAAATTGTCGAATGTTAAGATAATAGATGTTGCCCTGATGGTGTTTCTAGCTATTACGGTTTGAAATTTTAATTTTTTACATTCAAGTTGACAATGCTACCGGAACATGTTGATGGTAGAGCCACTTATACAATACAGACACCACCCCCATCATTTTTTGAAGAAAGAAAGAACGATTTATCTTCCTAGACCAAAATAACTGGCGAAAAGTGTTTTAAGAGTTAATTAAAAATTATTGCTAAGTTTGAAACTGCAGGTTCTTCTTGGCTCTATATAATGAGCCGCCCCTGACCTCGTCAAGTTTAGTTATTAATAATTGAATGTTTTGTGGCTGATAATTGTTGATAAATTCATTATATTTAAGGATGGGTGATATTTCACGTACCTGTGATTTTTCACTGATAGTAAATAATAGCAGGTCGTTATTGAATTTCACCGTGACTGTGATTGCGACTGTTAGCCAAACTGTGACTGCTATTTAAACAGTGATTGCTACTTAAAACCTGATTGCTACGTAAAATTATAATTGATACCCAAACTGTGATTGTTAGCGAAAATCCTAATTTTTTGACATTTTTCATCAATTTTATAGAAAATTTTCTAGACCATATTTCGAAGAACGTAAATTTTGGCACATTTTGGTTTTTAAATAATCGAGATCACCTGACACCTTTGGGTATTATAAACCTTTAAAAAGTTACTTATTATACGTTTCTAAACTTATAGACTCAGAAACCTTCTTTTTGGACATTTTTTTACACATTTTACAAACAATTTTCTTAGCAATTTTTTGAGGATATTTTAGTTTTCAATCAATGGAGATCATCCAACGCTTTTTTTAAGCTATAGACTTCGAAAAAATCACCGGAAAAAATTATCTAAAATGCAAAAATCATTTATATTTTTCTTCAATGATTTTTTTCACATTTTAAAGCTTGCTTTATTAAAATTGTCCAACACATTTGGAAGTTCTATTTTAAAAAATCGACAAACACCTTCTGCAAAAATTTAACACACAAATGTCTCGATTTTGACGTTTCAATGATCAAAAGAAATTCTCCAAAACGAGAAAAAAAAATTGTGATGTGGCCATCATGTTACTTTCTCCGACTTGATGGTATTATTTATATTTACGCTTTCATGGTTTATTTTCAATTTAAATCATATTTTAAATGTACATCGAGCGTTGCGTAAACTCGGATGAAACTGACGTTTAAAACGTCAAAATTATGAGACGGAAAGATGGAAAAATTAAACTTCAAATTCAAAAACTCGGTTTACTCAAAAACTAAAGAGATTTCGAAAAAAACTTATTCCTCATAAATTGTTCATTTTGGCATTCTCTACAATTATTATTGACATAAATTTGCTATAACTATTGGCATTTCATAATTGTATACCAAAAATGAAAAAAAAAATAATAATTTTTTTCTCGATTAACAATGATTTTATAAAAAAAATTTTCAAACAAAATATTCGCATTTCTTTATTGTCTTCAATATTTGTTTAAATGTTTTTGTGATATTTTTCATATTTAAGATAATATTGGCAAAAAACAAAAAACAGTTAAGGTAAACACCCACTTCCGGTGTACGAAATTTTACCGAAAGCTTTTCAGTTCTCCGGATTATCAAATAAAACTTATGTTTAAAGTTTCATATCAATTGGTCTATTAGTTTTTGAGATACAGCGCGCACAGACACACACACACTCACAGACACAATTTTTTTTTTTCCAGAAATTGTTGAAATGGCATCTAGGGACTCCAAAACGGATATATCCGTAAAAAAAATTTTTGAAAAAAAATCACGATCACAATACTTTCTCGTACTTTGTAAGGGAGAAAGTAAAAAGGTTAAAAAATAAGATTTGCAGTGTTTAACACGTTTGGTCGCTATACGATTTAAAAAACCAAACATTGAGGATTCGATTTTTAAAACGGATAACGACTACACTTTTTTTTCTAATCTTTTCTTTTTAGAGAAATTTTTATGAAAATCGTAAATTTGGCAGTATTCTGCTTATGAATGATTATAATCAAGATTTTATGGGTATTTTATTAAAATTTTCTAATTTTTTTTTTATTTCGACTTGATATCGAATGATCAAAATCAAGATTTTGTTATCTTTTGATTTATTCATTGGTGAAAAACTAGGTGCGTGGGCAACAAGATATGGCCCACTCACTACGTAAAATAACACCCACCCACCATCCACTCTACCAAATTCTATCTAACCTAAAATTCTGTATGGCTGAAGAAATTTGAAGAAATAAAAGTTTAAAAATAATGGGAAACATATTTTGTAAATCTAAAACGGTTTATTAATTACTTTATACTCCACTTTTCTCTGCTCTCATGTTCAAATTGCCAGTTTCATGAACTGAAAAAATATAAATAAAAACAAATACTAAACTTCCCAAACGTACTCAAAATTCATTTAGCTTTAATATTCGGTGCGAAAAACTAAATATTCCTTTATTATCATTTTTGAAATAATACCACAAACCAGCACTATAACAATTTTCAAATTACAAATTTTACGAACTAAAAAAATATAACAATTCTCTCAAAACTCAAAATATACAGGACGATTCGACGTTAATTATTTCATTTAAAAATAATCCCTCGAGAACAGAGCAAATCATCAATCTAAATATGCGTTTTTTCAGAGGCAAAACATAAATTTAAAAAAAAACGATTATCAACTACTTGAATTGAAACTTTACAAAATGACTAAAAATTCATGTTACGATTCTGCAAAAATCTTTAAATGCTTCTCATCTAGATTTAAAACAACTCCCCGAGAACAGACCAAGTCGTTATTTTGAAGATGAGCTTTTTCAGAGACATAGAATAGTAATTTACGTAACAAGTTCCGAAAGTGATATTTTACGGGATGAGTAGGAATCCTGAGAGTCCCGTAAAATCACTTTTGGAACGAGTTACGTACAATATTTTTTCTGCAGCCGTTTTTTACGTTAAAAAGAATATGGATACGTTACGTATGAAATTTATATTAGACAATTACATATTATAATCACTCTCGTGAATACATTACTTATGAATATTAATTACACAGTTATAACAATTACTTATATTAATATTATTAGGGATATTAACAGAAGTGGCAGTGTTGAAATTAGTATTAGACGTATCAGTACTTGTACTAGTTTTCGAGATATTAATTTCTTTACGGCCTTTTTCAATTTGTGAAGCTATGTGAATTTTGCTTCTTAAAGAATCTTCTACGTATCCCTCTGCTACATTGGTTGATTTCCATCCTCCATGTCTTTTTAAATCGGTGATACCACCACCACCATCAGCGAGTAAAGTGGCTGAGCT
This sequence comes from Ocypus olens, assembly GCA_910593695.2. Lineage (NCBI taxonomy): Eukaryota > Metazoa > Arthropoda > Insecta > Coleoptera > Staphylinidae > Ocypus > Ocypus olens. The sequence continues at coordinate 7,088,190 of OU343064.1, forward strand.
CCTTCGTAAATAGTGCCCAGTGTATTCTTTGGGATGTGGTAGTTTAAGAAAATCAGCAATTGTGCAAGCGATTTTTCCAAAAGTGTGAATACCAATAGGCTGTACAGTACATCTTCCGTTTTTGTAGTTTACAAATAATCTACGATGTGGTGTGTTTGCTTGACGTAATGATAAATATTTTCTGTATAAAGAAATATTATTTTCTCCTATGACGACGAAGGTTCTTTCCATATTCGTTTTAGAATTAAGAACTTTAATCACTAGCATGGTCAATTTATCTTCTATATCATCTAAAGTCATTTTACAAAGTTCTTCACGACGACAAGCACCTGCCTAACCAATTATTAATGCTACCTAAAATATACAAAACAAATAAAAAGGAGGAAGAGAAATTAGATTTAATTATATTACCTTTGTCATTAAATATATATTATCTTCGGCTTCCGTTAAGCATTGATCTATTAGTTCTTTATTTAGTACTTTTAATTTTTTTGGTTTATAGCCAATGGATTTTCTTTTAAGGAAAGCAATAACTTTGGGATAGCGGCTTATATCTATATTATTTTTAATATTAATTGTGGACCTAAGCATAGATTTTTCCATTAAATATGCAAGAATGACTTCTTCATTTATAGTATGCATATGTTTATCATTGCTCCATTTTTGAAATAAATTGTAGACTAAATCATACCTCTCTCTTGACTTTACCGGCAATAATTCATTAGTAGCCGCTTTAGCAGATCCACTAATCTTATGTGGAATCATTTCGGCCTCACTTTCACTACTGATTTCCATTTTTACTTTCTCCGTTACGAAGTACGAGAAAGTATTGTGATCGTGATTTTTTTTTCAAAAATCTTTTTTGCGGAAATATCTGTTTTGGGGTCCCTAGATGCCATTTCAACAATTTCTGGAAAAAAAAAATTGTGTCTGTGTGTGTGTGTGTGTGTCTGTCTGTCTGTGTGCGCTGTATCTCAGAAACCAATAGAGCAATTGATATGAAACTTTGAATGTACGTCTTATTTGATAATCCGAAAAACTGAAAAGCTTTTGGTAAAATTTCGTACACCGGAAGTGGGTGTTTACCTTAACTGTGTTTTTGTTTTTTGCCAATATTTTCTTAAATATAAAAAAATATCACAAAAACATTTAAACAAACATCGAAGACAACAAATAAATGAATAGCTTTTGCTTGAAAATATTTTTCATAAAATCATTGCTATTCGAGAAAAAAATTTGTTATTTTTTTTTAATTTTTGGTTTATAATTATGAAACGATAATAGTTACAGCAATTTTATGTTAATAATAATTGTAGAGAATGCCAAAATGAACAACTTCTAAAGAATAAGTTTTTTTCTTTTTTTTTTGTTATTTTCAAGGCAATTTTTGAAGGTTGTCTTCACAGGGATTTTTTTGTGATATTTCATAGGATTTTTTGTCTGAACTTTCTTCAGGACTTTATTTCTGGTTTTTGTATAAAGACTATTTTTCACGACCTTTTTTCACGGATTTTGTCAATACTCTTTCTCACGACTTTATTTCCAGGACTGTTCCTCTTGTCCAGGACTTCTTTTCAGGATTCTTTTCAGAATTTTCTTCATTGCTTTTTTCGGGATTTTTTTACTTTCTCCGTTACGAAGTACGAGAAAGTATTGTGATCGTGATTTTTTTTTCAAAAATTTTTTTTACGGAAATATCTGTTTTGGGGTCCCTAGATGCCATTTCAACAATTTCTGGAATTTTTTTGTGTCTGTGTGTGTGTGTGTGTGTGTGTGTGTGTGTGTGTGTGTGTGTGTGTGTCTGTGTGTGTCTGTGTGTGTGTGTGTCTGTCTGTGCGCGCTGTATCTCAAAAACTAATAAAGCAATTGATATGAAACTTTGAACATCCGTCTTATTTGATAATCTGAAGAACTGAAAAGCTTTTGGTAAAATTTCGTACACCGGAAGTGGGCGTTTACCTTAACTGTTTTTTGTTTTTTGCCAATATTTTCTTAAATATGAGAAATATCACAAAAACATTTAAACAAACTTTGAAGACAACAAAGAAATGCAGTTCTTTTGCTTGAAAACATTTTTCATAAAATCATTTTTATTCGAGAAAAAAATGTATTTATTTTTTTTAAATTTTTGGCTTTTAATTTTAAAACTATAATAGTTACAGCAAATTTATGTTAATAATAATTGTAGAGAATGCTAAAATGAACAACTTATAAAGAATAAGTTTTTTTCTAAATCTCTTTAGTTTTTGAGTAAACTGAGTTTTTGAATTTGAAGTATAATTTTTCTTTTTCATAATTTTGACGTTGTAAACGTCAGTTTCATGCGAGGCTACAAAACGCTCGATGTACATTTAAAATATAATTTCAATTGAAAATTAACCATGAAAGCGTAGATATGAATGATACCATCAAGTCGGAGAAAGTAAGATGATGGCCACATCACCATTTTTTCCTTCATTACGGGACTTTTTTCAGTACCATATTTTAGGACATTTTTGAATGTATTAATTTTTTCCAAGACAATTTCTTCAGAACTATTTCAGGTCTTTTTTAATGATATTTTCACAGGGTTTTTTTCCAGAAATGTTTTTTAGGATTTTTTTACGATGTTATTTTAATAACTTTTTTTTAAGACTGTTATTAGAGGACATTTTTTCAGGATATTTTATCAAGACTCTCTTTCGGGCCTTTTTTTAAGACTTTGTTCAGGAGTTTTTTTAAAGACTTATTTTAGCACTTTCCTTCGGGACTTTTTTAGAAATCTTTTTCAGGACTTTTTTTTGGCATTTTTTTTTTAGTTTTTCAGTAAATTTACGATAAAGATTATTAAAATTTGAAAAATAATTTGTCATTTTTACCTTTCATAATGTTGACGTTTCAATCGTCATTACCATTCGTTCATGTGAAACTCTCGATTTAATCTATAAATATAAATAACTATTATATCATCAAATAATCGGAGAAAGTAACATGATGGCCACATCACCATTTTTTTGAATAGAAAAGCAACAATACACACGACGAAAATAATATGACAAACGCTGTCACAATTCAATACAAAGTTGTTTTTTTGTCAAGGCCGCCTACGTAGATAAACAAAATCGTCGCGAAAGTAAAGAAATCGTGAAGTGAAACAAAATCATCCCGAAAATAACTACTTTCGGTACGATTAATGTAAAGTGGTACTTTCGGTTTAATAAATCATACCGAAAGTTTTATTTTCGGGACGGCTGCAGAAAAAAACATTTGCAACATACTTTACTCAAAATACATTCCAATTACGTTTCCGCAACAGTCTAGAAATGCTTCTTCACTAATTTTGAAATAATCACAATTTCAAGGTATTACGATGTTTACCAACCGTGATCACTGTTTAAAATCACTGATATTAAAAAGTAGCAATCATAGATAGCAACGTAGCAATTTTGCCCATCTCTAATTATATTTAAAAGTGTTATCGTGTATTAATTTATTTCTATACATAATCATTTGTGTAATTTCGATTATATTTCACCGTCGACAATAACTGAGGACCGATTTGGACCTACATTAGTCTCACATCAGCACACTATGGTTGTCGTTGATGGAGAAACGGAATTCGACTCTGCCCTTATAAACGAGTCAAGTAACCGTAAGGACAGAAAAATAATTAGTGCGACATCTATCACCGAAAATGTTACAACGTTCTGAAATTTTAATATATCGGCGATAGATGTCGCAGTAATTGTTTTTCTATCCTGACGGTTACTTCATTGGTTTATAAGGGGTGTATTTTAAATTTATATGCAGGTCGTGCCATGGCTCTTTTGCTCTATATAACGAGCCTCTCCTGCACGCAGTGCAGGATTTCTCAACCTTTTTTTTGTTTAACACCACATCAATATAAACCAGAGATGGATTTCTCATTTTGATAAAATTTTGATGAGCGAGAGGTGGCCAAAAATAAAATTTTCTCGAGTATGAAGATAGAAAAGTCGTGCAAATTTAGTCAGAAAAACACTGTTTAATGTTAAACTGTATGAAGGATAGGATAGCACACACCGTATTTAAAAATCGACCTAGCCAAACTGAAAACATGGATTTCCCAGTTGAAAAACAGAACTTTTTGTTTTTATTGCAAAATATGAAATTTGGATAAACTCATATTTTGTGTTCTCTTTAGATTTTTTAATTTTATTTAAATGATCTGACAATAAGGGGTGAAATTTAGCTAGCATTTCTGCTGCCTTTAAAAAAATCGTTATTTCTCTTATAGAGATTGGAACTACTTCGTCTAAAAGCAAGACATTAACTTGTTAAAAAGTGCACAATAGCAATCATTCTTTTTACAATAGCCCTCCATCGTTTTTTTTTTCGAATTCAAATTGTTGTTGTTGCTCTTTGTCTATGATTTCTATTTATTTAAACGGATTTTTAACTCCCACCATTTTTGGAGATACTTAATATACTTTGGTCAGCACAATGGCGTAAGTCTTTAAAACCCGTAGTTATAATTTTAATATTTCCTTTTCCAAATAATTTACATGGAAAACAAAATCCGCAGCTTTGTCTTATGTTTCGTGGGCTTTAATTGCCGCACACGTGCCATGCACGCTCTGGCCCTCCGGTAGGATCGGCCCTGATTTGGACGCGTGTTATTAGTCATTCTCCACAAAAACAAATAATTTCATATTAAATTCAGGCAACTTAGTAGGCATATTATTTTTATAGCCATAGTAAAATCAATTTAATATCTATTTTATACCGCAGCGGTAGCGCCTCATACGGAGGCTTCCAAAGTAGGGGTCTCACAGGCTTCCAAAACTTGCCTCTTTTTCTCCCATAAGCGTTGCACTACTAGATGTGTATATAGAATGGTTATGCCTTTGCGACTCAGAAATTTAATATGTCGAAAGTCAACGCTTTCTGGGACCGGTCCTTTATAGAAAACTATAATGTATAGCAGTTGTCTAGCAAACGCAAAAAGCGCAATTTCCATAGTTTAGCGGTCTGAAGCAAACGTTATTGAAGGGAAAGCTCAGTTCATAATTCAAAATGTATTGGATTGCCCACCGAAGCGACGAGATCAGTAGATGGGTTGAAAACTGACCACACCAACTTCCCGGGCAGATAAGAAAACAACTGGCCAAACAAATTATTAGTAATAAATACATTATTAAACAAACGATTTTCACGAGTTTTGTACTTCACTTATGACGGGCTTTTTGCTAGTTTAATAATATGTGACTATTTGGAAACGTGGGTGTTGATATCGTTAACATTTTTATTCATTGAAACGAATAATAAATTTGCACACAATAAGTCATTCCATTTGACTAATTTTTAATAAAAATATTAGGAGCATATCATTAGCCATAATGTAAATTCTGATTCAAAGTGGAAACCGACGACCCGAATAAATTAAGGTCAGCATGTCTCCAGGAAAATATAATAAACTGGCAAAGTACAATTTGTAAAATATTTTTAATTCTCCCGGGATTACCATTGTGAAATTACTTTGCGGCTGGAAAGGAATTTACTAGTGTAATTGTATATGCCAACAATTCAGAGGAAATGTAAATAAATTTTATGCTTTGAATATTTCACATTTTGCGCCTCAGAGATAATTTTATGTTTCAGGAAAAGGGAATATTTCCCCCAACGCATAAGAAATAATGTTGTGTAATAGAAATTTATAATACGAATTTTTGGATTAATATACAAATGATGTAATATTAGTGATATTTGTTAGGCAATTTTCCTAACTGGTCATTTATCGTGAGTTAAACGAATTTGTTAATTGAGAGAATCGCCCATCTTTGAATCGCCATAAATTGTATCCCAAATATATCAAAATGGTAATACTTTTTTTTTACTTTCTTAATTGTACAATAGTACATTATTATACAAGTTTAATACCAGGGTTTATTGTGGCATGAGTGCGATTGGAGTACTTCAATGGAGCGAGTGCCACACAATGTCTCTTACTATACAAGTTTAATATGCTATTTTTTTCTACTTTGGTTTTGGTTAAGGATTTATTTTTAAAGGTAGAAACGCCAAAGTGGCGGAATCTATTGCCTGAATGCTGTACTGAGCCAAATCCGTTTCTCCATCAGCAACTAACTATACTGATGAGACCGGAAAGGCCGAAACCGGTCTGTAGGTGTTCTGATGGGGGGACAATATTTAATGTTCGATTTATTTTTAAAATAAAATATATACTTAAACGTTGTGAGTTGTATCTGCAATATGTGGCAACATTGAAAAAACATTTCCACGGCGATTTATATAGTTTATTTTAAAGCATAACAAATCTCGAATTTTACTTGCACACCTCTAGAAATAAGGGAAGTTGATAAGGGTGCGGTAAACAAACTATTTCCTTGTAAGTCGAAACCAATTTAAAGTTATAGTATGCTGCGTACTTGCTTAAGGGGGTCACTTCCTCGCCCGATTCTCATTAAAAAACGTGATTTTTCGGTAAACTTTTAAAACTACTGGACTGATTTCTCTGATATTCTACACACATATTCTTACCTCCAAAATAAGCATTTATGGCTGAGGAATTAAAAAAAAATATTAATTTTATGCAAAATTATAACATGAAACATTTTCATGTTGTTTTCACATGTCATAATTCTGTATCTAATTATTATTTCTTTTCCTGTGCCTTATATGCTTATTTTAGAAATAAAAATATGTGTGCAAAATTTTAGAGAAATCGGTCCAGTAGTTTTCTGGAAAAGTCACGAATTTTTGAAAATTTATATTTAAAGAAAATATGATACAATTTCCAAGAGATTTTAGTTTATTCAAAAAACATATGCCCATAAAATTAACTTCTATTTTTGAAAGTTTGTCATTTTTTTTGCGTGAGTTATGAATTTTGAAAACTAATATTGAAGACTTTAACAGAAAAATCTTTAATAATCACAAAACATCTACATTAATTTTTGCGTGAGGTATGAATTTTTGAAAATTAATATTTGAAGTTGTTGAACACTTAGTAATAATAATAATATATTTATTAACGGGACATCGCCCTTGAAAAATACAAAATAAATAAAATGTACATTTCTATGAAGTAAAGTAATCCTAATCTATAAGTATACAACATTATTTGGCTATATGCACCAGGTCGAATGTGAACAAGTAAGACTTAAAATTAATGACCCAACACGTGTCACAGCGTACTCCGAGTCAGTAATCGACTTAATTGTAATGTCCAATAATAACAAATGTATAGAGTCAAAAGTTATTAAGATCCATGATATTGCTGACCATGATCTTATATACTGTAAACTTGAATTTGAATCTGATACTCAAGCACGTCTTATTAAATATCGTGAGCTAAATGAAATTAACCTGTCAACATTTAATTCAGACTTACAAATGCTTCCCTTCAATAATTTAGTTCATATTGATTGCATTGAAGAAAAAATTATATATCTCAACAGCTGTTTGCTTACCCTTTTTGATCATCATGCACCGGAAATAACTGCTATAGTAACTAAGAAACGAGCCCCTTGGTTAACAGATACTCTAAGAGATATGATGGCATCTCGAGATAAGGTTTATAAACAATTTAAAACAAGTAGAAATCCTTCAGACTTCAACTTATATAAGCAATGGAGAAATATTGTTAACTCTGCTATATCAAGAGAAAAAAAGGCATATTTTGAATTCATTACTAAAAACAATAATAACTTATGGAAATGCTTGAAAGACAACGACGTTATTAAAAGTAAAACACGTATTTTACCAAATAACCTTAAAGATGTCAATGCGATCAATAATTACTTCTGCGAATCTATAACAAGTACACCTAACGATGACACAATTCAATTCTACCAAAATAATATGCATAACAACGTAAAGGATCTATTTAACTTTAAACTCGTAAACATTGATGATGTGAATAATATTTTATTGAACATACATTCTAATGCCACAGGCTCAGACTGTATCAGTATCTCAATGATTAAGCTGTGTTGTCCTTATATAACTCCATTTATAACACATATAATAAACTGTTGCTTAGAGCAGTCAGTGTTTCCTGGTATGTGGAAATTGGCAACAATAATTCCTATACCAAAAGTTGAATACCCTAAATCTCTTAAAGATCTTCGACCAATTAGTATTTTGCCAGTACTTTCAAAAGTACTAGAACGTGTCCTAAAAGTACAAATTAAGGAATACATTAATTTACACCAACTTCTACCAACCACACAATCAGGTTTTAGATCCAATTATAGTTGCTCAACTGCCTTGCTGAATGTCATAGATGATATAATCTCAGCCTCTGATAAAGGTTACATAACTTCTCTAATATTACTGGACTACAGCAAGGCTTTTGACACTATAAATCATCACATACTAACTGCGAAATTAAATTACATAGGATTTAGTGAAAATGCTGTAAAGATAATGTCAAGTTTTCTTCAAGACCGTTTGCAAATGGTTCGGGTAGAAGGTGAAACATCTGACGTCACTAACGTAGTTGCTGGTGTTCCTCAAGGTTCTATTTTGGGACCTGTTTTATTTTGCATCTATACATCTTGCTTGGAAAATGCTCTAAAACACTGCAGTGCAAATTTTTATGCAGACGATACCCAGTTACTATATTCATTTAATATTAATGATATTAATACAGCTGAGGACAATATCAATTCAGATCTAAATGATTTAGTTAAAACTTCTAAACGTCACTCATTAACAATTAACGCGAATAAGTCAACCGCCATGTTGTTTGGCCCACGTAACATTATTGAATATGCTAAAAGCCTGCTACATATTAAAATCAATAATGACATCTTACCTTTTGTAGACGAGGTGCGTAACCTTGGTCTGGTAATTGATAATAACTTGCGGTTTAAAACGCATGTTAGCAAGTGTATTATCCGGGCATACCAAAGTTTAAAAATGATTTACTCAAATAGACAAATTTTAACAATGCAAACCAAATAAACACTCTGTGATGCGCTAGTGTTGAATCATTTTAATTTTGCCGATGTTGTATACAACGCATGTATAGATTCTGTTACAAAAGATAGAATTCAGAAGGTTCAAAATTCATGTATTCGTCTCATTTTTGGAATTCGTAAATATGATCACATTTCTGGTAAGGTAAACTCATTGAATTGGCTAAATATGTCCGATCGGCGTTATTTGCATTGTTGTGTCCTTTATAATAATATTATTCATATGCAGATTCCTCCCTATCTTTACAACAAAATAGTATTCCGCACTGATATACACAATATAAATGTGAGGTTTCGAGGATTAATTTCACCGCCAAAACATAAAACTACGTTTTTTGAGAGATCTTTTAGTTATAATATTTATAAAATTTATAACAATATACCATTATTCCTCAAAACACTCACATTGTCAAATTTTAAGCACACTATGCGAAAGACACTGTTACGAAAATGATTTGTTTTAGCAGATTAGAAAGTGAAAGGTGATCTTATAACGGGTTCTTGAGTTATTCTAGAGTTCCACAATGGATGTTTTCTATTATTATTATTTTTTTATCATTATTATTATTATTTTTTTTAAATATTGTTACGACGTAGCTTATCATGTCATTTACTTTGTTAGACTTAATGTAGGTTAAGTGGAAGAGCAGTAGTGGTTGAGAATTCAACCAACTGAACTTCGCCTACCCTGTAAATAATAAACACTTTTGTATTACTTTTAAATTGTTTAATAAAGACTATTTATTATTATTATTATTATTATTATTAAAAGCTAGCAAGTTTTTAGAATATAAATTAATCCCTTAAACACTTCTAGTTTATTCACTAATTTCGATGCTCTTGTAAGTGGTTCATGAAGTCCATAGTTGTTACGGTGATGTGGAATATTAAACGCAGCCATACTACGCCTAGTTGGTCCGACAGTTCTAATATTAAAAGACACGTCTGATATAAATTCCGAACACGAATTAAAGTTATTTACAATTTCAGACATAAACACTAAGTCACCCACATGACGCCTAAAGACTAATTCAGATTAGATTAGATTAGATTAATTTATTCTTCCCAGGACATAAAAGTTTACACACGTCAAAACGGAAGGCACACATGTTCGGAATTGACAAAGAAAACGTCAGATCGTTCTAAAAGTCACAATTATTCCGTGCTCACAATGGTTTACAGCAACCAGCAAAAACGTTTCTTGTTGAAAGCTATTTCCAAAATGGGACTAAGTGGGCAGAAATTGGGTATATTCATTCGACGCACCTATGGCAGAGTTTCAGGAACAATTTTCTAACATTCTCAATATTTATGATGAATTTAAATATACCTTATCATGATCTGTTATGTTAAGTGGTAGACCAGTCACACGTACTTAGGATGCTATTAACACAGCTCAAGGAATTTTGAAAGGTGAACCTACGTCTTCTCTGCGTCGTTTATCACAGCAAATTAATTTATCGGTAGGAACACGCCGCAAGTAACATAACCTCAATATGTGTTACCAACTTAAATTTGTAAAAATAAAAAATCAAGGCACACTTGAGGTTTTTTTAATGAACATAGTTAACATAAAAACAAATAATATGAATATATAAAAACTAATTCGAATCAATAATCAAAATTAGAAATTAAAATCAAAATTAAAATTGGTGTAAAAATAAAACTTAAAACTGGTGTATAAATGAAACCTAAAACTAATATATTATTAAAAATATGTAAAAATAAAACTTAAGACTAGTGTATAAAAAAACCTTAAACTAAGTGAATAAATATAATTGTTGTATAAGTAAAACCTAAAACTAATGAATTATTAAAATCACCAAAAATATAAAACTTAAATCTAGCGTCTAAATAAAATTATTGTATAAATAAAATTAAAATTAAAATTAAAAGTTAAAAGCGTTGTGCGCATAAAACCGGATATAACTTAGAGCTATTATGTTATTAAAATTAAGGCAAATGAGACAAAAATTTTACAAATAAAATCAGCATATATTATAATTCATTAGAGGAATTAAAACAAAGGATTGTATGTCAAAGATCTAAAAATTTATTTGATATGCAATCATTAACAGTGAAAAAAGCCTTGGCAATTAAGTAAATCTTAATTTCCTTATTAAATATTCCGTATGGGAGTGATTTCACTGCTTGCGGCAAAATGTTAAACAATTTAGGCCCATAAAAAATTTAAACTGTTTTGACATCTGGACAGTCTCGATCTTTCAGGAGAAATTCTCACACAACTTCTTGTATTATGCTCGTGTATTTGGTCATGTGTTATATAACTACTCTTATTTTTGTGAACATGCAACAGACATTCTAAAATGAAAAGTCATGGTAATGCAAGTATTTTGAGAGTAGTCAAATATTCATTGCAATGTACCCAACACCGACTAATATACGGACCGTGCGCCGTTGCAGAGTAAATATCTTACAATTAGTGGCCATACTCGAATGTCCCCAGGCCAAGATACAATAACTTATTCTGGACTGAAATAGAGCATGGTATGCTGATAAGGGCTCAACATTCTAAGTAAATAAGTGATTCCACTAAGTTTACTGTTAAGATCCCTCTCATGCTCCTTCCAATTCAGCTTCGTATCTAGACATAAGCCAAGAAACTTACATGACCCATGTTCCCCATTGTCAATATTTAATGAGAAGGTGAGATTAACGGTCTTATGTATATTGAGCGAAAACTTGCTACAGTTGAACCATGTTAGAACTTGATTATTTATCTTCTCTCTTTTATTGCGCTGTTATAAAAGTATTAGATGTGTTGACTGATGTTGTGTCATCTGCCTACATAATCGTAGATCCTGATTTTATATAAGGTGGCAGGTCATTGACATAAAATTAAAAATAATAAAGGCTCCAGGATTGAACCCTGAGGCACACCATATGAGATTTTCGCAAATGCAGATGTTTCATTTTGAAATTTAACGCAAGTCCTATTTTTTAGATATCAATTTACTAACCGACAACTTTCAAGTCTAAAATTATAGTAATATAATTTTCGTAACAATACGTCATACGCAACGCAGTCAAAGGCTTTGCTGAGGTCAAAAAATGACGCTGCCGAGTAATCACCTGCTTCAAATCCATTTAAAATTTCCTCAACAACAGCCATGACCGTGCTCTCCGTTGAACGTCCTGCTCTAAATCCATACGGGTTGTCGGTTAATATTTCATTTCCGTCAAGAAAACACACTATTTGTTTAAACAGCAATTGCTCAAAGATTTTAGAAATTATGGGCAATAGGGATATCGGGCGATAGTTATTTATATCTGTCACAGAACCTTTTTTATGCACCGGTATGACAGTAGCTATCTTTAAACATATGGGAAATTCAATGTTTCGGATGCAGCTGTTTATTAATTTTGTTAGAGGTGTTGTAATCAGTGGCGGCTCGTGAACTTGTTGAGTAGTAGAGCAACTTATCATACAATATATATTTATAAATTCAAAGTATAATTCAAAAACAGTGTGTCCTCCATTTGTTAATAAAACTATTTATAGTTACATTTGAATTGTTAGTAAAATATAAATGATTAGTCACTTTCAGAATTTAAAAAAAATGGTGATGTTACTATTAATATAAATTTCATATAACTAATATAGTTCCATAATTATAAATCAAAAATGAAAAAAAAGTAATGGAAATTATTGAAATGGCATCCAGGGACCTCAAAACAGATATTTCCGTAATAGAAATTTTTGAAAAAATTGTTAAGATCACAATACTTTCTGGTACTTCGTAACGAAGAAAGTAAAAAATATCCAGCTCTACTAGAAAATTGTCAACTGATGTTTGTCTATTTGAATTTACAAAACTTAAAATTATTGCAAATAAATGTTAGTTATATGTCGCCACAAAATACGTTCAATAAGTGCACGTCATCGTCGCGCGCCCTGGATGTGCCAGACCGTGTTCAGCACAAAATGCATGTTCAGAGCGCGACCTCTTCTTAACCCCCAGAGATATCCTAAGGTAAAACTTATAAACACCAAAACTCTCATTAATTAAATTAATTGTTTCGCCACCATAGCGTTACACCACCTGTCCCCCCACTGCCCTCACAGTCCACGAGGGTGGCTGGGTTCGGACCGCCGCACAGTGGGCCAGAATGCTAATTTAGCGGGCCAAAATTAATAACGTCTTAATCCTTTCACTTTTAAAGACGAATTTGTAAATTAGTATTATTTTTGGGGTCGCTGAGTCCGAATCTGTAATAATCAGATTTGTTAAATTCAAAATGGTGGATCCAATATGGCGGATTTTTTTTTGTAAAAATGTTCGGTTTTTAATGAAAATTAATACCATCCTGTATTTGATACCTCTGAATCCAAATTTTCAATAAAAATTTCAAAATTCAAAATGGCGGATCCAATATGGCGGATTTTTTTTGTAAAAATTATTCAGTTTTCATTCAAAATTAATAATGTTCAGTTTTTGAAATCTCTGAATCCAAGTTTGGAATAAAAAATTCTAAATTCTAAATGGCGGATCCAATATGGCCAATAATATTTTTAAATTAAATTTTAAATTTTGTAACTGATATTATTTTAATGTGTTTAGATTTTAAATTTATTTATACATTTAGGATTGTATTAATATCTTTCACATGAATGTTTATATTCATCATGAAATAAATTATTTCATTTGATTTGATTAAATATTTAGATTTTTATTTTTTTTTATTATTTATTTAGATTTTAATTTCGCGATTTCGCCGAAATTGGTTTCAATGATTCTTCATTTCTCAAATTGTCAAATATATTCATATATGCCAGCTCATTCATGGTCAGGGTCGGATCGTTATATAGAGCCACGGAGCCATTACACTACCTGTAGTTTCAAATTCAAAAATGTTTTGCAATTAAAAAAATTAGAAAATTATTTTGAGCAATATAGTAATTTTTGAGACTAATTTACAATTTTCTTACTAAAAAATTCTGCATATTTTATTATTAAGCCTGTATTTTCGATTTTTTTGAGGTAAATTTTTAATCATTTGGCCTAAATATTCTTTATTTTGACCTAAATTTTTGATTTAATTGTTAAAATTTTCGACGTTTTGGTCCGCATTTTTTTATTTTTCCCGCCGAATTTTTAATTTTTAGATTTTTAACGTGTATTTTAATTTTTGATCTTTTGCCCCAACAATTCTTTATTTTGACCTAAATTTTCGAATTAATAAAATTTTTGATTTTTTGGTCCGCATTTTTGATTTTGCGGGCCAAATTTTTAATTCCAGTTCCAAATTTTTGAATTGATTTAGGTTAAAATATCTATAATCTGAAATATTGATATATGTGCGAGATTTTATTTTTATTTTTTCCGGTATTTTCGAGTTTTGTTTGTTGATATTTTCAATTTTTTAGTCTGCATTTATTATCTTTACGCCCAAATTTTCATGTACTGTCTAAATTTTTGGACTTTCTGACCAACATGACGGATTTTTATTATTATTGTTTTAATCTTTTGACCTTCATTTTTCTTTATTTTGACCCAACTTTTCGATTTTTTTGTTAAAATTTTTGATTTTTTGGTCCGCATTTTTCGTTTAGTCCACTTTTATTATCTTATTTTTTATTAATTTTTGTTTAATTGATTGACACTGGAGGCGTTTACTTCGTGATACATTTTTAATTATAAATAAAACACTTTCTTTGTTAAATCGTGTGATATTAACAAAGAAAATGTTTTAATTATAATTTTCTTTTATTTGTCTTTTAAATTTTTTTCTTTTCTGGGTCCACCATTTTTATTTTTAGGCTAGAATTTTAGATTTTTGGTCTAAATTTTTCATCGTATATTTTAGATTTTTGGTCTATTTTCTTATCCTGTATTTCATATTTTTTAACTTGAATTATTGATTTAATTTCGTATTTTTATTTTATTTTTTGGCTATTATTTTCGAACTTCTGGTCCAGCGGCGGCTCGTGGATTTACGAAGGGGAGGTAAAGACAAAGATGCCGCTTACGCTGCACCATTTACTCTAATAGAGGAAGCAAATATTCCGTTCCTTTTTTGGTCAAATTTTCTTCTGTTGCCTAACCGCCGAACATCCACGAGCCGCCGCTGTTCTGGTCTGAAACTTATTTTTGGCGGCTGAAAGTGGCAAATCATTTTTCTTTTGCTTGTATTTTCAATTTTTTGGTCTGCATTTTTAATTTTCGATCAGGTTTTTTACCTTTTGTCCTAAATTTAGACAAAATATCGAAAACTCAGGCCTAATATGAAAAATGCAGACAAAAATCGAAAATTTCAACAAACAAAACTCGAAAATACCGGAAAAAGAATCTCGCATATAAATCAATAATTCTTTATTTTGGCCTAGGTTTTGAATTGGTTTGTTGAAATTTTCGATATTTCCGTATTTTCGGTTTTCCGTTTTGGTCAATTTTTTTGAGTTTTTGTCCTTTATTTTATATTTTTTAACCTGAATTATTGATTTTTACGCGGATTTTTTTTATTTTTTGCGGATTATTTTTTTGGGGTCAAAGTTTTTGATTTTTGTCCTTTATTTTAGATTTTGCCACCTACATTTTTGAATTTTTTGACCTGCATTTTTAAGGGTTTTGTATTCATTTCAGGTTATTTATTTAATTTTATTTTTTTGTTTTCGTAGGTTTTAATTTAAAAATGGAGTTTATTTTTAGATAAAATTAATTTACTTTGATCTTTATCTGGAAAATATTGTCTTCGGGATTTATGTTAAGGAATTATTTTATTTTTAAATATTTGTGGGAATTTTGGATTTTTTGCATCAAACAATGAAATGTCTAATTTAGGTTTTTTATCCGATCTAAACTTATACAATATTAGACTTCATTCATTATACGTTCAAGGCAGCGGAGGCTCGTGGATCTTTATAGAGGAGGCTACGACAGAGATGCCGCTCGTCCTATACTACTTACTCTGAATAGGAAGCAAATGTTTTGTTGCTGTTTTGGTCAAATTTCCTTCCGTTGCTGAACATCCACGAGCCGCCGCTGGTTCAAGGGTTATCCGAGAAAAACAAACAATAAAAAACAACTGAAGGGCGAATTTAATTTTTGTATCTTATCCACACCAAACCTGATTTTTTTTCGAAATCTAGTCATCCATTCAAGAATTATCCTCTAAAAAACAGAAAAAAACAATTGAGGGGAGTTAATTGTAAGCAATGCCAGGAGCTTTATTATTGATTAGTTTATACAATGTGTTTCAAATAGCAATCGCAGTCAGGGGCGGCTCGTTATATACAGCCAAGGAGCCATGGCACTACCTGTACTTTCATGCACAGCAAGAATTTTTAATTAATTCTGAAAACACTTACTTTGATCTAGGAAGATAAATCGTTCTTTGTTTCTTCAAAAAAGGAGGGGGTATTGAAGAAGTGGCTCTACCATCAACATATTCCACGAGCCGCCACTGTTCATGGTACTCGTGTTTTCCATTCGATGCCAGAACAGAAATGCGAGAATGTTGTCTCGGCAAATACTTTGTCGAGTATGATTTTTTTCACGAGAGAGAATATACGACTTGAAGATATATGCGATAGAAGATGCAAAATCACTACTAACGGAAAATTTCCATCCATTCGCACGCAATATTCACGAAATACTGATGGCTGCGTGGCGTGCGCGTGCGTATAAAACACGTCACAGAAGTCACAAAGGCGCATAAAGGCAAACGAATTTTTTTTATACGACAGAGATATATATGCACTACATTTTCATCATAGTCGAATAAGGGTAAAATGCCCTAATATATCATCAAATCGATTAAAATTTCATACTTACTTGACATTTAAATTTTTTATTGTGAAGTAATAACTAAATGGTTTTATTTAATACACTTATTTGTAACTGAGGTAGTTCTTAAAGTAAATAAATTATTAAACCGCTCCATTGTTAACTTGCAACATGAAATTATTAAAAATTAAACCAAGCGCGCATAGACGTATCTCATTCAAATTGAATGATATATTTGTGCTTATTGCTTACCGATTTAATGTTTATATGCGATTGTTTTGTTGAAAAATGTATTTTTACCCTTAATTAGGATGTCCACTATAAAGTTATCAACACTAATGATTTTTTTTTGGACTTACAAAAATTGAATTTTGTCCCGCTAGATTAACATTCTGGCCCACTGTGCGCCGGTAGCACTCGCTTCTCAGAGACCAATCATCTCTACATGCTAGAATAGGCCTCCGGTCAGACTAGCCATAGCACCGAGCATATGAGGAGTGGTTTTAGTTGGTAGGCGCGATCCCGGCGAATCCAACACTACCCCACTACAGGGGTGTCTTTTGAACATCTCCTCTCCTCACATCAAAAAAAAGACCTCTTCTGAACCTCTCCAACGCGCGTCTCCCTGCGGGAACCGCAATATCCTACGAAATGCCGTGCGCTCTGTGCGCTACGAGGGACCTGGCTCCTTTAACGGCGAGCCGCGGTATTGCGTTGGGGAACAAATGCATTGCGATTTTTTTCTGTTCATTAAAGTTATACAGGCGTTGTTTAACATTTAAACTAAAATTAATTATAAATTCTGGCTGAGCTTGAAACTACATGTAGTGCCATGGCTCCTTCGCTCTACATAACGAGCCGCCCATGATTATAATTACGTCTGTTAAATATTTAATTGTTCCACATGTCATACCGTAAAGTTTTTGAGTTTTTCAGAGACATAATCGATTCTCTTACTTCAATCTCACTCACTTCTCTGAATGAAAAGTAGTTTGTGAGAGCATTGCTTGTATTAATAAATATCAGTGGATCTATCTGCATAGGTGGTAAGTCAGAGTGTATAGACTCAAATTAAAAACAAATTAAAATCGTCAGGTTTTATATCACAGTTATTAGTATCACAGTCAGGTTTCTTATTTTTAATTAAGGATCACATGGCCTTTGGTTTATTGGTGGATTTATTAATATAGTTTGCATTTGCACTTTTTTTTAGAATTACTTAGTGCACGTTTGTATTCCGATTTTTATTGTTTATAAATTGGTTTAAATTCCGGGTACCTTGCGCTCGCCTCTTTTACCAGAAATAGGTTCTCATGCATTCGTTTTAATTCCGAATTGTACCAGACTACATGATTATTTATGGTAATTGATTTTTTCAAGAGGGAAACAAATTAAAAAGTAATATTCTAATAACACACAATGGTCGTTATTAATAAATGAAAAATCAGTATTTTATAGGAAATTATATAATTCAATTTTACCTCGTTGTGTAATGGGTCTTATAGACGAGTTTGTTGCAAATGTTTTTGCTACCTTTACATGCACTCCAGTCTGGTCCGATAGACAGAAGTCAATTGGAAAAACATGTATTTATGTTAGTTGCATGTCTGTAAACAGGTTGTCAAACAGTTTTCTTTTCTTGTTGCAAATGTGACCAATTGTCGGAGCCCATTTGTAGCCAGGGAGTTAATAACATTTGCCGCTTTGCTATCTTGTGTTAGAAAATGTACATTGAAATCACCCTCTAGGATAATATTCCTGTGAACAGAATGATTATTTAAAAAATTACCTAAAACAGTAAAATAGTTATTTATGCAACAAGTGAGTAAAGTAGTACTTTTTTTCACGAGTAGGAAAGATTGCCACACGAGACGAAGGTGAGTGTGACAATTCCTAGTGAAAAAAAGTTGCTTTACTCTCGAGTTTCATACAATTTTTTTTCTACGTCCGTAACTTTAAATAAATTCAATAAAACCTTAATCAATTTTTATAAGTAATAATACTTTTTTTAAATGAAGAAAATAATAATTATTAAGTTTTCTTGATCGGAAACGAATGTTTGACATTTATCGGCAGAACTCACAGAGTGTTGCGAAGCGTTCATGGCACACTTTGCGCAAACAATTCATTTTATAGTAGCGTTAAAAAATGAACCGCTACGGCACTTTTTTTCACGCAAAAGAGTGAAAAAATTAACCGTTATAGCACTTTTTTTCACGATGTTTGTAGGGTTCAGGAATCACATATTTTATGAAAAAAACTGTACATTTTATAACGGACGTAGAAAAAAATCATTTATATCGCCAGTAGGTGAACGGTATAAATTTATGATAATTATATCATTTTCAAGTAGATATGACGCAACAATTTCACAATGTTTTTCCACCGATACAGTTTAAATTTCTCTAAAGGATACATAATGCTTCATAAGCTGCATAACGCCTCCGTGCAAGTAATGCGACCTAGAAAAATCAGTACCAACTGCGTAATCATTTAATGTAAATAATGAAACCTCTAGTTTACGGAGCCAGTGTTCGCAAATACAATTAATATGCTATACTTTTTAAAGTTCGATCAAAAATGCCTTCAGCTCATTTATTTTATTTCGGATACATTGAATGTTTATGAAATACATTTGTAAATAGTTACTTTCCTGCGTAGCTCTTGTCCCTGTTTCCTCTATGTGGACTGCTTGGTTGCCGACTCCCTCGGAAAATTTCCTGTGTTTGTTGTAGTTTTGGGGAAATTCAATCTCCTGACTTTTACCCGTTCTGGCCAGGTGTCGGCTGATATCAATTTATTGAGGTGTTTATAGTCCGCTCTAATTTAAATACTTTATTTTTGCCTATGGTTTTTAATTCACAAATCTCCTTTAAGCAACAATTCTTAAAAATGTATTTTGAACTTTGTCCAAATACTTAATTAGATTTTCTTGGTGTGGCGTCCAAACCATAGTAGCATATTCAAGTCGCGATCTTACCAACGAGCAGTACAATATTTTAATTGATTCCACAGATAAATCCTTCCCTGTTCTAGATACATACCCGAGTAATTTTGAACATGTATTGACGGTTTTATTAATGTGGAGTTTAAACACAGTTTAGCCTAGTGTCAAATGTTACTCCTAAATCATCAATCTCCGACACTCTCTGTACCACCTTAGAATCCAACTTGTATTGCCAAGAATTTGTTTGCCATTTACGCGAAAAAGACGATTTAAATAATTTTGAATCATTGAATAGTCGTTTACCACAGAAAATAACTTTAAATCGTCGGCATACATTAACATCTTACAATGTTGAAAACAATTTGCAATGTCATTTATAAATAGCAAGAACAAAATTGGCCCTGTGTGTGACCCCTGGAGTACAACAGAAGTCACCTTGCTGTGTTTTACTAGTGATAAAACTAATTTTACATCCAATTGTAGATTCATTTAATTCTAAATTTCCCAATTTGTATATTAAAACAGAATGAGAGACCCTGTCAAAGGCCTTCTCAAAGTCGGTATATATCGCGTCAACTTGACCTTGATTTTCCATGACTAGTAATAGGTATCATTGAAAGAGAATTAAGTTAGTAGTCGTTGATCTGCCACTAAAAAACCCATGCTGTTCTTCTGCAATTATATTCTTACAAATCAACTGTTGTGAATGAATTTTGTCTAATTATTTCGATCAGTACGGTCGCCATTTTTATGAATTGGTGTAACAAAACTGTTTTCCAGCAGTCAAGAACACAGTACTCGATAATAGATTGTTCATTAGATTGTTTATAAAGTTTGTACGCTTGTTTCTTTTGGTTGACTAAGTTTATTAATTGCGCGTTGAACCATTTTGTAAATTTAATTTCATGTATGATTTTCTGTGGAACGTAAGACACCACGACCACGGCTGCTTGAATGATATCATAAAACATATTTACAGCTTCAGTTATACACGAATACATAGATATTAAGCTATACCAGTCAAATGACGCGATAAAATTATTAATGGCAAAATAGTCCGCATTGTTAAAATCATATCGCACAGTCGTTGTTAGATTAACACAGTAATTGTTACAGATGATTTCAATTGAGTAGGCGATGTGATGATGTGAGTTGTCGTCCAGTAAATCTTCGGCTATGCAGACTTGTGTCCAAACACCAGATCCAGAAAACTTCATTGCCCATTAAAATAACAATTTTGTTGAGATATATTTAAAAATCCGGCTATACTTCTAGTATAGTTCCCATTTTATAACAGGTTTTAGTTAAGTGATCTTAAATGCCTCATCTCTACAATAATTCATTAATTAATTTTAGTTTTAATTCTAATTTTCAACACACATTAATACAACAACACCCCCCCCCCCAACCTCAACGTTTGTTTTAATTTCTGGTATATAAGCGGTAATTGTACAATGTAAAATGTTTTTCATCTACCTGGTGAAGCCACTGTGTGGTGAAATAATTGTTGTAGAACAATAAAATTAATTTGAAACCATACACTGTGTTAGTGTTTTATTAAATAATACTGATATGATGATAGAATATTTCAAAAATGTTAGTATATTCGAAAAACATCTGCCTTTAGAGTTAACTTTAATTTCTCAAAATTTGTCAATTTTTGCGTGAGTTATGAATTTTTGAAAATTAATATTCAAGACAGAAAAATCCAAAATTATTTCAAAATAATCACAAAACATGTACCCTCAAAACTAGAATTATTGAAAGTATGTCAATTTTTGCGTGAGTTTAAATTTAAAAAAAATATTGACGACTTAACAGAAAAATCCAAAATAATCACAAAACATCTACCTTTAAAACTTAAATGTGTTAATTTTTGCGTGAGTTATAAATTTTTGAAAATTAAAGTTGTTGAAGACTCAAACAAGGAAAATCTAAAGAAAAACAATTTAATCACAAAACCTTTAAAGCTAACTTTAATTTTAGTTAATTAGTTATGATTTTTTAGAAGTTATTGTATTAAATTGTTGAAAATTTAAACAAAGCAAAAATTGAAAAGAAAATAAATACTGATATGAAAGAGTTTCCCAAATATTTTAGCATATTCACGGAACATCAACTACTTTTAAGAGTATTTTTAATTTTTAGAAATTAATGTTGTTGAATATTTAAACAACACAAAATTTAAATTCCGTAAATGCTGTAATATATTCACAGAAAGACTACCTTTAAAACTAACTTTGGTTTTTGAAAATCTGTTCATTTTTGGCTTTATGAATTTTTGAAAAGTAAAGTTTTAAATTATCGAACGCTTGATAAAAAAATCGAAAGAAAAAAAATTCTGATGTGACAAAATTTTTCAAATATTTTACATATTCACAGAACACAAATCTTTGAAAGCAAGTTTAATTTTTGAATACGTGTTAATTTTTCCGTGAGTTATAAATTTTTTAAAATTGAAAAGCTTCTGCTTTTTCTTTTGTAAAATGTATCGTTTGAAAGAAAAAAAGTTTAAATTCTAATTAAACTACGCTAGTTTTTTTTTCAACAATTTAATATAATTCCGAAAATCCGCCAGTCGCTAAAACGAAAATTATTCCGCAATTCGGACTAAAAATCTGTCAGATCTAGCGGATTTTCCGCTGACTTGGTAACACTGGTCAATTTAAAAATTAAAGCTCTTTCACACTAGTATTAAGCTGCTGGAGTAACTACTCTTTAGAAAATGCAAACCTTTTTTAGGATAAATTTTGTTGCAACTATTTAGAAAGCGTTAAACTCAATGCTCGTAAAAATGCAAGTGAACGGTCATCGCTGAAAGGTCGAAAAATTGCAAGACCCAACTTTCTCATGCTCAGAGTGCAACGCTATTTCTTGTTATCATGGTTGCAATTACTCTTCAAATTAATGTTGAGTGTGCGAAGATATACTACAGAAACGATCCCGTGAAGTTTGATCTTGCTGACTGATGCAGATTTCAAGGCTTATAACGCAGCGCACAGTTTCAATTTTAAAATTAATATGAGAGCGCTATTTTGAATTAACATTATGAAAAAAAAGTACATCCAATGCAAACACAAATTTTGCAAAAAAACAAGTCCTCGGTAGTATAGTGGTCAGTATCCCCGCCTGTCACGCGGGAGACCGGGGTTCGATTCCCCGCCGGGGAGGACTTTTTGTTCTGTGAATATAAGAAAAACAATCTAGATTTAAAATTAAAAAAAAAACATTATAGCTTGTTGCAGAAGCATTGAAATAAAGACGAATCAAGTACAGGTTGAAATGCTACGTTTCGTCTTTATTTAATTTCTATCTTAATTAAAGTAAGTTGTAGAATTTTTAATTGCGGACGTTTCATGGTAGTATTTTCTTGTTTAGTTTAATTTTTTTGTCCAAAATGTTTCATTGCCCACTTTGATTGATATTTAATTCAGCAAAATTCAGAAAAATGAATTATTCACAATATTGTCTTAAATATAAGAAATTTAATAAAGACGAAATATAGCCTAAATATGTGAATATATTAATATAAATTTTTTTAAATTTATTTAATGCTTCTGCAACACGGGACGTCTGTAATTCATTCATTTATTAAATATAATACGTTTTATAAGGCAAATCATATTTAAAAAAACGAGAACATAAAACAATGCAGAATTCACTTTAAAGCTACCGCATTAAATGGTGCGAATTGTATTTTCGGAATTTTCCCAACTGTTATTAATGCCTGGGTTATTGAGGTCTCATATATCACAGCGCTTGATTACCCCATGGCCATTGCTCAACACAAAATCATTTGACTTTGTTCGACCCATATGTCAAACTATTCATTATCTTATTATCAATTACATTTGCATAACGTTGAGCGTGCTAGGGAATGTTTTTAGGATTATTAGCTTAGTGCCTCTTATGACTATTCAAAGAGTTTAAAATACGTACTCATAAAAGACGTCGCAGAATGATCTATATAACTAGCGTATGGAGATACCGCAGGAGCAAGTTTGAAAGGGCGCATTCAACATCTGAAAGGCCTTTCATGCAAATTTATATATGAAAAATGAACCGTTTCAGCGAAAGCAAAAATCAAACTGGCGGGCGATTTGCATGTTCATTCGGCTCCTCCCTGTGAAATAAAGACGAGTTCGTTATTGGTGTACAGAGAACCGGGATGTTTTTTTTTATAATGCCCCAGTTAAGTAAATGAAGCTAACCGCTACAAGGGTACTTCTGTTTTTACCAGATAAACTTCTTGGCACGCAAGAAGTTTAACCCGAGTTCGGTATGCGGAATATTTCTTACACATACAAAGACCTCTTGACAGTGAGGTTTCCACTATTACAACTTTACTATACATACCAATAGCGTATCCGGGGTTAGTTTTAGCCGTATATTCCCGTAGCAGATAGAATACTGAAGGGGTAAGATGTATGTATCTCTCGACAGTTTTCGAACGCCCGCACGTTCCCGATGAAAGAATGTTTAGCAAAGAAATTTCAAATTTTATTATTCAGACAGAAATGTAAACACGTCCTGGGATACAGTAAAAACTTTACATGCTGCACACTACTTGTGCAATTTTCAGTTATACATAAAAGTTATGATCGTACTGTGTATTGACTTTTAACCATTAAACTTTGGCGAGTAAACAGCAATATCTTTTATTATTTATTTTCCTACTCGAATTCAACTTATACATTCGATTGCGAATACTACATTTACTTACAACTTATTTAGATTACACTTAGATTCTTATAAAATGTATATTAATGTAGTTACGACTATGACTTGTTTATTTTCTTTTATACTCCTATTTCTTAAAGGGACTTTTTTTGATTAAATAAACACATGTGGCCATTGAATTTACAAAAACCAAATTGATTTTGAATAAGTGATACTTCGACCATTGAGGATATTTTTATGGAATTTTGTCTGAGCGTTTTATATTTTTTCTGCGATGTTTTCATTCAAGTGCTCAAAAAAAATAAAATTAAAATTTTCAAAAATCCATATCTCCATTAAAAGTTGTTGAATTTACAAAAACCAAATTAATTTTGAATAAGTGATAGTTCGACCGTTGAGGATATTGTTTTATGGAATTTTGTCTGCGTGTTTTATATTTTTTCTGCGATGTTCTCATTCAAAAGTGCTCGAAAAAATATAATTAAAATTTTCAAAAATCCATATCTCTGTTGAAAATTGTTGAATTTACAAAAACCAAAGTCATTTTGAATAAGCAATACTTCGACCATTGAGGATATTTTTTATGGAATTTTGTCTGCGCGTTTTATATTTTTTCTGCGATGTTTTCATTCAAGTGCTCAAAAAAATAAAATTAAAATTTTCAAAAATCCATATCTCCATTAAAAATTGTTGAATTTACAAAAACCAAATTAATTTTGAATAAGCGATTCTTCGACCATTGAGAATATTGTCTCAAGGAATTTTTTCTACCCGTTTTATATTTCGTCTGCAACGTTTTCATTCAAGTGCTCAAAAAATTAAAACGAAAATTTTCAAAAATCCATATCTCTATTAAAAATTGTTGAATTTAGAAAAACCAAATTGATTTTGAATTAGCTATACTTCGACTATTGACGATGATTTTTGATGGAATTTTGTTTGCTCGTTTTATATTTTTTTGCGATGTTTTTATTCAAGTGCTCAAAAAATAAAATTAAAATATTCAAAAATTCATATTTCCATTAAAAGTTGTTGAATTTACAAAAACTAAATTAATTTTGAATAAGCGATTCTTTGACCATTGAGGATATTGTCTCAAGGAATTTTTTCTACGCGTTTTATATTTTTTTCTGCAACGTTTTAATTCAAGTGCTCAAAAAATTAAAACGAAAATTTTCAAAAATCCATATCTCTATTAAAAATTGTTGAATTTAGAAAAACCAAAATGACTTTGAATTAGCTATACTTTGACCATTGGGGATGATTTTGTATGGAATTTTGTCTGCTCGTTTTATATTTTTTCTGCGATGTTTTTATTCAAGTGCTCAAAAAATCAATTTAAAATTTTCAAAAATTCATATTGCTATTAAAAGTTGTTGAATTTACAAAAACCAAATTAATTTTGAATAAGCGATAGTTCGACCATTGAGGATATTGTTTTATGGAATTTTGTCTGCACGTTTTATATTTTTCTGCAACGTTTTCATTCAAATGCTCAAAAAATTAAAACAAAAATCTTCAAAAATCCATATCTCTTTTGAAAATTGTTGAATTTACAAAAAGCGAAATGATTTTGAACAAGCGATACTTCGACCATTGAGGATATTTTTTTGGAATTTTGTCTGCGCGTTTTATATTTTTTCTGCGATGTTTTCATTCAAGAGCTCGAAAAAATAAAATTAAAATTTTCAAAAATCCATATCTCCATTAAAAATTGTTGAATTTACAAAAACCAAATTAATTTTGAATAAGCGATTCTTGGACCATTCTTGAGAATATTGTTTTAAGGATTTTTTCCTACGCGTTTTATATTTGTTTCTGCGACGTTTTCATTCAAGTGCTCAAAAAATTAAAACGAAAATCTTCAAAAATCCATATCTCTATTGAAAATTGTTGATTTTAGAAAAACCAAATTTATTTTAAATTAGCTATACTTCGACCATTGAGGATGATTTTTTATGGAGTTTTGTCTGCGCGTTTGATATTTTTCCTGCGATGCTTATTCAAGTGCTCAAAAATTTACTGTTGAATTTACAAAAACCATTGAGGATATTGTCTCAAGTAATTTTTTCTAGGCGTTTTATATTTTTTCAGCAACGTTTTCATTCAAGTGCTCAAAAAATTAAAACGAAAATCTTAAAAAATCCATATCTCTATTAAAAATTGTTGAATTTAGAAAAACTAAAATGACTTGCAATTAGCTATACTTCGACCATTGAGGATGATTTTTGATGGAATTTTGTCTGCTAAAAAATTTAAAATTTTCAAAAATTCATATTTCCATTAAAAGTTGTTGAATTGTTGTAATATTTTTTATCTCAAACCAATCTTTGTTGAGAAGTACTGGTGTAAAAGTGCTTATACCAATAGGAGCGAAGGACAGTAATAAATGTATGGGATGCAATTAGACGAACCACCAATACCTTTTCTTCGAGGGTGCGTCGATTCTCAGGGCGGACCGACCATTTTACGACCTCGGCCGCCAGATTCCACCGAAAAGGCCATAACAAGTGTTTTGAACAATTATGTATTTATTTATGAAATTAAATGTAAGCAGTGTTATATTGTCATCACAAAAGAATAAGCATTCAGATGTGATAAAAAATAAATAAGGCGTCCATAAGAAATGAGAAAGTTGGCGATGGTTCAAACAAAACGAAACAAAGAAACATCTTATGTCATGTATTGGATAATAAAAAAAGTGCCGTAAGGACGTTTTTAAATATCACCTCAAATAACGAAAATACAAAGAAAAAACTAAAACCAGTGTTTTTTCAGTTTTTTGGACTAAAAAACAAAATAATTTAGGCAATTTTTTTTTATGGATTTTCAATCAGCATACATACATCAAGATCTTTATTCCAACAAATAATCAAACATAACATTTTAATACATAAATAACTGAAGGGTGTTAGTCTGTCTGGTTAATCAGCATAAAATTCCGCAAAAGTGCCAAATTTAAATATACTATCTATCTCTTCTAATAAGCGAGATCCCTATGGCGAGTCTCGAATTTGAAACACCCTGTTGCCTGTAGGGGCGGGTCTAGATAGACCTAAATTATTTAGTTTATTTAACTTAATCTAAAAATTCATTTTATACGAAACACGAGCCATTTTGGAGCATCGGAAAGGAACCGCCAGTCAACCGGAAATGACCATTTTCTGAATCTATTCTATGAGCTCTTTCATTTGAAAAACAGCAATCCGATATTAGACGATCCGTTGAGGAGATATTCAATTTTTTTAAATTTCCCGCTTATAAATTAAGCATTTGTGTCGGCACTAAACTTTAGCAGACGGTACACCTGTAAAACTTTTTCTCAGGGCGCACTATCATTTTTTTGATTTTCCTGCAATTAGCATGCCTCTAAAACTTTGAGTTCCAGTTGGCATACCTATGCAAACTTAAAAGTGTACGGCGTTGCCATTCTCGGGCGAAACCGGATGACAATCGCCGGAAATTATATGCCTTTTCGGCAATATTGTAGAACTTTTTTTTCCCCAGATTTTGAATTTCTCGTAGTAAAAATTCTCTACATTTTGACATTTGGCATCCATTTTGAGTTGAAATCTTCGAGATTTGAACTTTCCCACACCAAAATTAACTAGATTTGAATTTTTCCCCACTGAATCCATCAAATTTTTTTTATGTAGGTAGCCATTTTGCGCGTACAGTGTTTACTTCTCGGAAGATTTCCAGGAAGACTTCTGGTGACACAGACATTTTTTTTTCTGCAGCCATCCCGAAAATAAAACTTTCGGTATGATTTATTAAATCGAAAGTACCACTTTACATAAATCGTACCGAAAGTAGTTATTTTCGGGACGATTTGGTTTCACTTTCGGAACAATTTCTATACTTTAGGGACGATTTTGCGTATATATGTAGGCAGTCTTGACAAAAACATCAACTTCGTATTTAATTATGACAGCGCTTGTCATATAACATTCGTGTGT
Source organism: Ocypus olens (assembly GCA_910593695.2). NCBI lineage: Eukaryota > Metazoa > Arthropoda > Insecta > Coleoptera > Staphylinidae > Ocypus > Ocypus olens. The sequence continues at coordinate 7,116,487 of OU343064.1, forward strand.
GTTTTTGCTATTTTTACATAAAAAACGGCTACAGAAAAAATTGTACACGTAAAGTGATTTTACGGGACTCGCCTACGGCTCGTCCTGGAAACTTCCTACTGATCCCGTAAAAAAATCACTTTCGGAACTTGTTACGTAATAGTAATTTACGTAACAAGTTCCGAAAGTGATCTTTTACGGGATGAGTAGGAAGTTTCCCGGACGAGCCGTAGGCGAGTCCTGGAATCCTGCGAGTCCTGGAATCCTGCGAGTCCCGTAAAATCACTTTTGGAACGTGTTACGTATAATATTTTTTCTACTGCCGTTTTTATGTTAAAAAAGCAAAAACACACACCAATGTTATATGATAAGCGCTGTCATAATTAAATACGAAGTTGATGTTTTTGTCAAGGCCGCCTGCATATATACGCAAAATCGTCCCGAAAGTAACAAAAAGCGTCCTGAAAGTAAAGAAATCGTTCCGAAAGTGAAACAAAATCGTTCCGAAAGTAAAACAAAATCGTCCCGAAAATAATTACTTTTCGTACGATTTATGTAAAGTGGTACTTTCGATTTAATAAATCATACCGAAAGTTTTAATTTCGGGACGGCTGCAGAAAAATTACTATTAATTAGTGCAAAACATGGTTTGCCTAACAAGCAATTTTTCACTTAACCTAAAAAAGTGTTGTGTCATATCCTTTGGAAAATGTTGCTTATTTACATGCTTTAACTACAGTATCGACACATACAATTACCGGAACCCCTAAATAATTCTCCAACTGTAGAAAATAAAAAAAAACTTTCTTAGATGTAAATAAGCTATTGTTTAATGGTGTTATTCTGAACAACTGTTATTGACAACGATGTTATTAACATTGCAATGTTATGTGAAATTGAACAGCGCTGTTAAAAACTGTCCACAAACGTGCAACAGTGCAACGTCTACAGCGCGACTAACTTCATGTATAATACATATATTAGATGATTCATAATACGTTTTCGCGGATATTTTATCAAATGACTGTTTCATAAAGCATGTATATAAATATTGGAATAATATTATTATCTTTTTTTTTTTTTTTTTTCCTGGCGTCGGCTACTAGGCCATCTGCCACAACCATGGTATATTTTATTTATTATTATTGTTATATATATATATATATCACTCCTATGTATCATCATTACTATTATTATTCTTTTTTTTTTTTTTTTATTAATTACTACGCACCAATACACACAGTGATAGGAAATGATATTATTATCCATTTGAGATTTTTGTTGACGAAAAACACAAACCACGAAATAACCTCAAAATATGTATATTCCATTAACAATCTCGTAACTTCGACCGTTTCGACAAGTCTTGTTTAACATCTAAAATTTTAATATACATCGATGTTAGTTGACAGACATTGTGTGCAGAATCGCATATTCACAACATCTGTCGATGTTAGCAAATAACACCGCTGTTAACGCTAACATTTTTGTTTAGAATAGCACCATACATTTATTTTCAATATACAGGGTGTTTATTTTATTGCGGAAATGTGGCAACCTTTACGTTTTCAAATAAAAGAACCTGTATATTTTTACATTTTTTTATTCTAAGATTTCATGAATTTTTTGTAGGCATCATTTTTTTATAAAATGCAATTAAGGGGTTATCCTACTGTAAAGTAGGAAAGAGGCTAAGTTTTAGGACTTTATTTCGGGAAAACTACAAATGCAATTTGTGTAAATTTTTTATATTTTTGTATGTACTCGTATAGCAAGTATGTGTAAAACTAGTCATCCCGAAATATTGAAATTGTCACACGTTATTCCTTTTCGCGTCGGCTGATGTTTACCGTGCTCCATCGGTCGGTGTACATGATTTCGCAAATATGGTTGGTCTGAAACGGAGCTTTTATTTTTTGTTTCATCTTAGGTTGCGAGAAAAAAATTTCTAAACTTTTTTGCAGTTGTCGGATCAATAATACATGTTATTATTATTAATATATATCGCAAAACAAAACGTACTGAAAAAATCGTCTGTCACGTCTAAACTGGTTGTCCTCTGAACATGTGTAGCAAATTTCAAGTCAATTCATCAATCATAGCCTGAGATATCGTGTTCATCGTTTTGAAAAACATAGTTTAAAGAAAAAACGCGTTTAAAGTGCGTGCCGATTCGGGGTAGTCTTCCTGCGCGTTCAATTCTTCCTTAGCTGCAAACGCTATAACTCAAACAGTACTTCGAATATCCACATGAAATCTTTTGCATATTGTTCCAAACACAAAGAATTGTTTAAAGACAAAAACAAATTTTCGATTTTTTTTAAATTTTACTGTAGGATAACCCCTTAATTCAGATTCCTGAACTTCCTATTAAGAATATTTTTCCACATACATACACATTTATTTCAACTGAATTAATTCCTTATAATTCGAAAATAATGAATTTTACAAGAGAATTATTCCTACAAAAAATTCTTAAAATGAACAAATGTAAAACTATACATAGTATTCTATTTGAAAAGGGAAATGTTGCTTAATTTCCATAATAAAATGAGCACCATGTATATTCAAACGTATTTAAACAATAGCTTGTTTACATCTTTTTTTTAAATTTTTTTCGAAATCACGGTTGGAGAATTTTTTTGTGTTCCGAAAATTTTGACAAACCCTGCGTATTAATTAAGAAAAAATACAATGTAAATTTATTTGTTTGTGTATTAGGAATCATGATAAATTAGGAAAGATTGCGTATGAATCTAAATTTAATGACTTTACAACATTGCAGCAATTGTTTCTATTTATAAATTGTACATTAAATGATTCCTGGCGTAATTATTAGAGATTACCTTGCATAAAAACTTAAGTTGATACAATATATGATCGTCTGCTTGTTGTATAAGTAGTAATATGATCTTTAAACTTAATTTTAATTCAGCAAGTTATGGTAAACATAAACCTTTTTCGAGGATTGATATATAAAGTAAGATTTTAGTTACTGCTAGTGAGTCGTAAAATGTTATTTTTACGGATTAGGCGTTTAAAATAATTTCTAATGTCCAGGCTTTTAAAGTAATGCGCCAATCAAAAGAGACTTCACAGCCTATGAAATTTTGTATCGTCAATCAGATGAGAGTTCACGGCTTCGATTATATGTCATTTACGAAATCATGATAATAAGTAGATTTCTATATTCCTTGCTGCTTATCTAATCTCTGGCGGAGTTCACCAGAAGCACAAATGCCGATACCACAATGTCTATCATAAATGTTAATTTTTGTTTTGCCGACAATATGTTTATAGAATTAAAAATATTGAAAGTCATTACATTTCAAGTTACTGTTGATTTGTACTAAACACGAGAAAATAATATCTTAAACGCGGCAATAAAGCAAATTACTTGACTGGATTCACAGAATTACTCGCTCGCTTGTAGGTGAAACTCCAGCGGCGTCAGTAAATCTGCCTTCCTAAAAAAATAATTATTGACCAAGATATTTTAACTTGGAAATATTTTAGCGAGAACAAACGCCAACTTAACTTACAACATATCACATGTTATTTGTAAGAGAAAAGTAAAATTCCTATAACTTGCATATAATATTTCTGGATAAATTAGAAACAACCTTACTTGTTGCAGAAAGCATTAAATAAATTCAATAAAACGAAATGTAGCCTGAATATATGAATGTTCAACCTGTTCGTAACTCTGCAAGCAAAATTAAGTCTTACTAAGACTATAAACAAATAACTTATTGAAACAACTACTTCCCTGGCTAGTGCCACGCCGGATATTGAATGATACAAAATAAATTTGCAATTTAATTTTCAAGTTAGTCCTATGGGTAGAAATACACGATCTTAAACCAATGTTATTTCGCTGGTAGTACTAGTGATAACATGCATCATTCAATATCCGGCATGGCACTAGCCAGGGAAGTAGTTGTTTCAATAAATTATTTCTTTATAGTCTTAGTGAGACATAATTTTGCTTGCAGAATTACGAACAGGTTGAATATTCATATATTCAGGCTACATTTCGTTTTTTTGAATTTAATATTTCTGGTTTGATTTTCTTCTTTGAAAGCTTCCTTTTGTGTTACGTTAAGTTAAGCTTCAAAAATGTTCCTTTTTATTATTATTGTAAAAATTAGTCTAAGTACTAGGGTGGGCCGAAAAAAATCATTATTTTTTTTCGAAGTTGTAATAGCGCGGAAAAGTTGCGAATTAGGAAGACAAACAAATGAAAAAAAAAACAATATCAAAATCGGTTCACATCTTCCGGTCGCGCACAGGCCCTAAAGTTTTACAAAATATGGAAAACGTCATAATTGCGATTATTTTTACTTTCTCCGTTACGAAGTACGAGAAAATATTGTGATCGTGATTTTTTTTTCAAAAATTTTTTTTACGGAAATATCCGTTTTGGGGTCCCTAGATGCCATTTCAACAATTTCTGGAATTTTTTTTTTTGTGTCTGTGTGTGTGTGTGTGTGTGTGTGTCTGTGTGTGTGTGTGTGTGTGTGTGTGTCTGTCTGTGCGCGCTGTATCTCAAAAACTAATAGAGCAATTGATATGAAACTTTGAACATAAGTCTTATTTGATAATCCGAAGAACTGAAAAGCTTTTGGTAAAATTTCGTACACCGGAAGTGGGTGTTTACCTTAACTGTTTTTTGTTTTTTGCCAATATTTTCTTAAATATGAAAAATATCATAAAAATATTTAAACAAATATTGAAGACAATAAAGAAATGAGATTAGTTTGTTTGAAAATATTTTTCATAAAATCATTGTTATTCGAGAAATTTTTTTTTTATTATTATTTTAATTTTTGGTTTATAATTATGAAACGATAATAGTTACAGCAAATTTATGTTAATAATAACTGTAGAGAATACCAAAGTGAACAACTTATAAAGAATAAGTTTTTTTCGAAATCCCCTTAGTTTTCGAGTAAACTGAGTTTTTGAATTTGAACTATAATTTTTCCATCTTTCATAATTTTGACGTTTTAAACGTCAGTTTCATCCGAGTTTACACAACGCTCGAAGTACATTTAAAATATGATTTAAATTGAAAATAAACCATGAAAGTGTAAATATAAATGATGATACCATCGGAGAAAGTAATATGATGGCCACATCACCATTTTTTTAATTTGTTGTTCTAGTTGTTTTTGTAATGTAATAGTTTTAAACGTCTTCAACTAGAGCCTAAAAACATTGTGTTTTAATTTGGTTTAGATCAGCCGATATCTTTCGGTCGCGAATAATCCCAAAATCTGCCAAAATATTGAAAAAGTCACATATTTACGCATTTTTTGGTATCTGATAAATAATTAATATTTAATTGTAATAGCCGTATTGGTTTTTCAAACGACCTGATAATGAGATACAACAAAAAAACTGTTAAGTTCAGCCAATGTTTTCCAGTCGCGCAATGGCTTAGAACAGTGGTTCCCAAACCTTTTTGTCCTACCGCCCCCTCTTCAGAAAAAATATTACTTAGCGCCCCCTATTTTCGTCAGCAGTAATCTTAAATCACCAGGATTGACTATTTGCAACTTGTTTCTTTGTTTTTGTTAATAAATTGATTACCACACTGAACCCACGTTCCACTAAATCTTCTCTTCTTTCTTTTATACTATCACCACCCGCTTACAGTTATGCATCGCCTCCCAAATGCATCTGTGGCCATCAGCGCCCCCCTGAATCGCTGCAGCGCCCACCAGGGGGCGGTGGTGCCCACTTTGGGAATCACTGGCTTAGAATCTCTCGAGCACAGAGGGCAGGCAGTAATGCACGGAACGTCACTTGCCTGGCTCGGGCAAACGACCTTGGCGCTCCCCTCCACCTCTCCTCAGAAGCCTCAAGAAAGGTCTGTGGAGCTGAATCTCGAGACGGATTTATAAGAACCACTCTGCTGTCCAGATCATCTATGCCTAACTTCACCAGCAAATCAAACTTCAAAGTCCCTTCGGTTACAAAATAGAAAAGAGCGCCAATGGACAGATTCAACTAAGACTTTCAGAAGTCTGTTTTTTTTGTTAAAGTAGCCTATGTTTATTGTTAAAACTATACAGTAACTTTAATAATTAAGCTTTCTAAATATAAAACAAGTCAAAAAGAACCATGCCCGTTGTTACTGTTATCATCCATCACGTCGTAGGCCTACCTATCCTTTTTAGGCACAGTTTGTTTGTGGCATTGGGGTCACTGCGCGACCGGAAGTTGTTGATTTAATCACTCCATAATAAAATACTATGTTCTTATGTTCTAAAATAAAAATACTTGAGCTATTAATTTAAAATAAAAGTAAATTAAAGACTTTAAAAAAATACATAAAAATGTGAAATTTTCAATATTTTGGCAAATTTTAGGCCTTATGCGCGACCAAAAAATATCAACTGATCTAAACCAAATTAAAACATAATGTTTTTAGGCTCTAGTTGAAGACGTTTAAAACTATTACATTACAAAAACAACTATAATAACAAATTAAAAAAATAATCGCAATTATGACGTTTTTCCATATTTTGTAAAACTTTAGGGCCTGTGCGCGACCGGAAGATGTGAACCGACTTTGATATTGTTTTTTTTTTCATTTGTTTGTCTTCCTAATTCGCAACTTTTCCGCGCTATTACAACTGAATGATTTTTTTCGGCCCACCCTACTAAGTACACTTTAATTTGGATTTACATTCTTGGTGTTTTTATTGATTTGTATTTATGTTCTTTTTTTTTATTTTGTTGTAAAATTGGTGAATCCGTAAATCAGTAAAGCAATCAATAATATAATTTTCGCAGATGTAATCCATTGATGCATTTGTTTATTTATCACTCATTTCTATAATCATTTAATTTCTTCAATTTTTGGATTTTTTTCTTGAAGAGACAAGTAAAAAATAAGTAAATAAGATATACCATTAAATGTTTACTTAATATTTGTGAGGCTGCTAAGTGTATGTAAAGTTATTCAACCAGCCTGAGCATTCTGTAAACTAAACTTTGTTCAGAATACATTTTCAACTTTTCTTATTCAAAGAATACAAAATTACATAATAGAATTTTTCATATCATTAGGAGCGACATTGAGCTCTATTGACATATGCTTTTATTCTTTCCTCATCAGTATAAATGGTTCATAAAAACTTTTACACCGAGGAAACGTGCCCTAAGAAGACTCCTAGACTACATTAGATTGATGAGATGAATCTATATTACTCATATATAAAACTTTTATGTCAAAAGAAAAGCTCAGTAGAAATGGGATAGAAAATATGTACGGTGTATGTAAACACCTGAACACGCGAAGAAAGTTTATCTCGTAAATTTTAAATGAAGCCCTCTCATAAGTAATATCATCACTCCCACAATTTTTCATTAAGATGTAGGCGAATAATTTAATTTATCAATTTCCCTTGTAAACAACTTGAGTATGCTCTCGGCTCAAAGGTCGTTCAATATTTTTAAGCCTGGGGCGAAAGCCTTTACGCGATCTCTCCATATTACGGTATTAGATGGGTTTTATACTTGTACAGCTATTATTTTTGCGAGGAATTGGTGAGCGGTATAAAATGAAATCGGTAATTCCTAACAAATAATGCCGAGAACGTGGTACGTTTCTACTCTCAACTATTGCATTGTTTCAGTATTAGAAGTATATTTATAAAATCATGTTGATAAGTTGCTTAACCGCCGTGCTTATTTCTGGTGTTTGTTCCAGAAATGTGCAGACATTTTACAATTTAAATAGTACATTTTGTAAACGAGTGCAGAAAATGACTGAAATCGAGCGAATGTGCAATTTTACAAGCACAGCGTAGCTGAGTGGAGTAAACAGATGAGCAACATGATATTATTGTTTTAACTCAGTTAGGAACTGGTTATGTGTCTACCAAGTGTGGAAAGTGCTGGTTACCGCATGTGTAGATTTCTAATCGAGGCGCAGCCGAAATCAACAAGCAGAAAAGTGCGAAAAACGTGTCATCAAAAGATGTGAACTCTATTTATTCTTTGGATGTTAAAAATAATCGATATTTAAGACTTTTGGTGGAATAAATTTGTTACCATTAATATTATCAACAATTGCTTTGAGAAAAGTTAAAATTGTCAAATTGTTACATCATCTCCCTGATTTCTTACCCTGTATACAGTATAATATACAGAGTGATTATAAAATTCTGCACAAAATTCACAAATACTTTACCAAAAGGAAAAAAATAGCTCGGTCGGTTTTTGATCTTTATTACACCCTTCTTGGAGCGCTCAAAAATATTTTAACGTCTCTAGTGTAGCGTATGACGTCATCGGATTTTTTTTAAATATGATTCGATTTACTTTATTTCTTAACCTTTGTAAAATGGGGCCCATCCACTTCCTGTCGTATTTTTTTTAAATATAACCGACAAAACTGAGTTTATTTTTATATGGTTAATAGTGTTTGATGAAAGTTTAAACATTATCGGTATGAAACCGGGTGTAGTTTCAGTTAAAGTTATTCCTTATGGTGATGGGTGGGCGTCAATCCACAATCCAATTTATCTAACATTAACGAGGGTTTCATGAATAAAAATAAATATATGTGTGAATGCGTAAAGATCCAGATAATAAAAAAATTCAAAACAATAATTATTTTTTATACACAAGATGATAAAATAATATATTAAAGATGAGCGGAAATGTTAATTCATTTCGCGAGTCGATAATGATATTTTATCGTCGTGTGTAAAATTATATTTTTTTCTATAGCAGATTTCAAAGGCAGAGGCAAAATATTTTTTATTAGAAACGTCAAAATTAATTTGAATTATTTTTTCCGCAAAAGTAGGCGAAATGCGTATGACATTTCTCTTTTTGTCCGGGGCGACGCGACGCGACAGAAAGACTAGAGCGGGTTCTGGCCACCCTGACATTTATAAAAAAAAAACAATTTATTGTCAACAGTTCGCACCATAAGTTTTGCGCTAATAGAATCATGTTAGAAAATGAAGAAATCCTGCCTGTAGATGTAGAAGAAGAGGCGTAAAATGGCAAAAATTAAATTACTTTATCTACCATTGCTGTTAAAGTATTACTTTATCTACTCTTATCTGTAAAATGACACTTGATCTGCTATTTCGAGTTGATAAAAGCATACTTTAACATGTGCTATAGAAAAAAGTTGAATTTGCTGTTCTGGAAATTAAACAATTTATTTGTTTGGGCTTAACTGATTGGAGAATACTATAGAGCCCACCCACCAGCTTAGAGCATGCGATAGGGCCCGTCCACCACCTGGATAATACGATAGGGCCCACTTACCACCATATGGCCCACCCACCACCATATGGACCACCCACCAAAAACAATATTTTAAATTAAAGATTAATTGAACGTAAGTGTGATAGATGGGCCCTCATTTACAACCCGGACAGTAGAACCCGAACCAAGAATTTTAACAATTAAATAAATTCAATAACAAATTCTGCATTTTTTTTTTATTTCGTTCGTTTGTTTCTTTACAAGAGCAAAATCCCAGTTTCGGTTCTACCAGTTGGTTTGTAAGCTAGTGCCTATTAGTATTTGTTATTCGTTTGAAGTTTAAATGTTAATATGAAACTGGGTCAGTATATTCAGTAAAAGTTAATTGGGAAGGTGGTGGGTGGGGTTTATCCTACAATTTAACCAGCTGAACAAAGCCCAGATCATTTACAAATGAATTATTTACAATACAGACAAATTTGGCATTTATTTATTGTTTTGTTTGATTTCACTACACTCGTGAAGTTTCTTATTTAGTTTAACTGGTTGGATTGTAGGATAGGGACTAGAGCTGTAAAAAATAATCGATTAATCGATAATAATCGATTTATCGATTGTTTGATTATTGTTCGAGAATTATCAATGAATCGCTCATTCGATTAATCGATTAATCGATTATTTGATAATTTGGTCGATCATTTGATTATTTTATTAATCGATTATTCGATCATTTAATTATTTAATGACGATTAATCGATCATATGATTAATCGATTATTTATTTATTTGATTATTCGAACAATTTCACTTTTTACTTTTTAAATTGAAAAAATGTTTTATGTTTTATTATGTATATTTTCTTCTTATGAATTAATGTTCTATTCGTGCAGGTCGAACTTATTTTTTTTCTTTATGTGACTAGGCAAATAGACCATTTTTAAAAGGTAAAATATGCAATTTTAGGCTGGGATATTTTACCCTTCTAACATGTAAAATATGCTATTTTTGACTGTTAAAGTATGCTATTTATAATAGGTCTCGACGTTTACTCCGTTTTTCGTTTAAACGTTTAAACTTTGAATTGCTATCGAACCTCCATTGAAGATGGATACGTGTAATAAAACTCCGAGTGAAAAGTGCAAGTGGTGCCGTACAGTGCCTCAATCTGGTCCACAGTGCGTCAATTGTGGAATAAGAATGCATCCTGGGTGCGTCAAATATATCAAAACTGTAGAACAGATTGATAAAGATACAATAAAGTGCTGTTCATTAATATCAACAGAAGAGTGTAACGAGGAAGGTGAGTTCAATAACGATCATGACTCATCTTTCAATAGTGGAGAAACAGTTATATCCAAAAGTCCGCTAGTAATGGAAGTTGAAATCAAATATCTCAAATACTTGTCTACAAAAGATGGAATTATTAACAATCTGAAACAAAATGCTCAGTTCCTCCAAGAACAAATTAAGACGTTAAACCATCTATTGGTACAACAGATTAGTCCTGTTAGGAATAAGAATGCAGAAAACTGCACGGACAAATTCACAAAAGATCCGCAAGAAGACACTACTAATGTATTTCCAATAACTTCGAAAGATCATAAAATCAATGGATCTCAACGCCGTGAAAGAAGAACACAAAAAGATGCGGAATCTATGAGTAAAAACGCAGCCGAGAAACAATCTACAGCTGAGGAAAATAACATTGGAAAAAATGTAAATAAATCAGACCAAAATAAACAAATACATCGCAAAAATATCGAGAAAACTAAAGATGGAAAAAGTGGAATGAACGTTATTATAGGAAACCAAATCGATGAGGGGAATGTGGTGTACAACCCAGAAAAACAAAATTGAAGGGTTGAAAATCTAAAGGGTCTAAGTTCCAATTTTATTGTTTGCGGGTATAACAAAAAAACTAAATAAAATTAGTAATGTATTAAAATAATGATTTATTCAAAGTTAAAACAATAAAATAAACGTCTTATAACTAAAGGAAAGCGTCAAACAATCTGTAGCAAAATCATCAAAGAAGATAAAGTTAGTTATGTTCTCGAAAACTAAGAATGTCGTAAGTACTATAAGGAGAAATATTTGAAAGGGGCTAAGTGCCATTATAATTGATAATCAAAAAGTTCTCAATCAGGCTTCTGTCTGATTAATCAACTGTTCATAGAATGGTTTGTTTTCGATGGGTATGTATGGTAACATATCCTTTAAATCTTTTAGTTTCTCCTTTCTTATATTATTTTTAGCTGGTAAAGTTGGCAGAATGTAATCTTTCAAATGGTTGGGTGTTTTACCTTTTTTACAAATATTAACACTGTCCCATGGTACTGAATCATTGTAAGATTCCATCAAATCTACACGAGATAACTTATTGTTTTCGATGCGGATCCAAGAAACTGTGGATATTTTCAACTTTGTTGTGATTAGAAAGTCCGTGGAAGCCTGATTGAGGTCTTTAAAGTCATTTTGCTCCATATTAACTACATCAAACGGATTTTTATGACATGATTCTCGTATCATTTTTTCAACATCTTTAGGTTCAAAGCATTTAACTACTTTCTTTCTTTTTTCTATCTGAGCGAAATCACGATCAGAGGACATGAAAGAGTGACCACTTATCAAGTATTTATGATCAATAGTTTCATAAATGCCATTAGCCACTAAATAAATCAAGGCAAAAAGAACCATTCTATTCTTGTTCTGCCCAATGCAGTTATCGCTCCTAATAACTGCCTTCCTTTTCAGAGTTTTAGAAGACACCATGCCCAATATCTTTAATATAGAAGAACCAACCTCATTACCTCCTCTTCCTGCATATAATTCATTCCAGAGGCACATATAAGCTTGTCGATTGTCAGCAATATGAACACATAGGTTGTAGCACGAGAGTTGCCTGCTGTAGAACATTTGACTATGTGTCAGAGTAGGTATGAAAATGACTTGTTGCATATCCATAGCCATCGCTAATGTATTACTAGCTGGAGACTGAGATTCTATTGCATCAGCTTTCATAGCTTTTTGTGCACTTTCAGCTTTACGATGATGTATTTCAAGTTCTGTGGCAAATTTTGTTTTATCACTTCCTTTTTGCTTTTGCTTTTTACTTTTGCCTGCAGCAAATCACACTTCAATCAGGCGATTAAACACTTATATGTTTGCGGTGGCTAATGAGCAACACGCCACCCCACCGCACCCGTGCCTGCACCTCGCACGCACACACGCACTGGCCGCTTCGACGCGCAAATACACTGGCACTTAGACCGCATACCTACTTTAATCCTGTGTGTGTAAAATGTTTATAGTAATAGGCACTTGGACCCATTTGGATATTGTTAGGCTTGACACTTAGACTGTTTTTTCTTGAAAATATTGATTTGTGATTTTTTGGCACATAGACCCTTTAGATTTTCAACCCTTCAATTGGTATCACGTTGGTAAATTTAGACATGATTATACAGAAGGAAAAGTCAATGAATTATTAAGGAATAAATTTCCCAATACAAATTTCAAAATAGAAACTTTAGAACGAGTTGACCGGAATACTAATGAACAATATAAATGCTTCAAAATTGGCGCTCCTGAGCATTCCGGTATTACGTTATCAGATCCCGACATCTGGCCAGCAGGAACGCACATCAGTAATTTTATATTTTTTCGAAGCTCAAACTACACCACAAAATACAATAAATACAACCAAAAAAGAGCGCACAGCCACACTAAAAGTTATACACCAAAATATCCGATGCGTTCTTAATGAAACAGATGCAATGTTAACCGAATTAAATGAATTAAATATTAACGTTATATGCTTAACAGAAACATGGAGTAATGCTAGTAATATCGACATAATACATATAAAAGGTTACACAAAAATAGCAGATTTTACTTAAAACAAACATGAGCACGGAGGCTGCATGATTCTAGTAGATGATACATATAAATACAGTATCCTCAAAAACACCGCAAGAATCAGTGTTGAGACTGAAATTGAATGTACTGGATGTACAGTAGTAATTTCTGAAATTAAAATAGCAATAATTTGCATCTATCGTCCACCAACGGGCAATGTAAATACCTTTTTACTTTCTCCGTTACGAAGTACGAGAAAGTATTGTGATCGTGATTTTTTTTCCAAAAATTTTTTTTTCGGAAATATCCGTTTTGGGGTCCCTAGATGCCATTTCAACGATTTCTGGAAAAAAAAAATTGTGTGTGTGTGTGTGTGTGTGTGTGTGTGTGTGTGTGTGTGTGTGTGTGTGTGTGTGTGTCTGTCTGTCTGTCTGTCTGTGTGCGCTGTATCTCAAAAACTAATAGAGCAATTGATATGAAACTTTCAACATACGTCTTATTTGATAATATGAAGAACTGAAAAGCTTTTGGTAAAATTTCGTACACCGCAAGTGGGTGTTTACCTGAACTGTTTTTTGTTTTTTGCCAATATTTTCTTAAATATGAAAAATATCACAAAAATATTTAAACTAATATTGAAGATAACAAAGAAATAAACAACTTTTGCTTGAAAATATTTTTCATAAAATCATTGTTATTCCAGAAAATAAATTATTAATGTTTTTTTAATTTTTGGTTCATAATTATAAAACGATAATAGTTATAGCAAATTTATGTGAATAATAATTGCAGAGAATGCCAAAACTAACAACTTCTAAAGAATAAGTTTTTTTCGAAATCTCGTTAGTTTTTGTGTAAACCGAGTTTTTGAATTTAATTTTTCCATCTTTCATAATTTTGACGTTTTAAACGTCAGTTTCATCTGAGCTTACGCAACGATCGATGTACATTTAAAATATGATTTCAATTAAACATAAACCATGAAAGCGTAAATATAAATGATATTATCTTGTCGGAGAAAGTAACATGATGGCCACATCACCATTTTTTCAATATGCATTCTTATTGAGATGTATGTTAGTCTGTGCGCGCCGTATCTCAAAAACTACGACATGAATTAACATGGAACTTTGAACATAAGCTTTATTCAAAAATATGAAGAACTGAAAAGCTTTTGGTAAAATTTCATACACCTCAAGTATTTAACGCAAACTTAACCGTTTTTTATTTTTCTCCAATAATTTTTTAAATATGAAAAATATTACAAAAACATCTAAACAAATCTTGAAGGTAACAAAGAAATAAGCATGCTTTGTTTGAAAATATTTTTAAAAAACAAACGTTTTATGAAAAAAATAAAATTATAATTTTTTGTCATTTTTGGTTTATAATTAAGAAACGATAACAGTTAATCAAATTTATATTAATAATGTTCGTAGGTAATGATAAAATTAATACCTTATAAAAGATAAGTTATTTTGGAAATCTCATTACTTTTTGAGTAAATTATCGGTAAAGATTATTAAAATTTGAAGTATCATTTTTCATTTCTATCTTTCATAATTTTGACGTTTAAAACGTCAGAATCATCCAATACTACAATACGTTCGATGTACATTGAAATTGAAAAAAATATCATGAAAGTATAAATCAAAATTTCAAGACTTTTTCAGAACTTTTTTCACGACTTTTTTAGTACTCTTTTTTCAGATCTTATTTTCAGGATTTTTTCATTTATTTTTCAGTTCTTTTTTAAGAACCTTTCTCTAGAACTTATTTTGCAGGACTTTTCTTCAAGATCATATTTTCAGAAATCATCTTTAACGATGTTTTTTCAGGACTTTTCTTTTCTGAATTTTTTTTCGAAACTCTTTTCAAAAACTTTATTTTCAAAACTTTTTGTTTTTGAGACTTCTTTTCAGGATTTTTTTATCAGGATTATTTTTCAGGAACTTTTTCCACGACTTTTTAATGCCTTCTTCAGATCTTTTTGCAAGACTCTTTTTGGGTTTTTTTTTCAGGGCGATTTTTTCAAAATTTTTATTAAGAGTTTTTAAAGAACTTTTTTCAAGACTTAAAAGTTTGTGCCTTTATTTGGGATATTTTTTTTAGAATTTTTAATCTGAATTATTTTTCACTTTTTTAATGCCTCTTTTCAGGTCTTTTCTTAGGCTTTTTGCAAGTCTCTTTTTGGTTTTTTTTTTTACAGGACAATGTTTTCAAAACTACTGTTACGTTTTTCAGAAGTTTTTCAAGACATTTGTTTCAGAACCCATCTTTTTCGAATTTTTTTTAGGGCCTTTTTTAAGATTATTTAAAAACTATTATGTTCAGGACCTTTTTTTGGGACTTTTTTAATGCCTTTTATTCTAAGGCTTTTGTCAGGACTATTTTCTGGAATCTCCTGGGGTCTTTTTAGGACATTCTTAAGGACTCTTTACAGGACTTTTTTCAGAAATTTCTTAGGACTTTTTTAGGGACTATTTCACAGGCTATGTTCAGGACTTTTTAAGGTCTTTATTCTCACTTTTTTGTATGCATTTTCAGTACTTTTCTTCTGGCCGTTTTATCAGAACTTTTTCTAGGACCTTATTTTCAGGAATTTTTTATCACGATTATTTTTTCAAGACGTTTTCCAGGATTTTTTATCAGGATTATTTTATCAAGACTTTTTTAATGCCTTATCAGTTCTTTTCTAAGGCTTTTTTCATAACTTCTGTTAGGACTATTTTCTTTTTAGGACCTTTGTAAGGACTCTATTCAGGACTTTTTTCTGGAATATTTTACAGGTTTTTTTCAGGACTTTTTAACGCCCTTTTTCGAACTTTCTTAAAGTCCATTTTTAGTACTTTTCTACAGTCTTTTTTAGGACCTTTTCTCACAATTTTTTTTTGTGACTACACAATTTTCGGCACTTTTTTCAGGTCTTTTTCAAGAACCTGTTTTTCAAGACATTTCTTTGTCAGAGCACTTTTTTGGGCTCTTTTTCTGGACTTTTTATCAGGACTTTTTAATCAGATTTTTTCAAGACTTTCGGGTATTCTCTTTGGAACGTTATAACTAGGACTCTTTCAGAGCTTTTTCAGAAATCTTTTTCAGGATTTATCAAGATTTGTTTTCAAGAATTTATTAGGATTTTTTGAGTTTTGTGCACCCAGACGATTGCTGCGATAATTATTCACCCAGCCTGATTAGCATCGTAATCACTAATTTAAGATTATTTGAATTGGAAGTATCATTTGTTATTTTTATCTTTCATAACTTTGACGTTTTAAACGTCAGTATCATCTGATCTAAAATGAAAACAAACCAAGGTAGTATAAATATAAATAACTGGTATGCACTTAAGATCGGAGAAAGTAACATGATGGCCACATCACCATTTTTTAAAAATCTATATGCGGAGACCTCAACATAGATAATTTAAATAATACTCCGACAAAGAAATTATTAACCGATTTGTTTAATTCATTTAAGCTAATAAACAAGCTATACGAACCAACTAGAATTCAAGTCACAGAAAGGGGAATAACCTCAACCCAATTGGATTATATGGTGAGCAATATTACAAACCACAATTGGTCTTGCACAAATATGAACTTAAACTTATCTGATCACTATGCTCAAATGATTAACATCGCTATTAAACTTAACGCCAACTTGCCTAAAAAGGCCAATAATAAAGAACCTCAAATAATCCGACAGGCAAACGAACACAACTTAAATGAGCTAAAATTTCACCTGAATAAAGTAAATTGGGAATTTATCAAAACAGAGAATATAAACTCTGCATATGAGTTATTTGCCGATGAGTTTCTCCATCATTTTAAGGTATCCTGTCCAGAGAAGAGGATAAATATATACAAAAACAAGAACATGTGGATTAATGATCATATTAAACGTTCAAGTCGTAACCTCAAACTGTTGCATTCCCTTGTGGTTGAGACACAGGCTGAAAACCTAAAGAATAGGTACAACCAAGAGAAGAAAGATCATAGGAAACTAATAGAAACCACGAAGAGAGAATATTACAGGAACAAAATAATAAATAGTTCTAATATGCAAAAAGAAATTTGGACATTGGTACGGGAAGAGCTAAATGTAACAAAAAAAAACAAATCAAATAACCTTAATAAACCATGACGATAAGCTCACTAGTAACAGCACGGAGATTGCCAATATTTTTGTAAACTATTTTTCACAAATAACTGAAGAGAAACTTAGACAACATTTCGGAAATAATTTATCAGACAAATGCACCACATCCGAGAACCAGATACAATCCATGTATCTCCAGCCTACAAATGCTTCCGAAATATATAATGTGATACAGAACCTGCGAAATGGTGCAAGTGGACAGGATGGAATTTCAGCAAAAACATTAAAATATGTTGCAACTGAAATCGCGAAACCGCTGGAATATTTAATTAATCTGGCCTTCGCAACCGGCGTCTTCCCCACAGCTTTAAAAACATCCAAGATTCATCCCATCTATAAAAAAGGCACAAAAATGGATAAAGAAAACTATCGCCCCGTAGCACTATCGGATGTAATATCGAAAGTGTTCGAAAAGACATTGATAATAAGAATAGATATCTACGTAAATAAATGTGAACTACTGAGCAATTCTCAGCATGGTTTTCGGAAAAATTGTTCAACAGAAACCGCGAGTGTTGCACTGATTGAACATATATCTAGAAATATAGATTCGGGAAAGTGCGTCGCAACTATTTTCTATGACTTCTCGCGTGCATTCGACACGATTGACAGCAAATTTGTGCGTGACAAACTGTACTCTCTCGGTATCCGTGGCCCTCCTCTACATCTGATAGAATCGTTCCTGACCGGCCGTAAAATGTTTGTGCAAATAAGTGACAACAAATCTATAAAGTGCGACTCAAATAAAGGAATAGTGCAAGGTTCAACGCTAGGCTAGCAACGCTAGGTTCGCAAACGAACATTGAAATAAGTGACTGGTGCAACAGAAACAATCTACTTTTAAATATTAATAAAACAACTCTAATACAATTTTACCATAAGAAGCCGCCAGCCAACAAAATTGCAATGAGCTCGGAATCCGCAAAATATCTGGGCAGTTTTATAGACGAACAGTTAACATGGACCCACCACATTGATCATGTCATGTCCAAACTAAACAGCGCATACTATGCAATCCTAAAACTGAAGTGTAAATTTAATCATAAGACGCTGATAAATATATATTTTGCATTGGTATATACTCATATATCCTATAACATATTAACATGGGGTGGGTCCGATATATCTAGAGTATTTGTAGCCCAAAAGCAGTGGCGGCTCGTCTGGTTTTGGTTTGGTGAGGCACAGATTTAATACTATCCACACATCTTTTTAAAGTCTCCCCATTTTCCTTCACGTTGTTATGTTTCGATTTCAATTTGCTGAGTCGTACTTAAAACATTAACTACATTTTGTTTACCTAGGATATGAAATTTATAATTTGATGATATGATCGTTACTTTTGGAACGCTAATCAATAGAACGCCCTATTTTTGACTCATTGCTATTTGAAAACATTAGCCAAGGTCAACAAAATAATGTATTTCTAATTATTGTACCTACTTGTAGCCAACTACACTTGTCAAACCATGCAGGCGCGCACCCAGGGGGTGGCTATCGGGCTTGAGCTTCTCCAACACCTTAATATACCGTATGTTAACCACCAAACCTAGCCATAGCAAAATAGTGCTTTTTGGTATTTTATTTTATGCCATTATCGCTTGTCCAAAATTGGTTCTATTTTTTACAACTTTACACTCTCTTCACATCAAAATTTAGAATTGGTGCGAATACAGTTTTTTTTTAAGAAATCAATTTGGAATGAATTTTGAGTAATTTTGGAAAGTTTCAAGTCGATAGCAATTGTTTTTATATTTATTTTGGATCTCTTAAATTGGTCCATTTTTTTTTCAATTTCACATCCGACCGCATAAAAATTTTCAAAAATCTAGAAATGGTGCGAATATAGTTTTTTTAAGAAATCAATTTGGAATGAATTTTGAGTAATTTTTGAAAGTTTTAAGTCGATAGCAATTGTTTTCATCTTTATTTTGAGTCTCCAAAATTGGTTACAATTTTTACAATTTTATACACTGAGCAGATCAAAATTTCCAAAAATCAAGAAATGGCGCAAATATAGTTTTTTTTTAAGTAATCTATTTCGAATAAATTTTGAGTAAATTTGGAAAGTTTTAAGTCGATATTTATTTGAGTCTCCAAAATTGGTTCTATTTTTTACAGCTTTACACACCGAGCATATCAAAATTAAAAAAAATCCAGTAACGTTATGAATATGGCATTTTAAAAAACGAATCTTTTATAATTTTGGAAAGTTATAATTCGATAGAAATTGTTTTTATATTTAATTTGAGTCTCCAAAATTCGTTCAATTTTTTTTTTCAATTTTACACTACGACCACATCAAAATTTCAAAAAATCTAGAAATGGTGCGAATAATTTTTTTTAAGAAACCAATTTGGAATGAATTTTGACTAATATTGGAAAGTTTCAAGTCGACAGGAATTGTTTTCATATTTATTTTGCGTCTCCAAAATTGGTTCATATTTTTACAATTTTACACACTGAGCATATCAAAATTTCCAAAAAACCTAGAAATGGCGCGAATATAGTTTTTTAAGAAATCAATTTGAAATGAATTTTGAGTAATATTGGAAAGTTTGAAGTTGATAGCAATTGTTTTTATATTTATTTTTGAGTCTCCAAAATTGGTTCTATCTTCTATAACTTCACACTCTGATCACATCAAAATTTCAAAAATCTAGAAAAGTGCGAATATAGTTTTTTTTCAAGAAATCAATTTGAAATAATTTTGAGTAATTTTGAAAAGTTTCAAGTCCATAACAATTGTTTTTATATTTATTTTGGGTCACCAAAATTGGTTCTATTTTTTACAACTTTACACACCAAGCACATTCAAAATTTCAAAAATCCAGTAATGTTATCAATGTAGCATTTTAAGATAATAATTTTGAATTCATTTTGAGTGATTTTGGAAAGATTCTGCTCGATGACAATTGTTTTTATATTTATTTTGGGTCACCAAACTTGGTTTTTTTTTCAATTTTACACTCCGACCACATCTAGAAATAGTGCGAATACAGTTTTTCTTAACGAAATCAATTTGAAATAAATTTTGATTAAAGTTTCAAGTTGATTGCAAGTCGGGGGCTTTAGCACATTAAATATGATTTTCATATTGACATACACAACTAATAACTAATTTCCGGTAACGGGAACAACAAGCCAGGTTCCCGTTCCAGTTCCCATTCGTTCCCGTTCCAGTTCCCGAGTTGTTGTGAAGCTGCCTTAACACAGCTGACAATGGAAATGCCGCGAGGTTCTCTCTCTAATACGCTGGTGATTTCCGACCAATGAGAAGCCTCTGAGGCTCGCCTCCAATATCGGAATAAATCTACACATGACAACGAATGCGATATATGTAAACTGTATGGAGGCATATTAAGTTGCATAAATTCCGATTGCGCTGGTTTACGTTTGCCTCATGTCCGGCACGGGTGGACGCGCTAATTCTAAGCATTACAAATCAGGAACATTCCGTTAATACATCCATTTATAGTTACTATATAATTAATGGGCGAGCGCTTGTGCCGGTTGCACCGCGGCCGTGTGGGTTCGATTTCCAGCCTGGACGAAAGATTTTTCGGATTCAAGAAGTATTCGTTCTGGTCCGTGGTTGTTTGTATACGTCTTTCGTGATTCATTTGTTTATTTATTCACTTAATTTATAACTTAAAATATATATAAAATTGATGATGGCTAATGATCGTAGCACTTAGGCCAGGCATAACGCCGAAACAAAAAAAATATATATATAATTAATTATCAATATTATATTAAAGTCAACACGGAAGAAATTTATTGAATGAATTTATATTTTCATAATATAGGAAATTAATGGTGAGGCAATGCCTCACCTGCCTCCCCTGACGAGCCGCCACTGCCCAAAAGAAAATACTACGACTTTTGGTCTGAAAAACCAATAATCTTGCCGTAAATTATTTAAAGAAAATAGCATACTGACTGTAGTAGCTATTTATATATATATAAATGTGCCATATACGTCTACAAAAACAACAAACAGTTCGTAACAAATGGAAGTGTACATAACTATTCAACAAGACATCACTCAAATATTAGAACAACACAACACCACACTAAACTGTATGAAAAAACGGCAATGTACTCATGTGCAACTGTATTTAATAGGCTCCCCAAATATGTTACGAACGCTGTTAATTTGAACTCGTTTAAAGCCAAACTCAAAAAATACTTTGTCGAGCATTGTTTTTACACGTTTTCTGAGTTTATTAGTTGTCAACCATCCAATATGTAAATTACAAATGGACTTTTAACTGAAAATTATCGGAGAGATTTGTAACTGTTATGTATGTATTGTTTTTATATATTGACTACTTACACTGTAAGATTGTTCACTATATTTTTAAATTGTAGTATTGTAGTACATGTAATAATTTTTTTAACTTTGTGACGACCACATCCACTGCATATGTGTGTATGTATATGTATATATGTAAATGGTGGCTTACGTGAAAATAAATATGATATGATATGATATGAAACGTTTAAACGTGTAAACGTTTACCGTTTATTTGTAACGAATAAAACACGTTTAGCTTAATAAACGTTTACAACACGTTTAGCCTAATAAACGTTTACAACACGTTTACAACTCGTAAACTAAAAACGATTTCTCATATGTTTACACTCCATTTGGGAGTCCAAAAGTCATATCTCGGCGTTTCGTAAGACTCCCAATATTTTTACACATTCGTTTCAAACAGGAACCACCTGGTCTATAGGGGGTTGGACTCTTCAAACTTCGGATGCTGACATTTCGGACGGTTTTCGAGAAACTATTTACTTATTAAGGTGTACCAAATAATTATTATTTATTCATTTTTTTTCCGCTTGCGGAAATATTGTAAAATACAGTGAACGAATTTCTAAACAGATATTTGCAGGGTGGGTTATATACAAATGTGCCATATACGTCTACAAAAACAACAAACAGTTCGTAACAAATGGAACTGTACATAACTATTCAACAAGACATCACTCAAATATTAGAACAACACAACACCACACTAAACTGTATGAAAAAACGGCAATGTATACGTTTCTATATTAGACGATTTTCGTCAACACGTTTAAACGAAGAAAACGCGTTTTAACGCAAAAATCTGTTTAAACGTATACACGTGTAAACGTGAATATCCGTTTAAACGTTTAAAAACCGCTTGCCAACTAAGAACACGTTTATCCGTGTACACGTGTATCCGTGTATTAACGAGCCCTAATTTATAACAGGTAAAATATGCCAATCCCCTTAGGTAAAACATGCAATTTTTAATTAGATGAATATGCCAATTTTAACAGGTGAAATTTATCCCTTTTATACTTTATATATACCTGATACTTTTGCCCTGTAGAATATGCCACTATTGACAATTAAACTATGCCAGTTTTGACCATTTTTTACTGTTAAAATATGCTATTTTTAACTGGTATTTTAAATATGGCATTTCAGCTTTACAAATATGTCATTTTTGACAGATAAAATATGCCAGTTTTGACAGTTAAACATCCCAGTTTTGACTAGTTAAACGGATGCTATTTTAACTAACTTAGCCTTATTAGAATGGTAAATATGCCAGTTTTGACTATTTAAAAATACGGCATTTTTGACTACCAAAATTAGAACAGGAAAAATTAGCCTTTTATCGTTCAAATAATAAATGTTTGGCTCTAAATGTGCATTGATTGAACTAGTAAAAAATATCACAGAAGCGTTTGAATGTGGAAACAGCTTGGATACTGCTTATATTGACTTTAGTAAGGCTTTCGATTGTGTGTGCCACGACCAACTGCTTACCAAATTAGAGTATTATGGGGTGAGGGGTAATACCCTAAACCTAATCAAATCATCGTCATAATATCTAATATGTGTGTATATATATTTTGAATGTAACAAATCTGACGTGTGTAAACATCTTTGTAAGAACACAAATAAACATTATCAATTATCAATTATCATACCTTACACATACACAACAAGTTGTTTCATTCAGGGGTAAAACATCGTACACTTGTGAAATAACTTATGGGATACCTCAGGGGTCAATCCTTGGACCTCTGTTATTTCTAGTGTACATAAATGATCTGGGGAGTAATATTGACATAACAACATATATGTTTGCAGATGATACAACTGTTGTACAGGATCTTACAAATGATACTTGCACCATAATGGATGGGATAGGACAAGCTGAAGCTTGGTTTAAAGCAAATAGGCTTATAATGAATACGGAGAAAACAAATTTTCTTACTTTCGACCTAAACAGCGGAAACAGGCATAAGAGCATTGAATTCTTAGGAAAATATTTTCAACCAAAGCTTACCTGGGGAGTACAAATTGAAAGTTTGATTAATAAAATTAATAGAAATACATACTCGTACTTATTACGCAAAGTATCGGAAAACACAAACCCTCATATCACAAAAGTGGCATATTATGCGTATATCCACTCATTAGTGGGCCAGGGAATTCTGCTTTGGGGTAGTACACCTCAAGCTGAGCGTATATTTTTATCCTTCAAAAAAAAGCTGTACGCATAATTGCGAGCGTAAATAATACAGTGTCCTATAGACCATATTTTGCCAATCTAAAAATCATGACATCTGCATCATATATGTATTAAACTGTTTACTATATACTCGTATAAAACGAACTGCGTCTCAGTTACAAAACAAGCTGACAAACATGGCCACAACACCAGGTTTAAAAACAATCTAATGTTACCCAAAGTGAGATTACAAAAAACTATGAATAATTTCAAACATCTTTCTGTAAAAATGTTCACTAAACTGCCTCAGTATATCCAAGATCTTCCAATGCAAAGTTTTAAAAGGGTCATTAAAGCAAGGCTTATTCGTGAAGTTCTTTATACATACAAAAAATATTTTAATATTACTTGGCAACAATTTTGTGATAACACACCATTGTTGTAATTATTGATACTTTCTTTATTCAAAATTATATTTCTATTTTGATGTAACATTGAATGCAACTATTTTATACCATACTTTCTATTCTATACTGTTAGTTTTAAAGTGTATGTAATGTTATTCATATAATTTTTAGAGCTTTTACTTACAATTTTAATCCCAGTACTGTTTTTATTGTGATTCAAACCATTTCATAAATATTTTATCTGACTAGTTTTATATTTGCCTCAAATTTTATCGTGTTTGTAGTGTTTATAATTTTACTTATTTACAATACTCATTTGTGGTATTGTTTCATACGAGTGTGTATGTATGTATATGTGTGCATGTGGTATATATGTGTGAGTGTTTATGTATGTGCATGTGTGTATATACAGTATGTTTTTCCGATAGAAAAAACTTACTATATGCATGCAAGTAATTTAACAGACCTCACATTTAAAGCTTGCCTTACATTATGTTACAATTCATATTTTATTTTAACTTTGATTCATTTTTGATATCTAATTAATAACTATTTGTAATCCTACTTATATTATGTTCAAATTGACGATGTTATACCGTAGCTGGTGTTTTCAAATAAATGATTATTATTATTAAAAAAAATGCTATTTTCATCTTTAAAAGTCCAGTTTCGATTGGTACAATATTTCATTTTTAAAAGGTAAAATGCCGCTTTTCAACATTCAAAATTTGCCAGTTTTGGCTGTTAGACTATGTCAGTTTTGATGGGTAAAATATGCTGCCTTTGAATGGTAAAATATGTCATTTTTGGCAGTAAATATATGTCGTTCAATTTTTTTTTTTAATAAGCCATTATAACTATACAAAATGTCACTTTTGACTTTGAAAATATCGCTTTTAAATTTTTAAAATATGCTATATTTTAACGGTAAAATATGTCGGTTTTGATAGTTAAAATATGTCAGTTTTGACTGGCAAAATACGCCATTTTGACTATTAAAATATGTTGCCTATTTTTGACTGGTAAAATTATAAATTTTTGACAGTTTAAGCATGCCATATTTGACTGGTTAATTTGCCAGTTTTGACAGTTAAAATTTGCTAGTTTTGCTGGTAAAATATGCCATTTTGACTAATAAAATATGGTTTCTACTTTGACTGTTAAAATGTGCAATTTTGACTATTAAAATATGCTGTCTGTTTTTGACTGGTATAATATGCTGTTTTGACTTATTAAAATATGTCATTTTTGACAGGTAAAATATACCTTTTTGACTATTAAACTATGATATTTTTGACAGTTAAAATATGCCGTATTTGACTGGTTAATATGCCAGTTTTGGCAGTTAAAATATGCCAATTTTGACTCGTAAAATATGTCGTTTTGACTTATAAAATATGGTTTCTATTTTTGATTGTTAAAATATGCAATTTTGACTATGAAAATATGCTGTCTGTTTTGACTGGTAAAATATGCTGTTTTGACTATTAAAACATGTCATTTTTGACAGGTAACATATAATCTTTTTGACTGGTAAAATATACTATTTTGACTATAAAAATATAAACATTTTGACTGTTATAATATTCCGTTTTTGACTGGTTAATATGTAAGTTTTGACAGTTAAAATATGCCAATTTTGACTCGTAAAATATGTCGTTTTGACTAATAAAATATGGTTTCTATTTTTGACTGTGAAAATATGCAATTTTGACAGATCCAATATGCTGTGTGTTTTTGACTGGTTACATATGCAATTTTGACTATAAAAATATGTCATTTTTGACAGGTAAAATAAAACTTTTTAGACTGGTAAAATATACTATTTTGACTATTAATATAATGTTAAAATTTGCCGTATTTGACTGGTTAATATGCCAGTTTTGACAGTTAAATTTGCCAGTTTTGACTGTTAAAATATGTCATTTTGACTAATAAAATATGGTTTCAATTTTTGACTGGTAAAATATGCAATTTTGACTATTAAAATATGCTGTCTGTTTTTGACTAGTAAAATATGCTATTTTGACTATTAAAATATGTCATTTTTGACAGGTAAAATATACTCTTTTCGACTGGTAAAATATACTATTTTGACTATTAAAATATATAATTTTTGACAGTTAAAATATGCCGTCTTTGACTGGTTAATATGCCAGTTTTAACAGTTAAAATATGCCAGTTTTGACTGGTAAAATATGCCGTTTTGACTAATAAAATATGGTTTCCATTTTTGACTATTAAAATATGCAATTTTACTTTTAAAATATGCTGTTTTTTTTAACTGGTAGAATATGCTATTTTGACAGGTAAAATATACCATTTTTGACTGGTAAAATATGCCAATTTTGGCTGGTAAAATATGCCATTTAGACTATAAAAATTTGATCTCTATTTTTGGCTGGTAAGATATGCCATTTTCTACTGTTAAAATATGCCATATCAGACTGGTAAAATATGCCATCAATTTTTGACTGGTAAAGTATGCCATATTTTACTGGTAAATATGTCAATTTGAATTGTTAAAATATTAAAAAACATTAAAATATGCCATTTCGACCATTAAAATTTGCTCTCAATTTTTGGCTGGTAAATATGCTGTCTGTTTTTGACTGGTAAAATATGCAATTTTTGACAGTTAAAATATGCTTTATTTGATTGGTAAATATGCCAGTTTTGATAGGTAAAATATGCCATTTTGACTATTAAGATATGCTATCTATTTTTGACTGGTAAAATATGCCATTTTTGATTGTTAAAGTATGCTATATTTGACTGGTAAATATGTCAGTTGTAACTGTTAAAATATGCTAGTATTAACTGTTAAAATTTGCCAATTTTGGCTGATAAAATATGCCATTTCGACTATTAAAATTTGCTCTCTATTTTTGGCTGGTAAAATATGACATTTTTGACCGTTATAATATGCCATTTTTGACTGCTAAAATATGCCAGTTTTGACAGGCAAACTATGCCGTTTTGACTATTAAAGTATGCTATCTATTTTTAGCTGGTAAGATATGACATTATTGACCGTTATAATATGCCATTTTGGCTGGTAAAATATGCAGTTTTGACAATTAAAATATGCCATATTTGACTGGTAAATATGCCAGTTTTGACTGATAAAATATGTCATTTTGACTATTAAAATATGCTATCTCTTGTTGACTGGTAAAATATACAATTTTTGACTGTTAAACTATGCCATATTTGACTGGTAAATTTGTCAGTTTTAACTATTAAAATATGCCATTTCGACCATTACAATTTGCTCTCTATTTTTAACTGGTAAAATATGTCATGTTTGATTGTTAAAATATGCCAAATTTGACTGGTAAAATATGCTATCAATTTTTGGCTGGTAAAATACGCAATTTTTGAAAGTTCAAATATGCTTTATTTGACTGGTGGATATGCCAGTTTTGACTGTTAAAATATGGCATTTTGATTATTAAAATATGCTACTCCTATTTATTTTGGATTGGATAATATGCCCTTTTGATTGTTAAAGTATGCCATTTTTGACTGATGAATATACCACTTTTGACTGTTAAAATATGCCAACTTCTACTGGTAAAATATGCTGTTTCGGCTATTAAAATTTGCACTTAATTTTTGGCAATAAAGATATACCAGTTTTCACAGGTAAAATTTGCAATTTTGAACATTAAAATATGCGATCTATTTTTGACTCGTAAAATATGCCATCTATTTTTGACAGTTAAAATATGCCCTATTTTATTGGTTAATATGTCAGTTTTTACTGTTAAAATATGCCAGTATTAACAGTTAAAATATTCTAATTTCTACTGGTAAAATATGCCATTTCGAATATTATAATTTCCCTTCTATTCTTGGCTGGTAAAATATGCTATCTATTTTTGACTGGAAAAATATGTAATTTTTGACAGTTAAAATATGTCAGTTTCTTCAGGTGAAATTTGCAATTTTGACCATTAAAATATGCTATCAATCTTTGACTGGTAAAATATGCCAATTTTGACTATTTACGTGTGCCATATTTGACTAGTAAATATGTCAGTTTTAACTGTTAAAATATGGCAGTATTGACAGTTACAATATGTCAATTTCAGCCGTTAAAAGCTGCCATTTCGACTATTATAATTTTCTCTCTATTTTTGGCAGGTAAGATATGCCATTTTTGACTGTTTAAATATGTCATATTTGACTGGTAAATATGTCAGTTTTGACAGATAAAATATGCCAGTTTTGACTAGTAAAATATGCCATTTTTGACTGGTAAAATATACCATTTTAAGTTTTTTATAAGGCATTATAACTTGCAAAATAATCGATTAATCGATAAATAATCTATTAATCGGTTGTTATTAATGCGTAATAAAAAAATTGTATTTAAAAAAATCGTCCATGACTTCATATTTACAAAGACTTGTGACGTCACAATTATTCTGAGTTCGCCACAAAGTACGTGATAATGAAGGACCTGCCCGAACGATTTTTTTTTAAACATTTAATAGATAGATCTAGAAGATGCACATCCCTATTTCGGCTAAGATTACACCGCACAAATTTTTCAAGTAACAACACAATTGACCGTTTAATGCGACTAGGTAATGAATTTAATAACGAACAGCGAATTGACTTATTTGGCTCATCATTTTTACAATTTAAGAAGAGTTTACTCCGTGTTACTAGATAAATCTTTTGCCTTGATCAATCTTTGATGTTTGTAGATTTATGTTTTGTCGGATGGATTTATTCCTTGGTTAAGATCCAAGTTAAATAAGCATGTTTTTGTCAATTGTTATATTCTATTTTAGTTTTTATGCTTTTGGCATAGATTTATATATTAATTTTCAATAATACTCTACAATCACATACCTATGTATTATTGTGTCATAGTGTAATAATTGTATTATAAATTTAAGTATCATATTTTAAGTATTGTTTACGTACAAATTGTAAATACTGTAAAAAGGGGTTACCCGTTAATAAAACTATTATTAAAACTATTATTATTATTATTATTAGATTCATTGTGAATTTTGTGCGGGACTTTATTACCACTCTGTATGTACCTTATTTAAAAAGAAAACTAACACTTACAGTTGCACCGTTATGAAAACAATATTTTGAATTATATGTATTCTTGATCTTATTCATATAATCAGACCTAAAATAGTTATTTATGCAACAAGTGAGTAAAGTAATACTTTTTTTCACGAGTAGGAAAGATTGCCGCATGAGCCGAAGGCGAGTGCGGCAATTCCTACAAGTGAAAAAAAGTTGCTTTACTCTCGAGTTTCATACAAATTTTTTTCTACGTCCGTAACTTTAAATAAATTTATAAATTTGATAAAACCTTAATCAATTTTTATAAGTAATAATACTTGTTTTAAATAAAGAAAATTATAATAATCATCAAGTGTTCTTGACCGGAAACGAATGTTTGACATTTATCGGCGGAACTCGCGGCGTGTTGCGAAGTGTTCATGACACACTTTGCGCGAACAATTTTTTAGTTGCGTTAAAAAATGAACCGCTACGGCACTTTTTTTCACGCAAAAGAGTGAAAAAATGAACCGTTATGGCACTTTTTTTCACGCTACTTGAAGGAATCACATATTTTATGAACGCAGATTAATGAAAAAAACTGTACATTTTATAACGGACGTAGAAAAACGTTTATATTAACTTGGGGCAGAGTTTCGGCAAGTATCGACCATATAAATCCAATTAACTTTAAGATGACCTGGAATCCTAAAAGTAATTATGTTGATAACAAACTAATAATTTATTCCCTTTAATTGTTTTGTTCATATCAAATTTCTTTTCAATAAGTGACATCTTTTTACTGTTCGGTTTCACTTTCCAATGTTGGTTTATATCATGATTTACGAATTCTTAGTTATATAATTTCCAGCAGCGGAATAACAACTTAGTTTTTAAAAAGAATATACAGATGTACAACATTATTAAATAAAACTATTTAAATAAATAGATGAAAATAAACATTGATACAATTGTAACATGATATTGAATTAATAACAACAAAATTACTCTGGTTTCCCTTCAGAGCGAATAAATCGTTCGCCTTTTACTAAAGATTTCCGTGGGGGCGGGGGACAACTCAACCCCCCCTCCCGTATGTCGAAACTTAAAAACCCGTGAATGCCCTTACTGGCATATGCATCCCTTCAATCCTAAGTTTGTGCTTTAGAATTAAGATAGGAATTAAGATAAAAATGGGTTGGTAAAAAACGGTTGTGGCAGATGGCCTACTTGCCGACGTCAAAAAAAAAACTACAAAATTTTCATGAATTATAAATAAAAAGTGTGATTTCCAATTGTTTTAATAATTTTCTAAGAAATAGTTTTTCGGCAATTAAGTTCATAGGAGCTTGTGATATATCCATAACACATAACATAAACTATATTAGTCGATTTTGTCACCCCTTACAGTAGTTTATATGAGCGTTAAGATTTTAGATTAAATGCGACTCGAGTTTCTAACGAAATTGCCTAATGCAAATCCGTGGCGTAAAATTAATCATTATTCTGAGTAAAACATATCTTCCCAGATTATACAGTAGTTTCTAATTCCGCAGGGAGAATTTCGAATAGTTCATTACTTCGTAATACAATAGTTATATGCATGTAGCTCCACCAAAACGCTCGGTTTTCTGATTAATCGTATTCAAATAGGTTTGCCTTAATCTCGACGCATATACTTTAACGTTACTTCCCACTTTATAGCCTTGAAGGGGCCCGAAGCAGCATCGACACCAAAGGGTCTACGTAAGGGATGTTATTGGGGCGTCTGAGGTTGGAATATATGTGTGATGGTCTTTGATATGGTAACTATGGAGGTTTCTCTCCGTGGTCTCGAACTATTTCGTTGTGGTAGATTGTGTCCATTGCGGTTGGATTTGTTAATATAGCGAGGTCGCTGTATGCATTGAGTATGTAAATAGCTATTGAATATTAAATTATCTCGATACAGATTAAAATTACAATATGCTGAATTATGCATGAGTACTGTTTCATTTTGATCAGGAAAAATTTAAAGAATGCAACAGATCAATTTATTAAACCCCGAATATTTATTACTATGGATTGGCCTTTAAATATTCAAATGTGCTTGCAGTTTACACAAGGGCGCTGATATACAATTTTAGTTATATAAACGAGCGATACTGATTATTTGTATTTAATGCATTTAGCCTGATTTACATTTATATTTGAATACACCATGGGCACTTGCAATGCATCATAGATTAAACAATATATACTATAATTTATTATTTTTATAATAGTACTTTATTGACCTTAAATGATTTTCTCTAATACAAATTAACAATTAGCTAACGAACTAGTTTATGACAGCAACCTTCGATTTGGACAACACTGAAAGGAGCTAATTTAGGAATAGATTTTAAGTAGGATGTACCAACTTAAAATTTACGCTTCCTGTTCAATCGGAAATCAGTTTTGTTATCGTGAATAAGGCGGTATTTAAAAAAAAATGAAAAAAAATCACGATCACAATACTTTCTTGTACTACAAAACGGAAAAAGTAAAAATTCAATTAGATTCAGCCATTATTCTTTTAACAAACGAAAACCAAAATTTCCCAGTATAATTGTTGGTTACTTATTGAAATTAACCACAGAGCATACATTTTTTTTCAAATATCATTAGTTTTTGAGCGTACGGACGGTGAACTATAATTTGTTATTTTCATCTTTCATACTTTTACCAATGCAAACGCCAGAATCATCCGACTTTGAGAAGGATCAACTTTTTACGTTTTAAGTCGATTGAATACGAATACTGGTGTGTCCCACAATTTTGCGCAAATTAAAGCTTACTGATCGCTACAACTAATAAAGCCCAAATGAAACTAGATATTTACTGAAAAACATAATCAAACATTAAAAAGCAATAAAAACACTGCAGATTATTTATCATGAATATGTAATAATGGAAATGTAAAATTTCAATGCAATTTATTTATGGAACATCCCTGCAGCATTTCAATGTTGGTTTTTCATTAAGGATAATAAACAAAACATGCAATTATGCTGTAATTCCAACATTTGATGAGACAAAACAGTAAAGAAGATTTACAAATCTGTACGCAATTATATCCGGATACAAGCTATCGAGTTATTCCTTTTTGTATTTTTATTAAAAGTTTAACATTTGAATATACGATTTCCTTGTATATTTGTTTCTTTATATTAAATAATCCAATTGAATACACTGTTTTCCACGCATTCTTTATACTATCGTTTTTTTCTATGCAAATATAATTGTTTATTATAATACATGACAGAATTCTGAGCATTTTCTTCTCTGTGGATTATTCCGAGATTGCCGAAACAAAAGCGCTGCGATATTTGTTCCAGAAGAAGCGACAAAAAATCGCACATGCTTTGTCGCAGTTGCGAGAGGTCGATGTGCGACATACATCGCACATATTTAGATTTGCGTCGAATGCTCTTTTGGGATCGAATAATTGTCTTTTGCATTATAATAGCCTTTTTTCTTCATAATAATAGTTTTAAAAATATTTTCATTTTCATATTTAACATTAAATTGACTTTATATCAGAAAAATACTAATATAATTTTTTTTTTTCGTAAAAAATCCCACATTCGATCATGAAAATAAATCTACTTTTTGGAAAGGTCGCAAAATTTATTAATTCCACTTGGAATGATACTATTTCAGGTTTTCAGGTTCAAAATATTTTTTTTTTTAGCTGAAAATTGATTTTTTTTGCTACATTTTTTTTTCACATGTAAAGTTGCAGGTTTAGAGAACTATTCACATATTCTTGTAACTAGAAGTTCAAAATGTATCCCAGATTGTTATTTTTTGTTTTTTGGTCAATTTTACAATTATTGACCGAAAGTGTGGGGTGTACCACACCCCGAATGACGGGGTCATTCATTATTCATTACGTCATTTTTTGGAGGTGTGACTATTAAGGGTTAATTTATATGTGGCCATCATGTTACTTTCTCCGATTTGATGTTGTAAATGTTATTTATATTTACACTCTAACGGTTCATTTGTAACTTAAATGATATTCTATATGTAAATCGAGTGTATTTCAGGGTAGAATTTTACTGACGTTTCAGACAGCAGTTTAATTAAAAAAATTATGAGATTTAAAAAAATATGTGTTTACAAGAAGTTGTTCATTTCAGAATTTTCCACAAATTAATTGCATACATTTGATGTAAGCATTATCATTTCATAATTATAGACCAAAAATAACTAAAAATTTGACAATCACATTTTTTAGCAAAACAATTACTTTATGAAATGTACAAGTTGCGGCAGAACAAATTAAGAGGTTTAGAGGGTTGAATGGTCAGGTGTTGGTGGTAGTAGGCTGGTGCGTGTTGTCTCATTCTATTCGGTAGGTGACCACATTTTATTACCCAACTTGCTTTTGATTGGAACTTTGCTGTACGCGTGTATTTCAAAAACAACCAATCTGTGGTGACAGGACAGAGATCATTTCGGCGACACTGCAACATTCCGCGAAACAACACAATGTTGTTATTTTCCATTAGAAACAAGTTTCTAATATGAACACGATTCGGTCCTGGGGTAGGCAGCTAGAAGAATCTGGCAACACGCCAAGAAAACGTACACATGGCTAACGTAGATCTATGAGAACACCAGAACATGTTCACCTGGTGAGAGCATCGATCGAGTTATTGCCAAAACGTTCTGCTCGAAAATATGCAGTTGCATTAGGGATATCAGACCGCAGTTTGAGGAGGATTCTGCACTTCAAAACAAAATAATATCCCAAGAACTGACCCCAGCAGACTACGCTTTGAGGGGTGATACGGGGCGGCCTGCACGGTTACCTGATTTGAGCAGTTTTGATTTTTTTCTTTAGGGATACCTGAAAGTAAGTGCCCTATCACACTAGGCCACCATGGTGGTACCAGTGGCGCCACCAGTCAAATTTATCAAATGAAATGGAAGACTTTACTGGTAGAACAACCAGCATGCCGACCGCCTGGCGTCTCGGCTGGTTGCTTTACTTGGTGGTTGGATCCACCATGATCTACCATGGTGGTGCCACTGGTGCCACCACCATGGTGGCCTAGTGTGATAGGTCACTAAGGGTGTTTCAACGTCGTTCGCATAACCTACCAGAACTAAAGGAGCGGGATATTGAAGAAATTAATGGTATAGAAGTGTGTGAAGGAGTTGTACAAATCTTCAGAGATCGGTTCAGATGACGTGTGTTACTACCAACGGTCGTCATCTAGAGCAGAGCTCCTATTGTTGGGTGCTCTATCATACTAGGACATCATGGTGGCGACACCATTGGCGCCACCATGGTGGATCCAGCCATCAAGTAAAGCAACCAGCCAAGATACCAGGCAGTCGGCATCCTGGTTGTTCCACCAGTAAAGTCTGGCCGACCGGAATAAAATGGTGGCGCAGCCAAAGTGGTGGCGCCACCAGTCCGATACCAGATGTGTTATGTTCCATTTCACTTAATACATTTGACTGGTGGCGCCATTAGTGCCGCCACCATGGTAGCCTAGTGTGATAGGGCACTAAGTTTCCCGGACCAACAAATCATAAAAAAATGGTGATGTGGCCATCATGTTACTTTCTCCGACTTTATATTTACGTTTTCATGGGTTTATTTTCAATTAAAATCATATTTTAAATGTACATCGAGCGTTGCGTAAACTCGGATGAAACTGACGTTTAGAACGTCAAAATTATGAAAGATGGAAAAATTATACTTCAAATTCAAAAACTAGGTTTACTCGAAAACTAACAAGATTTCGAAAAAAACAGCTAAGGTAAACACCCACTTCCGGTGTACGAAATTTTACCAAAAGCTTTTCAGTTCTTCGGATTATCAAATAAGACTTATGTTCAAAGTTTCATATCAATTGCTCTATTGGTTTTTGAAATACAGCGCGCGCGCGCTCACACACACACACACACACACACACCCACGCACGCACGCACGCACGCACGCACACACACACACACACACACACACACACACACCCACGCACGCACGCACGCACGCACGCACGCACACACACACACACACACACACACACACACATACACACACACACGCAAAAACGTAAAAAAAAAATTGCAAAAAAAATCACGATCACAATACTTTCTCGTACTTCGTAACGGAGAAAGTAAAAAACAACTTTAAGGTTACGTTTATATACGAGGGTCGATAAATAAGTACCCATGTTAGGAATGAAGAAGCAGGTTTTTTACAAATATTTATTAGTAAGTAATTACAATGCGTGAATTAATATTTGAGTAGCAAAATTATTCTCACCATAACATGACATTTTTCAAACTCATGGCAAACGTTTTTATTAAATGGTACATTGTTCAACTTATTTTAATTATCTCTGAGGTAAATTCTGATACAAACGTAAACTAAATGGATGATACATTTACAATTTTTAATTCTCTAAAAAAGGGATTCCACGAGACTTTAAGGGGAATCGGTAGAGCTCTTTGGTGTGTTTCTAGCTCAGTAGATGGCACCGCTTTAAATGGGACAACTGTAGTTTCTAGAGGAAAACAAAAAACGGCAACGTGTTTAGTGCAATCAGGAAATTCCCGTAAGTTTAAGATTTTTTTCCTAAAAAATAGTATTTCTAAGAAACTAATGAAACAAAGTG
Source organism: Ocypus olens (assembly GCA_910593695.2). Taxonomy (NCBI): domain Eukaryota; kingdom Metazoa; phylum Arthropoda; class Insecta; order Coleoptera; family Staphylinidae; genus Ocypus; species Ocypus olens. The sequence goes on from OU343064.1 coordinate 7,152,333, forward strand.
TACAAACTCCAGCTTGTATTTGTATCATAGAAAAGATATATCTATGGAAGGTCCACTCCCATATACTGGTCGAGACTGCGTTCAGCGCCTCTGAAGAGAGTTTCACCAACTAGCGCGTGCCTGGCGGGATTTACAAATAATTCAAATAAACTGTGCATTTTTTTTAACATTTCATGTTTCTTTATTACGACAATATTTTAAATTATCCAATATTTATTTTGAGCCGTAATATAACAAGGGGTATGATTATTACCGATGATATTTTGGAGTTGAAACCGAGCTGCAGATTGAATGTGCTGCTTCGGTTTCAACGACTAAATATCATCGGTTATTAATCGTACCACGAGTTATATTTAGTGAGAGAATATAACGAATAACCTTCTATAATCTTGATAACAACTCACATATTGCAATCTTTTAATTCGTCTTGTAGTTTCGTGCAGCACAAAGACTCCGTAAACCTTCGGCCTGCGACTCTTTATTCCTCGCGGTGTTTCTGGGCGTCGTATTTTTCACCATTTCACTGATTTCACTGTTAGAAACTGCATCCCAATAATTTAGAATGTCCATTTTGAGGCGAAAAATTCTGACAGGACCACAATAAAATATCACCGCTACTTTTGTTTTTTATCATCGCGGTGATACATATGCTGCTATGCATTTCCTTGCATCTAATTGGCTGAATATACATTCTAGTAGGCCATGAGTTGTATTCTCAAGTAAATAATTTGAAAATAGTAATTGAATAATAAATACAGTCGCAATAAAAAAAGAAAAATTATATACAAATGGTCAATATAAAAAAAAACAATATTTTTTCCAACAGTAAAATAGATTCATATGTATAAAAATAAAACTAAATAGATATAAATAATAATAATTAACTTACCGTATTAGCCCAGGATATCACCATGAGAAAAAACAATAGGAAAAATGGATGAATAGTAAAAAAAAATAGTAACAATGAAATTCAGTTTTATACATTTATTAATAAAATAGCAGATTATCATATGTAATATGTGATCATCCTTACATTACCCATAAAACAATTATACTATACACTATAACGATAAAAGTAACACAAAACCACACAATTTATGCTATTACGATGTAATATAACAAAAAAAGACAATTAATAACGACTTTAATGACTAAAAACTATGTATTAATAATGTAATAATACTATAAACCAAGATGAATGTAATAATACTATAAACCAAGATGAATGTAATAACAAAAATTACTAACCTTTATTGACTTAGGCCAAAGGAAATATCCTGGAAATTGCAATGAAGGCTCACAATAAACGGTTAAAAATACTCTCAAACGAATATCATGCTAATGATCGCAAAAGAAAAGTATCGCAGTCTTTATAATAGATTATAGCGTACAAAATGCAACTACAATCTATCACAACAAAGACTGTGAACCATGCTGGATTGTGCGGAATTAAGTGGGAAAATAGCGGGATTTATGAAACTTGAAGTGAAAAGTAGCGGCGCCATCTAAAGAGTGTTTCACACACTTTTTTATATTATAAACAACTCCGTATGAGTGGACCGACCCTGATTTGTATTCATCGTGAAATGGGCGTTAATATACTTCTTGCCTTAGTCAAATAAACACAAACGTGAAACGATCCGAATACATTTTTATGTGCAAAGAAAGAGGATAGATAAATGAAACGTCGTCGTAATTTTTCAACTTGTAACTTATCGCACTCCGTCGTCTCCGATTGGGGATTGACGCCGCGACAACCTTTCCTTTTTTTTTCGTTAACTTTGTGAATATGAAAAATATTACAAAAACATGTAAACAAATATTATAGACAATAAAGAAATCTTTTGTTTGAAAATATTTATCAGAAAATAAGATGTCCATATCTCATTTTTAACCTTTACAATAATAATAGTGGGTTTGTTGCATTATTTGAATCATCAAAAAAAAAAAAAAATACCGTTTCAGTAAATGTTACCTGTGCCAATATTTTTATTTCGTAACTAAATTTTGAAAATGCTAAAGAAGGCGTGTTCACTTAGTGCAATGCAATGGAATTCGATATTTATGTTATCAATGCGTAAAAGGAGAGAGGGTTGAGAGGCAGATAAAGTCAGATTGGCGCGAAATCCTTTTCGCTGTTATTTACACAAAGTTCAATATACTGGACACAAATGACATAATAAAATGTTCAATTGGAAAACATATACACTAAAAAGTTCACAAGAAAAATAAATAAGAGTCACAAAAGAAATCACAGATGCGTCACTATAGTTCAGACAAAGTTCGGAAGAGCAAGCACCGGTATGCCCGGCAAGAACTCGGATAAATTACTGGACGGTGACTTCACATCAGCGGATCAGCAGCTTTGGTGGATGGGCGATCTTGGTGTAGCTGCTTCCTTGGAGGCGACTTCTGTCATGGGTTTTTTAGTGCTCCCTGATAGGCATATTCCTACTTGTCCGTGGATCAATGATTTTTTTCAATAAAATATTTTTATGAAAAAACATTAATTTTTCAATCATTTTTGTTTCCCAAAATTTGTCGTCTCTGATAATTCTCGACAGGTCTTGTTTCGTCCATACAACAAAATCACAAAAGTCGACTTTTGCAATATGCATCTGGCCCTGGATTTGATAGTAATAATTGTGATTACGTTTTAATTTCAAATCCGTATCCAAAAAGAATTTTTTTTTCGATTGCTTTTTTCGATTTGGTTTTGTTATTTTTTCTATCGATTTTGGGCACTTCACCTCGATAATTCCGCGACCATTTTCTATCAACCCATCTGAATATGCTCCCAAAAAACCATACGTCTCATCCACAAAAAAGCTGCACGGTGTCACCGAAGTTTTTGTCATGTCTTCGTACTTTCGTAAGGCATTTTTTTCATTTTTTTGAACGTAGATCGTGGCTTCATTTGAAAATGGCTCCTTTTAAAGTAGACTTGATACTGGAGGAGCACATTTTGTTTTTAGTCGCATTTTGCAGATTGTGCCAAATTTAGATGCCGTCAATCGGTGTTTCCTCTCCATAAACCACTCTTCGTTGTCGGCCTGTCCTCTTGTTTTCAATTCAATATTGTGTATTTCTTCGCTTTAGGTACTTTTGAAATCAAATTGCAAAAAAGACTTCACGGAAGCGGTGATCCATATTTCTAATGTGTTTCAAATTGTTCTGAAGAGTTCGATGACATTATTTGTGGAATTTTATTTCAATTTATTTCGCCCGAAAGTGTTTTCGCGCAAATACCTCTCTGTCAACTGAAATGAAAATAATGTTATCGTATAGAACTGCTCGGAACTATTTGAAATACATTTACTTTATCTAGCTGTGTTTGTTTATGAAAGCCGAGAGGGCAAGGGCACTTGACTCATACGAACGGAGCGAGCCTGTCAGATAAATCACGTAGCGGCTCCTTTATCGCCCAAAAATATGCGTAATTATTTAGGTATTTTTGAAATTCAACAAATTACAACAAGTACTAAACTTACGGTATGCTCCTGAATTTTCTGAATTCATTGCAGTTTTTCTTTTTTTAATATGACCTATAGTGTCCGAGATGTGCCGGTATTACTTTTCATTCGAAACCGCGGGTATGGAGATTCTCTTAACTGTATGCATACTTTTAGAAAGGGCTCTTCAAAAAACATGAATATTTTTAGGCTGTGCGTTTGGTGCCTATTTTTACGTACGCTGAACATAAATTTTATAGATTTAAAAAGCAAAAAATATTCAACTTACCTTCTGGAGCAACCTCCATTTTTCTGAATAAAAAATAACCCTCGCGAGAGAAGTTACATGTATTTGAACACGCGCCATATTTCGGTAGTGAAGCTCGGTGCCTGGCTCTCTTTTTCTTAAAATTCGGCTTTTAAAGGCCGGTTCACACGCTCAAGCCATTTGCGCAAATTGGCTTGTACATGCCAATTTGTGCAATCCAAACTGAACGTGTGAATAATGGCATGAAGTTTGCGCAAGCCAAAAAGTTTGGCTTGACGAAATCTGTCTTCGCCAGAAAATCGGCTTGAGGTTGGTGTATTGGCATGAGCGTGTGAACGATGCTCCAACCTCAGTTCCAGCCTTAGGCATGCGCATCGCCGATTAGTGACGTTCTGCCACCTGTTCCCCCGGACTTTATCACTTATTAATAGACATTGGTGGTTTCGTGTTTATCTTTATAGTGAATATGTCGTCAGAAAAACAATTTATCCTCGAATTTATTGAACAATATAAATCGTTGCCGTGTTTATGGAAAATAAAATCCAAAGAATACAGCGATCGGAATATAAAATCGAATGCGTATGATATTTTAAACGCAAAATTAAAAACAGTGGACCCGAATGCCAACAGGGAAAGTGTAACAAAAAAAATAAATTCTCTACGTACCGCATACAGGAAAGAATTAAGGAAAGTGTTAAACTCAGAAAAAATCAGGTGCCGGAGAGGAAGATATATATATATTCCTCATTTGTGGTACTACGAACAATTAATTTTTTTAAAGGATCAAGAAACGCAAAGGAATACAAAATCAAACATGGATGAAGTGCAGGTAATTGAAATTAATTTATCGACTTTTTTAAAATATCATAATTAAGTCCAAAATTTAAAAAAAAAACAATTAAAAACAAAATAATATTGAGCCCCTTTTCCCATCAAGTTTTCCCATCGTAAGATTGTAGTGAAAAGGGAGTAAGCAGTTATACTGTATTTTACCGATTATTTTTTTTATATTTAAATAAAGAATTATTTATTATAAATTAAGTATAAAATGTCTATTTTATAGATTCATAGAGATCTGCATCAGGTCGGGTTTGTAAAGTTAGACCCGTGCAGACCCCTAGTACAGTGAATGACTACTTAGAAACCATTTCGTGCTGCCAATCTACTTTTCCTGAATTGTTGAAATATATTTTAAATTTCTCTCTTTCTTCTTTTGCATCTGCGGTGTGATTCCGGTTATGGCCATTTTGAAGATTTAACAGATTGCTTGGGTCTGTTCGTAAACCAGGAGTAATTGTACCGTCAGTAGTATCTTCAATATCAAAAACGTCACTTGACGTATAGGTATCTGAACAATTCCTTCGCAAGAAATTGTGAAGTGCACAACAAGCCAGAACTATCTTGTCAATAGTATTAACTTTTAAATTTATTGCAGTATGAAAAATTCTAAAACGGTTAGCTAATATTCCAAATGCATTCTCTATTATCCTTCTGGCCCTAGACAAACGATAATTAAAAATTCGTTTTTCATAATCAAGCTCTCTTTGATTATATGGTTTTAAAAAATCTGGCCTCAAAGCAAATGCTTCATCTCCGACAAAGACATAATTTAATGGTGTTTCACCTTGAATAACTGGTTCTGCATTTGGCAAATTCAATTTATTTTCAAGCAACTTTTTCATAAATGTAGTGTTGTCAATTACTCCACCATCAGATACTCGACCGTTGGTTCCAATATCACACATTATAAATTCGTAGTTAGCATTGGCAATTGCCATCAGAACAACACTGTGGGTTTTCTTGTAATTTAAATAGTAGGATCCACTGTGAATAGTTGGTATAATCTGCACATGCTTTCCATCAACCGCTCCCAAGCAATGGGGAAAATTCCATTTATCTTCAAAATCTTTTGAAATTTTCTTCCATTCAGGTACGGTAGTGGGAAACTGAAACCAAATTATTATATATATTTTTTTAAATTCCTAACTTTTATTTTCTTTCTTTTAATTTTTTGTTTTGTTTTAATCATCAGGCGTTCGAAGCCGATATTGATAAATAATTATATAAGAAAGTGAAGAAGGCTATAAAATTTATGCACATAATATAATTGTTTTTTTGTTTCTTTTAGGTTTCTGACAATGAAACAACCTATGAGCTGCCAGAATCTCCCGGAACCTCTTTTCCGCTCACACCTTATTCATCTGCCTCAGAAGCATCTCTACGGCTATCAAAATCATCAAAAAAACGCAATAACAAATGCGACGACGTGTTAGACGCGATTGGAAGACATTTGACACGACCATCTAGCAATATTGCAGATAAATTTACCGATATTGGAAAAGCATGGGCATCCAAATTGAGGGACCTCGATCCACAACAAGCTGTACATGCAGAAAAAATAATAAACGATGTATTCTATGAGGCACAGTTAGGAAATTTAAATCGCAATTGTTTTGTACAAAGTCTAGAGGACCTTTATACAGTGAGCAATCAGCCTCCATTCTACACTCGGCAATCTGTCAATACTCAGCAATCATTCAACAATCAGCCACAAATCTACACTCAGCAATCATTCAACACTTATGCACAAATTAATACTCATCCACCAGTCAATACTCAGCAATCATTCAATACTCATCCACCAGTCAATACTCAGCAATCATTCAACACTCAACAACCAATCAACACTCAGTCACCAATAAAAATTCAGCGCATATGTCAACCAGCACCTACTGATAACCAACCAAAGGAAAACTCGCTGCCATCCAGCATTAAAACGGCTTCACAATTGCTTCAAAATTTCAATGATGGTGATGAATCATAACTTTTTTGACCTATATATTATTACGTTTTAATAATTCCACATTAATGTGTTCTTTGTTTGGAGAATATCTTATATATATATATATATATATATATATATATATATATATATATATATATACCGGGTGTGGCACTTAAGACGCCTCGGACCATAGCTCCTTTACGATAAAAGCTATCGAAAAAATCTAAGAACAAAGTGGTGCATAGTTACCGTCGCTATGTTTTAAAAATATTTCTAATCATCAGTGGCGTGCCGTACTCCAGTGGCGTACCAAACTTATGTTTTTTTAAATGGAATGCCCTATTTTTTATTGCAGATTTGGAAAGTGCTCGACGAGTACTTATTTTTTTATCTAACATGTTATACCCTTCACTTTAGCGGTTTCGCTGTTATAACCCCTTCTTTCAAAATTGCGCCCCATTTTTGAGATTTTTTTGTAGAGAAACTAATTGACGCCGGCGCCTAAATTTTGAATTGAGGTACAGGTTAAGACCTCGTATACCTTCACATAATTTTTTTTCGGGTAATTTATGGCAAAAAAAAATTTTTGATTGATCTTCGCATGTTGTCATTTTTTCCGAAAATTTCAAATGGCACCCCCCTAAAAAAATTACGGCGTTGTACAGCCAAAACTCTAAATTTTTCATTGGTGTAAAAAAAATTACACATTGCATAACAAAATTTCGGAGAAAAAAGGAATTTCATCGCAAATGTCGGGAAACGTTTTCCGTTCCCAAGTGTGCCATGAGAAAACAAAAGATTGGTAATTGGAAATAACTGTGGAAAATTTTAAATCTTCATAACTTCTCCCCGTTGCCAAAAATGTCAGTGTTGCTGATAGCCGTTCGTGGGGGGTAATTGCATGTCGCATAACAGTGTCTACTCTTAAAATCATTGGTTTAATTAAATTTAGCAAATGCTCGTATGTGGCTTCCTCCATTCGCAAATAGTTACGAAAATCGTCAGGCTGACTGCGTAATTCAGCTTTTAAATTGGTGTGAGAAAGCATAGCCCTTTTTAGTAACCATTGTTTAGACCATTTTTTTTTCGGCTTCAATTTCATCTTTTTTATAATACTAACCGCAGCCGTTGCAATAATTAGTTCTTCGTCTGACTTATCCATAATTTATTAACAATAAATTAATATTTTTATTAGTATATAATTTATAATTAAGCTTATTATTATAATTAATACTTTTTATAATAATTTATAACACCAGCAAAACTACTAACTCACTTCACATTTGCCCAAGCCAACTGAACGTGTGAACGGTTTCATTTTATTCAGTTAATTTGCACAGTTGGCTTGCGTAAGCCAGTTTGTGCAAGCCAAACTGAGCGTGTGAACTCACTTGAACTTGCTGTTCCGCTTTTTGACCAGAGATTTTGCCGTTTGGGCCACTGTGTGGCGGACCGGTGAGATTTCTCTCGAGGACCGGCACCGGTCCCCGGATCCCACTTTGCAGTGCGCTGATCCAGGGGACATACTGTTCAGTTCAGAAATGAAAACCTTTTTTCTATACAGGGTCCTGCATTTCACCTCCCGTCTTCTATAGCTCATTTACTAATTACGTTGTAATTTTGATATTTACCAGAATAAATTTGCATCCTAGAATGCATTTCAGGAAAATATTTTTGATTATACAGGGTGTCCTAAAAAGGCGTGACGTCATGATAATATATTTATTTTAATTACATGCTATATATTTTATTGCTTATTTGGGTACTTTTTATGGTTGCTCCTATAATTTTATTGGAATCGATTCAGGGATATCAGCAAAAAGAAATAAAAACTAAAAAAATCAGTTTTGCACTATTAGTTTAAAAAATTAATAAAACATAAAAATAGTACCTTGTTAATAAAATCATACCAGGTACTTATTAAATAAGGTCTGATAGTCCCGTTAACCAAGTTTGATTTATATGAATTATACAGGGTATCCAAAATTTAGTGTCAAACATTCCAAACTTAAAAGCAATTTATTTTTCTTATTTTAAATTGGAGCCCCTGTATATTTTTATGTCATTCCATGCGGAATTAAAAAAAAAACAAACATTTTTCCTAATAACAACCCTATCCTAATTCCTAACGCATAAAAGATATTTGCAGAACTCGTTTTATCAACCATTTGAATAATCATTTTACTAAATAAAAATCGAAGGTTGCTTTGAAAAACAATTTATTGAAACTAAAATTTAACAAGGTGGCAAGAGACTGTTTTGACTTCAGTAATGTAAAAGTTTAAAGCATTGTTAACTTAAGCTCTTTCTACTCAAGAATTATTTTCTCCTTCACAAACGTACCAAGGTTCTGTTTTTGTTCGCATAGTTTTATCGAGGACCGTATGTCGTCAAATAAAGTATTACGTCTAATTAAACGTATCGTAGAAGGAGTAAACGCATGAAAGTCATGTCGGAACTGGGTTCAGCTGTTTCTGACGTGCATGCAATGAACCGTTGATCAAACCATAGTAGCACAACCTTAATGCACAATTTAAATTTAACTTTATAATATGATATACTGTCCAAAAACATTCATAATCGACTATATGTTTAGAGGTTCTGGGTTGTGTTTCGTATTTTTCTGTAAATGCCGCGTTTATACAGAATTATACACTACCATATACACAGTGGACCAAGAAAATGGTAGAAATAGTAAATATTCATATTTTTAATAATAATTAACGCATTAAATATTGCTTTGAGAAACAAAATATCTACAATTTGTGGATTGCAAAAATGATTAATTACATTTTTGAAAAGTTTTTGTATCGAGGATATTTCGCATTAATGGAGGCTCTGTAAAAATGAGCGTTTATAATGCACCTTTCAAGAATTCGTATTGCACGTGGTCTTCCACTTATTTGTTTGCGATTATTGTTACCGTAAGTTCTGAGTTTAATTATTAATCACTGAATACTTGTAACCGACAAACCCTTTTGTGGGTATTTCTTCACAATCTTTCGTGCAGATACTCGTAAATCGTCATAGTGAAACAAATGTTTAATGAATATTTTATCTTCTTTATTAAGGCAAACAATTTTTGTGACAACAACTGAAATGACTGATAGAAGTGACAGCTAATGTCTGAGATTCATTTGATAACAAAAACAAATCATGGCCCACTCATTTTGATAATTACAAACACGACGCGGCGGTGCATTATAAACTCCCGTCTTTACAGCGCCTTCATTAATGTGAAAAATCCTTGATAAGAAAACTTTTCAAAAATGCAATTAATTATTTTTGTCATCTACAAAGTGTAAAAATTGTGTTTTTCAAAGCAATATTTAATGTGTTAATTATAATTGAAAATATGAATATTTAAAATTTGTACCGTTTCTTTTTGCCCACTGTACATTTAATTTATGATGTGTTTCGCCTAGAGAGTATACATTTTAGTGTGTATATGTGTATTGAGTGTGTGTTCGAGATACAATTTCTAGGAATTGTCTTCATACGAAACTATCTTCGCTATTTGAGTCGTTTGTATCGGCAGACAATCTGAAATCTCAGGAATTCGTCCTGGCGATTTCTAATGCTTTATTTATCGTCCAGTTGATAATACTGCCTGGGGTAAAGGAAATAGACTACATTCTTTAAATATACGATCTGCTAGATAGACGAAATTATAGAAAACGCCAAAGGAAGTGGAATCAAGGAAGGGCGGATAAAGCCAACAGTCTAGTTTTCCTTAATTCCCTGGCCTGCGAGCTTTGGAATTTAATAGAAAACGATAAATCAAATCAAACCCTAATTCAATTTGCCCTGTAACACAGAGTATAATGATAAACAGTTAAGAACAAAGCCGTTGGATGAATTTATTTATATATGCCCTAAAGTTTGTTAAAAATTATCGTATATAATATTAATATACAATATTTATTCGGAAATCTTTTTGTAATAATTAAAATAAATTTAAATCTATTGAAACAGTTAATTTAATACCATTATTATTTCTTCTTGAACTTTAAATGTTGTATATCTTTACACATCAATTTTAGTTGATCAGTAATATACAGTTCTTTAATTGTTGTTATTGAACAATAGTGTATTGTACAACGAGCATATAATGATGGCTATTAATAACGAGAACGATGTTTGCGGAACGAGCCGTAGGAGCAAATCGTTTGAGTGATTAATAGCCATTATATGCGAGTTGTACACTATACTTTGTTCATGAAAATTAAAATCAAAATCAAAATAAAAAAAAATAAAAACAAAATAAAAATTAAAATCTAAATTAAAGTTGTAATTACAATTATAATTGAAAAAAAATTAAAATCAGTATTAAACAGGGTAAACAAAATATTATCATAAATCGCGTTCTGCGAATTATTGCGCGAATTAGCGTGTTTAATAACCATATTAAACACGCAAATGCGTGTGCGTGTTTAATAAGCGCATTTAACACGCAAATGCGTGTTTAGGAAATTGAGTGTTAAATGTATCCCATTAATGCTGTCCATACAATTAAATAATGCGCACATTATAACATTTTCGTGAACAAAATATATTAAAATAACAACCTAATGTGTTTCACACTGAAAAACCGGACAGTTTCTGCAGTAAACTTAATTTGTGCGTAGGTAAAATAAATAAATGTATAAATTAATAAATTACCCTTACATTCATATTATTTCATTTCAAATAAAATACTCGGGTATATACAGGGTATCCCGCCTAAATCGCACATTAAAAGTAAGGTTTCACCAAGACAAGAAATCTTGACTTGATAGGGTACTTGATAGAGTTTTGAATTGGTACTTATTGTCTTGATTTCGAGAGTCTTCAAACTTCTCGATACTTTGTGGATAGTAACCATAAGGCCTGAAGATCGTAAATCACAATTATTGGGTGCATATTTCCTGTTGCTGTTTCCCAATGGGCGAGCTGTGCCTGCAATCAAATTGTAAAATTTCTATGAATTTAATTTACGATGGGGAAAAATACATTGAAAAATAATAGTTTTCTATTAATTTATGTTCTGAAAGTGCGTGTAAGCAGACCAAACAGTTAATTTATTTTATACTTAAAAATATTGTGTCAGTTTATGAAAGTTTGTTGTCTAGGGGTTAAGAAAAAATGAGGTTCACATAGAGAAAGAGTGTTAAAAATAGACTCTGTTATCTCCACCGAACAAAACGTAAGTATTTTTTGTCATATATACATAGGTTCTTTTCCACTGTCAAATTATTAGAGAAAAAATGAAATATATGCTCATAAGTATGCATGGATTTTTATGAAAATTTGCATAAATTTGGGCCACATATACAAGAATATGCAATAATTTAACCTAAAACAAATAAATAAATGTCAAAAATATAAAAATAAATAACTATATTGCACATGAACTTTTAAAATAACAAATACAATTTGATCGGCCATCTATAACTAAACTAAAACAATGAAAAATTATTTAAATCTAGTTTTCTTTGGGTTGATATACTCAATATTTGACATATTTATTATCAAATATTTTTCATAATTTTCTAAAGAAAGTTGTCTTTTATCAGAACATTCACTACACATATAATTAGTGTATTTTCAACTTTAGTACAAATTTTTTCAATTTTTCACAGGGAAAACTTTCGGGCAAAAATAGATAGATCTTGAACAAATAAATTATTTTAAATAAAACGATTAACTTTGTTGGTATCACACTTTTGATTTACTTTTGCGACTTAAACTGATACATTTCTAAAAAACTTATTCCTTAACACAAGCGAAGATTTTGCAAGTGTAAGTAAATTATAGTTTTTTGGGAATTAAAAAGCGTTCCTTTTTTTGTTGAAAAAAGTAATTTGAAAATGATCACTCTTTTCATTTGAAAATTATCGTTTGTCCACGACTATCTTATAATATACTCATTGTATTTGTGTTTCTTCAATTATAAGTATATTCATTATTCACTACAGTCAGTGATTAATCATTATTCACTGCTTACTATCATTTTCAAAATTTTATCTAGTAGTCCGCAAAGTGTCATATAATTAAATTGAAACGTCAAAATCATTTACATTATAAGAGAGTTTTGAAGTGGTTTAATAGCAAAAATTAGAAGATAAATGGAGAACGACAGTGATAACGAGATTTCTTTAACACCGCCAAATATAAAAGAAGCTGCAGAAATAGCATCATTAAACTTATTGCCCGAAAAATCAAGAAAAATATATTTAGCGGCGTATGAATCATTTTTTGAATGAAGAAGGGAAAAGAAAACCAATTCCTCCTCGGAAGCTGTTTTATTGGTGTATTTTACAGAACTATCCATAAAATATAAACCCTCAACATTATGGTCCAATTATTCAATGCTTAGGAGTACGATCAACATTTATCATGGAATACATATAGAAAATTATATGAAATTGCGAGCATTACTAAAACGAAAATCTGAAGGTTTTTAACCCAAAAAAGCCAGCACTTTTTCTCCAGAAAATGTCAATGATTTTATTATTAAAGCCTCTGATGATAAATACCTGGCAACAAAGGTAAGATTTAAATAATTTTCTTTCCAAAAATCATTCATTTCTTTCTTTAAAGGTTGCATTAATAATGTGAGTAATGGGTGCTTGTCGGACTAATGAAATGTATTGCATAAAAATGAATGATTTGCCAGATCAGTTTTTTTAATAAATGTGCCCAATACAAAGACAAAAATCACTAGAAAGTTTTTTTGTCGTGGACAAAGTATAGTGTACAACTCGCATATAATGGCCATTGATCACTCGAACGACTTGCTCCACTCGCCTATCGGCTCGTTCCGCAAACATCGTTCTGGTGATTAATAGCTATCATTATATGCTCGTTGTACAATATACTATTTTGGATAGTTTAAAATTGCCTTTTTGGCAATTTGGGTCATTTGAAAATTGTCATTTAAGGCAGTAAATATTGTCATTTTTGGTAGTTTAAAAGTATTATTTTTGACAGTTGAAAATATCTAATTTTTTAATTTAATTTATTTAACGTAAGCCATTTAATACATATTTACAAAAATAACATCTTGAACAGTTGAAAATTGTCGTTGGCAATTTTGGACAGTTGCCATTTTAGGCAGTAAAAATTGTAATTTTCGGCAGTTGAATATTCTCATTTTTAGTAGCTGAAAAATACAATGTTGTGGAATATGAAAATTTATTTTTGGCCGCAGAAAATTGTCATAATTCGAAGTTGAAAATTATCATAATTTGATGTTGAAAATTGTCATTTATTGCAGTTAGAAATTTTAACTTTTTGTATTTTTTGAAGCTAAAAACTGTCGTTTTTGACACTTGAAAATAATCATGTTTGGCAGTTGAGAATGACCATTCTCGAGACTTGAAATTGTCATTTTTGGCACTTGAATAGAATAGAACAGAATTTTTATTGGTCTATCATATTGTTCATTTTCAGTATTAGACAAGTCAATTAAAATAGTTAATTTTGATTGTTCAAAATAAAAAATAAAACATTTTTAGTAGTTGAAAAAATGCAATTTTTAACTGTTGGTAAAATGTCAGTTTTGGCGCTTGGAAACTGTCAATTTTGGCAAGTAAAATGTTCTTATGGCACATGAAAATGGTCATTTTTGTCAGTTGAAAACTATCAATTAAGTTAAAAATTGTTTCTTTTTTGGTCAAAAATGGCAATTTGGGAGAATTGAAAATTGTCATTTTTGGCAGTAAACATTGTCGTTAATGGCAGTTGTATAGAGAAGTGCTGGGAATTTTTATGATTCAAGTATTAAAATATTCGAAATATTCGCATATATTTGAATATTCAAATACTCGAATATTCGAATAATTCTTTTGAAGATTTATTCGTATTCAAATTGTTCGAATTATTCGTATTATTCGTATTCGATTCCTAGCCCTAGTATTCAGTCATTTTCAGAATGTGAAAATTTTCAATTTTTACAGTTAATAATTGTCATAATTGGCAGGTGAAAATGATAATTTTTCGTAATTTAAAATTGTCTTTTCGTCTGTTAGAATAGTCTATTTTCAATTTGTTTTTTTTTGCAGTACACATTGTCACATTGGCAGGGCAGTTGAAAATAGTCATTTTTGGAGTGTGAAAATTCTGACAGTTGATAATTGCCATTATTGAGAGTTGAAAATGATCATTTTTCGTAGTTGAAAATTGTTATTTTTGTCTGTTAAAATAGTAATTTTTAACACTTGAAAATTGTCTTTTTCAGTAGCTGGAAAATTGTCATTTTGCAGGTTGCAAATGATGTCATTTTTGGCAGAATAAATTGTCAGTTTCGACAATCAAAATCGTCGTTTTTGCGTTAGAAATTTGTCATTTTTGGCAGTTGAAAATGATCAATTCTAATTGTTTTTGGCAGTTGGAAATTATTATTTGTGGCACTTAAAAGTTGTCAATTTTGGCAGTTGAAATTGTTATTGTTGACACTTGAGAAAGTTGTCAATTTTGGCAGTTGAAATTGCTATTGTTGACACTTGAAAATTGTCAATCTTGGCAGTTGAAATTGTTATTGTTGACACTTGAAAATTCTCAATTTTGGCAGGGGAGCTACACATTCATAATGTTATAAAAAGTCAGGCAGCAGTTACCAACGTTTAAGTATCTACAAAATATCCTAAATTTGAATGAGGTAAAAAAATGTACTTTGCAATCGCAACAATCGCAACTGTCATAGGGAATCATCGCATGGGGAGGTGGTGCAGACATTAAACGATTAGAAATAATGCAAAACTGGCTTATAAGGACAATACACAGTGAACCAAAAAACGGTACAAATTGTAAATATTTGTAGGTATAAAAATTAGGGGCATGATTTGTTTTTGTTTACTAATGAATCAATCACTTCTATCAGTCATTTTAATTGTTGCGACAAAAATGGTTTGCCTAAGTAAAGATGATAAGGTATTCATTAAACATTTGTTTCACAAAAGTATTCAGTGATTAATAATTAAACTCAGAACTTACGGTAAAAATAAAAAAAATAATAAAAATCCGCCACGATTTGTAATGCACTTATTTAGACGGCGTGGCATGCTATCAATTAAGTGATCTATAGCTGCCTGTGGTATATCGTCCCAAGCTTCTTGAATGCGTAGCTGGAGATCGTGTAAAATATCTGGAGGGTGTGGTAAATTACCCAGTCGCCTGCAGATAGCATCCCATAAATGTTGAATAGGCGACAAATCCGGCGACCGAGCAGGCCATGGTAGGACGGCAATGTTAGCTTCTTCAAAAAAACGTATTGTAGCCCTTGCCATATGAGGGCGCGCATTATCCTGTTGGAAAATTGGATTTTCCAGCCCCTGAAGATATGAAAGCGCAACGGGTTCTAGCACATTGGCAATGTATACAGCTGCGTTTAAGTTGCCGTCAATGAAGACCAAGGATGATCTGCTACCATAACATATTGCCCTCCTTGTGTGAGGGCTGTGTTGCGTTCCACAAAAAAATGTTGGATTTTTACGTTCTCCACGCATTCGTCTGACCCTCCTATGACCATCGTGGGCCCACAAGCAAAATCGGGACTAAACACAATTTGATGCCATTCTTGCGCCCAATTCGCTCTTTCGTTGCTCCATTCTAGCCTGCTTAGACGGTGAAGTGGTGTAAGAGAAAGACATAAAAATGGACGATATGAACGCAGCCCATAAGACCTTATCCGGCGATAAACAGATGACATTGACATTCTGGTTCCTACACCTCTCATCCAATCATTTGCAATTCATCAAGTTGTTGAAAATCTGTCTCTTGTGGCCTAAAGTCTCAAGCGAAGTTCTTCGCTATCTGTAGTCCTCCGTTGACGTCCAGGGCGACGTTGTTGAACCCCTTCCTCGGACCATTTGGACCAACATCTCAATACCGTTGTAACATTTCGGTTTACATGACGAGCAATTTCTCTTAGCGAAAGTCCGGCCTCTCTCATGCCAATAATATACGGCCACATTCAAAATCAGTTAATTGGAAAAAAATGTTGATGTTGACGTAGTCTGGGCATTGTTCTCAAGTTCAGAAGGAAATTGTGAACAAACAATTTGCAAAATTGACAGTTAATTACACACTGACTTGTTTATTTCTTCAAATTTATTGTTACTTATAGCAAAGAAAAAAAACAAGAAAAACAACAAACCACAGGCTAGATTTTATTCATATTTTAATCATCACTTTGTTTAATGAAAATTGACGTTTTATGAAAATAAAATCGTTCAACAAATTCTAGGTGTTGCAATTTCTATGGAAGTCAGTATATAACCGCCGAAATATGGTTTTAATTTAGTACTATGAAGTTTGCCAAACAGAAATAATCTCTCCCCATTTAAAGTTGAATACTTAAATATTTGAAACCGTGGTAACTTTTTTAAATCTTTTGTATATTTATGAATAGATTGAATATTAAAAACTGATGTTGAGGTGAATTATTAAAGGCAGCGCATTGTACAAGATTACACTTATATGGTAATATGGGCGCCCTGTTTGAAAGTCATTTTAAATATGTTCAATGTTAAAATGAGATGCGAAGGGTAGACATTGCAGCCGGGACGTTAATAAATTCCGTAAAACAATCAACTACGACTTAGGTTTCGTTACCCCAATTATACGCTAAAATGTTTTACCAAGTATCGTCTGCCGCCATTGCTAATTTAATAGCGGGATTAGTTGACTTCTATGTAATTTAATTTTATAAATTCAACTTGTCTAACTTGATTTTAACTCGACGAAGGAAGCAACATGTTATATTGTATTTTATGTATGAGAATAGCAATAAAGGACTTTCCAGTATAATCGCTCCAGAGACAATGTATTCCTTTATAATTTCTAAATCGGGTGCGGATAATAAATACGTGGAAACATTCTACATAAAATTATGAATAGAAAATGTCATCAGGAGCCAGTAGCACAGAACCTTAGCGTAATGAGAAATTGATGTAATTTTGAAATTTGCTGATTTCTTGCCAAATGTAATACCGTGTCCTTATTCATACGAAATCTTCTTCTGAAATCAAGATCATCCAATTCTTCCATGAAATGGTTTCTTTCTTGACCAAAACGTGGTCTTTGTTCATCATCTAAAGAACTCTCTTCCATAACGTCAGGGAAATATTGTATTATTTGTGAGGATGTAAAATGTATTTATATATCACAACTGCTTTAAAAATTAATATAAAATGTCGTCAATGCTATGTACAACATTCTTCAACTTACTTACCAAATTATCGCAAAAAATAACAGAAAATGTCTTTTAACAATTATTTTTCCGCGTAACCTAACCCACAAAACTTTGTCACATGGATGATAACAGGCTGTTAGTGAACATAATTGTACAAATTCGGGCTGTCAAGTTGTCCGTTCCTTTAACACGCTGTCAGTTAGTGATGGGCCGATTCGGATGAAAATAATCGGTGAGGCCTTTTTTGTTTTCGCCGACTCCGATTATTTTTTCCGATTTCGATTATTTTTTCCAATTCCGATTATTTTTTCATTTTTCCGATTATTAAGAGATACTACGATTACGATTATCATCCGATTATTTGCGTCATCCGAATCCAAATATTGCGATTATTAAAATCATCCGATTATCCCATCACTACTGTCAGTATTTTATTTCCCTTGGTGAATACGATACACTGCCATAACTGCCAGTTACCTGGATAACAATCTGTTATATTTTTAACTAGCATTGGTGAATACGGCTGTTAGCCTAAAATTATCTAAAAGTTTGCACTTTACCTTCTCTTTTTCTATCGCTTATAACAATCGAAAAGAATCGATTTGGAAAAATCAGCACATTTTACATTTTTTTTTAAATCTAGTTACCATTGAGTTTTTATAAAGTTTTATAAATGTCATTATATTCGGCTCGTAAAACTGCACTTCACATTTATTTATCTCTCTGTCTGCGCTAGTTTCCGAGATATCCATACAAAACATCGAAAAAAAATCATCCCGCTATTAAAGGCATAATATCCTTCAAAATGTAAAATTTATTACACATTTAATAAAATAAGAAAAGATTGAAAACAATTTCAACAGTATTACAATTTAAATGTTTGGCTTTGTCTTCTCGTCAACCGTACTTTTACTTTTCGTATTTATTAAGCGGTTGAGAAATTTTAAATCACGAATATCTCGTCTCTGGATATAAAATTTTAATGATGCAATCGCCTCTCACCAGAAAATGCCGTGAATGTAAAAATAAGAAAAGAAACTTCGCCAATACCCACATCTCAAAGAAAATTGTTATTCTAACTCTTAAACTTCTGGGTGAGAAGCGTAATTTTCAATTTATAATAATAATAATAATAATCTCTTTATTCCATAGACTGTACAGTGTACACAATATACATTTACAGTATTGGATGCGTCAGAAAGGTATATATAACAAAACAAAAAGTATTCCTTATTACGTAATAACATTATGTAAATTATAATACAATTTTTCCAGCAAAAAACTCTTCAATTTTTTCTTAAACATATTAGTTGAAGTGATGTTTTCAATGTCCTCTGGCAGGTTGTTAAACAGTTTTGGTCCAAGTACATTAGGCGAATATTTTCTAATGTTTAAACGGCAACTATCACTGCGAATATTATTAACACGTCTTGTATCATAGGTATGTATTTCACTATTTGTTATAAATGTTTGTTTATTTTGATGTGTATATAATATTAATTCATACATAACTAAACATGGATAGGGTAGGATCTTATAGTTACGAAAATATAGTTTACATGATCGAGTTTGTGGGACGCCAGCTATTTTTTTTTTACTTCAGCTCATGTAATTAAATTTCTTGGTGTTAAATGTAATTTTAATATTTTATTTTTAATTGCTTGATATAATAAATATATTAAGAATGTATCATAGATTCCAACAGAACACTAATTAATACATATTCTGTACCGTACTCGTTTCGAGTGTGCCAAACAAAAGCAGGCCGTAGATATTGTTATTCTGGACAGAAAAGTTCAAGTAAACATATGTCCGATTTCTTATCGTTATCGAGATAAATAATCTAAAATATTTTTCGATCGTAAAAAAATCTTTTCAGTACAAATTTATTAGATTGCCATGGTATTTAAACAAAAATATTTCAGCAGGTTAATATTTACGTATTTGACAGTTGTTTATACAAACTTATTTGCTGCGCCAGTCAGAGTCGGATTACCGCCTAGGCAAACTAGGCATTTGTCTAGGGCCCCGGAAAGATTCGGGGGCCCCATTTTGTGTTCCGATTATCCCACACACACAAAAATAAAAATGTCGTACATTCAATTTTTAGTATTGAGTTGTATTTGTCGTTTACTACTTTGACCCTATGACACTCTCTTATGGTATGCACTACGTACTCTTGCGATAGGTCAGTTTCTTACCGATTGGAAGCCATACATTTCAGCCACGAATCCGGCGCCTCCACCTCTTTTGACTTTGGTAAATTTCCAAGTTTTCTCTCCTAATTTACAGAAACTAGATTAAAATGTATAATTAATCAAATTGCTGTAGTGCCATTGTAATAACAATAAGCTTTTAACTTGGGATTTACCCCGATTTCTCGATAAGACATCTATCGAAACATGGTCAATTTTAAAAAATTCAAAAGTCATCGTTAGGCGTAGTTTAGGTTCGTTATTTTCGGCCATAAATGTTCCATGGGCCTTTGATTGCAATATTTAGGCTTAAAAAAATGACACATCATCTTCAGTTTTGTTTAAATAATTATTTACCTAAACACTTTTACGAAATTTCGTGTATTTTCTAAAAATCAAAAGTCATCGTTAGGCGTAGTTTAGGTTCGTTATTTTTAGCCACAAATGTGCTATGGGGCTTTGCTTACAATATTTAGGCTTAAAGAAATGACACATATTTTACATTTTCCTTTAAATCATTTTTTGGAATTTTTGGAATACTTTTTAAGCTTTGCATTTAAACAACGTGTCCACGTAAGCATGCAACATATGGGAAACTTTTTTATTATTAATTTCTCAGAAAATTTTATTCTTTATAAAAGTTTGTGCTTGATCTTAAACATACAAAAAAGACAAAACAAATGATATTCGGAATCACTGAATAAAACACTTTATTTGATTTGAATTTATTTGATGTATGTACATAAATAAAAGGTAGTAAAAAGCATAGTAAGTGTTTTATTCAGTGATTATATTATGAATTACCACGTAGTAACGCTCGCAACCATCACCATGATTAAATGACACGGTTTTAATCAACAAAAAAATGTAATTTCTTTGAAATTACCAACCTTAATGATATTATTAAGTAAATAACAATCACTCGATGTGATCCTCTTCCTTCTTAATACATAAATTTGTTCTTCTGTTAAAATCTCTGATTACATTTTCAAGAATATTGGGTTGATTATTTAAATATCTTACACTATTTCGAATTTTATTTTCCAAATTCTCTAAATTTCTAAAAGGCCTCTCAGAATAAACTCTGTTTAAAAAAATAATTATACAGAAATTTTCTTTTTGAGTTTCCTGGAAGCGATTTCAATAATTTTTGGAAAAAAAATGTGTGTGTGTATGTGTGCGTGTGTGTCTGTCTGTGCTCGCTGTATCTCAAAAACTAATATAACAATTAACGTCAAACTTTGAACTTAAGTCTTATATTTCTTTATCCGAAGAACTTACCTCTTGGTAAAATTTCTTATACCGGAAATGGGTGTTTATAGATTTTCGATAATTTTTCAAATTTGAAAAATATTACAAAAACTTTTGAACAAAAATTGAAGAAAATTCAGATATAAATATCTTTTGTTTGAAAATATTTTTCATAAAAGCATTATTATTTGAGAAAAAAAGTATTGATTTTTTTCTCATTTTTGGTTTAAAATTATATAACGGTAAAAGTTATATCAAATTAATTATATGAATAACAACTGTAGAGAATGCTGATATGAACAACTTATTAAGAATAAGTTTTTTTTTCGAAATTTATTTAGTTCTTGAGTAAACTGACGATTAGAATTTGAAGTATAATTTATCAATTCCATCTTTCATAATTCTGACGTTTTAGAAGTTGGTATCATCCGATCGGAGCGCTCGATGTACCTTTAAAATATGATTCAAATTGAAAATAAACTATAACATCAAATCGGAGAAAGTAACTTAATGGCCAAATCACCATTTTTATGATTAATATCATTAATATTATTAATGAAGCCCCATGGAACATTTGTGGCCGAAAATAACGAACCTAAACTACGCCTAACGATCACTTTTGATTTTTTGAAAATAGACGAAATTTCGTAAAAGTGTGGGTAAATAATTATTTAAACAAAAATGAAGAATATGTGTCATTTTTCTAAGCCTAAATATTGTAAACATAGGCTCATGGAACATTTGTGGCCGAACGATGACTTTTGATTTTTTGAAAATTGACCATGTTTCGATAGATGTCTTATCGAAAAATTGGGGTAAATTCTAAGTTGAAAGCTAATT
Organism: Ocypus olens; assembly: GCA_910593695.2. Taxonomy (NCBI): domain Eukaryota; kingdom Metazoa; phylum Arthropoda; class Insecta; order Coleoptera; family Staphylinidae; genus Ocypus; species Ocypus olens. The sequence continues at coordinate 7,174,300 of OU343064.1, forward strand.
GTTATTACTATGGCACTACAGCAATTTTAATCCATTGTCTGTAAATTAGTAGAGAAAACTTGGAAATTTACTGAAGGCAAAAATGGTGGATGCGCCGGATTCGTGGCTGAAATTTATGGCTAACTTCCATACCGACGAGAAGTTAGCCATAACTTTCCAGCCACGGATTTAGGCGCCTCCACCATCACACGAATTATGATCACTCTCGATAAAATACCTTTTGGGACCTGGCCACAGTAGATTTAATTGCAAAAACATAATCAATGATACCCAATAAATAATTTTAACTGTGTGTTTGCAATTTTTGTAAACATTGCTGACGTATTAAATGTCAATTTTTAAACATATATAATACATTGTTGGGCCCCCGATGGAAATTAATTTTCCAGCCACAAACATGCTACATGCTACAAGTATGTTATTCAATTTTTAATTGTCAAAAGACCGAGAAAATTGAATATCAACCCTTGGCGAAAATTTAAAATAACCGCTGTCTACTCAGAACGGACGATTTTCAAAGACATATAACAAATTGTTAGGGCCCCGATGGAAATGCATTTCCCGGCCACAAACATGCTACAAAGTATGTTATTCAATTTGGAATTCGGGTGATGGAGGAGGCGCCAAAATCCGTGGCTGGAAAGTTATGGCTAACTTCTCGTCGGTGCGATTTTTACGGTTTTCGTGTTTCACCCAAAAATATTATTTACCTGTTTTTAAACTGCATTAAATTCTCCAGATTGTTATGTTAGAATCATCAACATTATACAACGCGTTTAGCGGTTGTGCAATTTCCAAAATTAAAATCACGATTTTAAAATATTCGAACTTGAAAAGTGCGATTATTCATTTTGTGTTAATTGACTCCTAAGATTCACTTTGTTACAAACTGTTACTAAATAAAGTAATTTTAAATAACGGTTACTAAATAACCGTTTAAATAACTAGTTATTTTGTAGTAATAGTAACTTACTTTAAATGACTGTTACTAAATAACCGTTTAAACAACTGGTTATTTTATAGTAACAGTAACTGTTATAACCGTTTCTGGAAAATAACCGTTTATTGCTGTTTTTTTCTTTCTCTTTGAATTACTTTTGTTCATAACCTAATAAAATTAAATTTAATATTGCTTTTAACTTTATTCTCATTGATGACTTGATGAAACACGATTTAATATTTAAAAACGATTAAATTTAAGAAAATTCACTTGCTATGTTTCATTTATTGAATTATGCATTCCGACTAGTTTCGGCTGTAGGTCATTTTCAAGAAATGTACAAAATAATTTTTTTACAGGGTTTATATCGATTTTTAAACGGGGTCAGGTAATTAGAGCGTTCAAGATGTCTACGTTGTCGTTTACAACAAAAATCTGGTAAACGATGGATTCATAGAAACTAAGTCTAATATTATAAAATAAGAAAAGTATATGCAGCTATTTAAAAATTTAAAGTTGACTATTATTTGGCAATGAAGTTAATTTTGAAAAAATATATAAACACTAGGGTGACCGGATCTCAAAGAGGGGAAAAAATGTCGGAATCTTGTTCGTCTGGACCCCACAAAACGATTCCCCTTTTCAGATATTGAGATAGCCGAAATTTGAGCTCGATTAAACGACGTTAACCCGTGCCGCTCGTCGCGCAAAGTTTGAAATAATACAAATTTTTGGCCAAAAAGCTGACATATGGAGCCATAGCTCCAGAATGGTAAATAAAAGAAACACGCTTAATATCTCAAAAGAAAGCTAATGTTGTTCTTCAAAATTTATATTCTATACATAATTGTTGTTATTTTAAGCCAGAGTTACAACAGCCTTTGACCCGAAAAACATGACCTGGTACCAGTAGGAGCCAGTTTGGTATTCTAAGAATTTTACGGGTTTTTACATACTGTGTCTCGGAATTGACATTTTTTTTTGTTAAAAAGTATTTTGGAACTTTATTTTCAAACATAAAGAGCCTTTTGTTCAAATTCAAAATTTTATTATATGGGGATTACCTGACTAGTTTACCAAAGAAAGACCCGTTTGACAGGTAAAAAGAAGAGTGCATCTAATTTCTATTTTAGGGATGGTGATTTTACTTCAGCGTACAACCGACCTTTTATTTATTCAGTTAAACATCGGAAACGGCCAAGAACAAATTTAAACAGTTTGTTGAAAAGTTGGATCTCTTTGATATTGCTCAACAAGGTGCCTTGGCTCTGATGAAATCGGAAGAAGATAAGGCGTTTCTCGTGAAACAGAGGCAGAAGGGCCGCCCAGGTTCCATGACTAGAGTGGATCTCAAGTTGTCTCGAGCTGAAGAAATCAAGGCGCAAAAATGAACCGACAAATCCAAGAAAAAACTTTTGATGTTGGTGAGTTTATTTTATTATTATTATTCTAAAAAATAGATAAACAAATAAGTAGTTTCATTATAATTGAAAGACAATTGTACATGAGAGCAGCATTTGGCATTGTTGTGAGTTTATATTTTTTAAATAATACCTATTGATAATTAGAAGTAGCTAATTTAGTACCTATGTATTATTACTATTCTGCTCAAACGACAAGTTTTTATAGTCTTTTTTTTGCTTCTTAGAGACGGATGATGAAGAGAAGTTCGAAGAAGGAGAAGAAGAAGACACTGAAGAGGACAGCATCTACCAGGAACTTGAGAGCTTGGAGGAAATGGACATCCCTGAAGAAGCTGCAGAAGATCCAGAACCATCTGAGAGCAAGAGGATGAAAGTTTTATTTGTAAGGGGCGTCAAAGAGATTTTAAAGATGAAATTGTCCATTTTGTTAGATCGATGTATCCGACAGAAATACCACGAGAATTTTAATAGCTACTCTAGAAGCACTAAACCTTGACCCTCCTGAGTACAAAGTCTCGAACACTTTATTACGTTCTAGAAGGCAAATATTCAGAGAACAATATACTAAAAAAAATTTAGATAAAGTAAACATTCCTGAAAAAGAGCCCGTGGTTGTCCATTGGGACGGTAAACTTTTACCGGTTGTTTTAAAAAAATGAACAATGTGAGCGAATAGCTATTGCTATTTCATATGGCGAAAAGGAACAGCTGCTGGGAGTTCCTGTAACAGCAAATAGGTCTGGAGAGGAGCAAGCCGTAGCCGTATATGAATGCCTACAGGAATGGGATCTTCCCAACACCGTCAAGGCGATGTGCTTCGACACTACAGCATCCAACACGGGAAGACTCAAAGGAGCATGCGTCATATTGGAGCAAATGTTAGGAAGAGAATTGGTATACCTAGCTTGCCGTCACCATATCTTGGAAATTCTGTTAAGAGGCGTATTCGACACAAACATAGGATCAACCACTGGACCTCATCCAGGCATTTTCGAGAGATTCCTCACTGCGTGGCCCAAGATAGACAAAGGAAAACACGACACGGGTATCAGTGACAATCGAATACAAAAGCAGCTAACTCCAGAAGTAATTGCAAATGTTACTGCTGAATTCGAGACCAAATTAACTGAGAGCCACCCCAGAGATGACTACAAGGAGCTGTTGCAGTTGGTTCTCGTATTTGTTGGATCACTAGATGGCAAGGTAGTGGGTTTTAGAACTCCAGGAGCCATTCATCACGCTAGGTGGATGGCAAACGCTATTTACTGCTTAAAAATGTTCATTTTTCATCGTCAATTTAAGATGTCTAAAGAAGAAGAAAGTTCTGTGCGTACCATTTCTGTTTTCCTAGTTAAAATTTATTGTAAAGCTTGGTTCAATGCTCCAAAAGCTCATCTTGCACCAAAGCAAGATTTAGGTATTTTGCATAGTCTGTTTGCATTCTATAAAGAATGTGACATCAAAATTTCAGAAATAGCCCTGATCAAATTTTCGGATCATTTGTGGTATTTGAATGCAGAGTTGGTGGGATTATCGTTTTTTGATCCCACCATTACAGACGATGAAAAGTTGTTAATGGCTCATAAATTGCTCAGTAGCAGAGATGAACCATCAGAGCACGCTAGGGTTGTAAATCAAAAAGTTAGGAAAGAAAAATTAAAAGAGGTAGTAGAGGAGGATTGGTAAATTTACTTACCAAAGAAACGTTTACATTCTTTGACCGATTTAATATAAAAACAGATTTCCTAAGACAACATCCAAATACCTGGCCTTAAAATAATGACTTCCAAGAAGGATTGAAAATTGTCAAAATATTAAAAGTAGTTAATGATATGGCTGAGCGTGGTGTTAAATTAATAACCGACTTTAACGACCTTTTGACAAAAGATGAAGACCAAAAGCAATACGTCCTGCAAGTTGTAACCAAATGCCGAGCATTATATCCTGACGTTTCAAAAACTACTTTAACAAAAGCTCTAGAATAGATTAGATAACTATGTAAAATTATCAACTCATGTAGGTACCACGTCTGTATCTTTTTTGTGTCTGTTTTGTATGTATTATATACCTGATTTTTATATTTTTAGATAAAAAATGTCATAAGACTTTCGGTATTACTTATTTTTTTATTATATTTCTACTTTAAACTCAAAAATATACAAAAAAAAAAAACAAAATTTATGACTTAAGGGGATACCACCTTTTTTCGTCGGAGCCGATTTTTAATTTTCGGATAAAATACTCTACACGTCATCATTTGTGTGGTAAAAATTATTGGAGCTAGAAATATCTTTGTCTGATCCATTAGAAAATAAATATGTCTATCCTTCAAGTGCACCCATATGAAATTGTATAGGCCCCAACATGTGCATCACATCCATTCTTCATCTGTGCAATCGAGGAACCGACCGAATGCTTATCGCCAGCTTGTTTACATTATTAAAATTTATGGCTTTCATACAGAGTCGGACTTTTTTCACGCTGAATAGTTAAAAGTTGTAAAATCCCGGATTTTATTCCTTCCGCTATTTCCGTAAATCGAAAATGGAGAAACCGACGTCCCTCATACAATGGTTAACCTTTTTAGATGTTATGGCCTCTTGAAAAATGTGCTTTCAGTTAGTCATGCCCCAAGTCGTAATACCGTTTTGGTATTCCACGAAATTATATTACAACCAATTTTTCGCGGTACTCGTTATACCCCTACCCTAGAAGTTCAGTAAATTTACTTACAAAATTTTGAATAGTCTGTTTTGAGTATTTGAGGTACTAGTTTAGCCGAGATAAAGAAATTGTGTTTTAGTGTTATTTTTATTATTTACAATTATATTTCGTAAAATATTGTACAATATATTAATCTTTTTCTAGTGATAAGTTTTGGTGTTCGAACATTTTGTTATCAGAATGGATATTGCACGAGGAAATAAGACAGGGCTGCGCTTATCTGCAAAGCGCAAGAAATGTAAATATCTCGCAATTTGGCGAAAGTAAGTTAAAATTTGTATTTGGCGAAAGTAAGTTAAAATTTGTACGATATACTGTTCAACATAATCACTTTATATATTTTTTCCAAAAGTATACTGCGTTATATCATTAAAAATTAAATTAAAATTAATTTAAGAGCGGGCAGCGTTGTCCCAAAATAACTGAAAGTCTTGTTGGATGATAAGTTTGAGTCATAAAAAATTAGTCTAAGAATGTTTTTTGTTCACGAAAATGTTACAATGTGCGCATTGTTTAATTGTATGGGCCGCATTAATGGGGTACATTTAACACTCAATTTCTTGAACACGCATTTGCGTTTAATATGGTTATTAAATACGCTAGTTTGCGCATTAATTCACAGAACGCGATTTATGATAATATTTTGTTTACCCTGTTTAATACTGATTTTATTTTTTTTCAATTGTAATTGTAATTACAACCTTAATTTCGATTTTAATATCGATTTTGTTTTTGTTTTTTTTAAATTGTGATTTTGATTTTAATTTTCGTGAACAAAGTATATTGTACAACTCGCATATAATGGCTATTAATCACTCAAACGATTTGCTCCACTCGCCTACGGCTCGTTCCGCAAACATTGTTCTCGTGATTAATAGCCATCATTATATGCTCGTTGTACAATTACAGATTTCAACGACGCATTTAATTAAATAAAAATTGTTACCGTTTTGAGGATAAATATATGTTTTTAGGAAATTGAAGTTACTTATCTTATACAATTGATTACCCAAAACAACCAATGCTTTTGAGGGTTGCGATAATGGTATAAATATTAAACAAATTGTGTCAATCATTATCCAATCTCTTCTTCAAAATCCATTACAGATTATGTAAAACAATATTGCCGTTTTCGGTTGCATTGGTTTTAAAAGCGAAAAGGGGAATTCATGTAAATTTTTGATTCGCCCTGTTCTCAAAACGAATTTAAAATGATACACTGTGTAGGTAGATCATAAATGTTAATTTGTAATAAAAACAATATTATTTCTACATAATCTCAAGTGGATTTTGCTAAAAATATACTGAGTGTCCCACCAGCTGTATGTCAAGCGTTGACAAAAGAAAGAAAATGAAATTTTAAAACTAAAATGTCATATAAACGGTTATTTCCGATTTCTTTTAATTTACGAACAGTCCATTTGTTTAAAAATGGTGATGTGGCCATCATGTTACTTTCTCCGACTTGATGGTAGCATTTATATTTACGCTTTCGTGGTTTATATTTTAAGTGTGCATTGAACGTTTCGTAGACTCGGATCAAACTTAACGTTTAAAACATCAAAATTATGAAAGATGGAAAAATTATACTTCAAATCCAAAAACTCAGTTTACTCAAAAACTAAAGAGATTTTGAAAAAACGTATTCTTCATAAATTGTTCACTTTGGCATTCTCTACAATTATTATTAACATAAATTTTCTGTAACTATTAGCGTTTCATAATTATATACCAAAAATGAAAAAAAAAATGAATTTTCTCGAATAACAATGATTTTATGAAAAATATTTTCAAACCAAAGATGTTCATTTCTTTGTTGTCTTCAATATTTGCGCTTAAATATTTTTGTGATATTTTTCATATTTAAGAAAATATCGGAAAAAAACAAAAAACAGTTAAGGTAAACACCCACTTCCGGTGTACGAAATTTTACCAAAAGCTTTTCAGTTCTTCGGATTATCAAATAAGACTATGTTCAAAGTTTCATATCAATTGGTCTATTAGTTTTGAAAATACAGCGCGCACTGACACAAAAAAAAATCCAGAAATTGTTGAAATGGCGAATATTTCCGTAAAAAAAAAATCACAATACTTTCTCGTACTTCGTAACGGAGAAAGTAAAAATGAGTATTTAACCATTCAATCACTTCCATATGTCAAAGTTTGTCATAGCGGGACACTCGGTATTGGATAGCTTACCGGTTAGAACCATAATAAGAAATAACCATATTATCGCTAAAGCCCTTCCTCATTTAGATAAACTGAGGTACTTGATTGGTTTCACATTTTTTTTATTTCGACTAGTTTCGATTTTTACATCATTATCTAGGAATAAAATTTTAAATGTGTTAATATTGGCTCCTCTAATTATTTGATAATATCGGTCTTCCTGTACTAAAATTGTACATTCAGGTAATTAGGTCGGTCATTATTGAGGAACTCCAAATGTCGTGGTTTTCTTTTATGATGTGCAATTTTCCCAATAGTAATTTTAATATGAATTACACTTTTGAATGAAGTCCTCCACTTATCTCCAGAACCCGTAAAAAAGTTTGTTATCTTTAGAATACCATAAGTCAAGTAACACGTCTCAAATCTCGAATGCAATCGGATACCAGGCTGAAGAGAGAGGTGCGCGCTCGAGCTCTAGAAAGATAGAAATAGAATAGATAGATAGAAAGGAACAGAGAAATAGGCGTCTGCCGGATAATACGACGAAAATGAAAATTAGTGTTTTAAATTAATTAAATACGACGAAATGAACAAGTATATTTTTATTCTTCAACCGCTATATTAATCACAAAATTCTTCATTAGCCATTCTAATATTTAAAAATGTTAAAATGGATTTGAAATGCGGTTAAAATGTATAGGGAAACAGGCTTCATATTGAACATCTTTGTAATTATTTTACACCATTTATAATACTATTTTCGAGAAAAATAAATAATAACAAAGCTAGCAACATTCTTTGGCTTTCTTGTGTTAAAATTTCAGCAATGTATTAAAAATATTGTAGTTGTAAGATGTTATGAGCCGAAGTACAAATTTCACTTCTTTTTTCAGCGAGTGATTCCCCATTAATAACAAAATATACGAAGTATGCTCCTAGTGGTACCAGGTCACGTTTTTGGGGCTAAAGGCTGTTGTAACTCGGTTTGACTTAAAATAACAACAATTATGTATAGAATATAAATTTTGAAGAACAATATTAGCTTTCTTTTGAGATATTAAGCGTGTTTTTATTTTTTACCGTTCTGGAGTTATGGCTCCATATGTCAGCTTTTTGGCCAAAAATTTGGATTATTTCAAACTTTGAGCGGCACGGGTTAACGTCGTTTAATCGAGCTCAAATTTCGGCAATCTCAATATCTGGAAAGGGAAATCGTTTTGTGGGGTCCAGATGACCAAAACTCCGACATCGATTTTTTGCGGTCACCCTAATAAAGACCCTAGTTTTACAGTATTTAAAAAGCCATTGATTTGTTTTCTATTGCATTCAAATCGGTCAATAAATAACAGAGTTATGGCGTTGGCCAGTGACTAGCAATTATAACCAAATCGATGTCGTCGTTAGAAACACACTCGTCTAAACTAAAAATTGACCTTGTAATGAAGTATCTTAGTTTCACTACTGGCAGCTTCTTGATTTTTTTTTAACGATCTGGTTTACGTTCGTGAACTACTTCGAACAGCCTCAAAAAATTTGGATGAAGATGAATTCGTACATAACTTGGGATTTTGCATAGGAAGCTTTTCATGGTGGCCATCATGATGAGGAAAATATAAACACGGAGGGGTGTACCAGTAGAGATAGGAGGTTGTTAATGAATATCATGATTATGAAGCTTCTTGATTGATTCAGTCAAACCGTAGAAAATCTTAGAACATGCCATTTAACTGCACAATAAGTGATATTAAAGAGTGTACATTGTGTAACAAGGCATTTGAAACTGATTACTACTACCGAATATTCGAGACGTGTGGGGGTACAATTAAATTTCGAAAATAATGCTAGTGGGTGAAGGAATTATTCTAATTTGTAGATCTCTCAAATTGAATAATATTGATATAAACTGAAATTGAAAATTTTATATGGGAATTTCCTATGATGCGTCGTAAAACGGGACTCACGGTATACAAATATATTTATCTGTGGATTGGTGGAGGATGGCGAATACATTAAAGCCTCCCTTCACGCATGCGGCTAATTTCCTCCACAGGGGTTGTTGTTGGGGCGTATAAAAATTAAATATTCAAAAGCTCTTCTTTCAAGCCTAATATATCATGCACAGATGTTGCCTTTTATTATTAACTGTATCGATTCAACCCTAATTTTAACATAGGTGTTGCATCTAATCGACCGTAACATATCAGATGCCAAACCGTTTATACCGAGCTGATTGTAAGGCTTGCCGCAAATAATGTATCATGTATTGATTAGTTGGCTGTTCATTAAATGAATAGTTCACGGGAGAGAAAGTCGATTTCTGAGCTGTCGTAATCGTGAGAGAAATAACATTTCTCGCTCAAGACAGAGAAATTATTATTTCTCTCTCTAAGGAGAAAAACATTTTTCTCCCGACGAGGTTTCAGTATTTACTTTAACTGTCGGGGCAGACACCTTTTGTCTAGGTTAGGTTTTAGAAACAAACGTTTTAGTCTCAAAATATCTCGTTTGTGAAGAAAGTAGAAATACAAATTTGCACCTCATGTGTAATACCCTCATTGATATATAATCTATTATTAAGAGGTATCCATATTTAAAATCTGGTTGGATGATGCATAAATCTCCGTGAATTTTTGAGTAGTGAGCAGTGGCACACTAATGGGGAAGATGAGCTTAAGGGACTGAGTCGCCCTAGATCTATTAATGAATTAAACCCAGACTCACGGACATGAGGGAAATTCAGTTAATATTACTGTCCTTTAAATGAATCGCGTGAAATGGATTAGAGCAGCGTAGTCAAAGATAAATTGGCAGCATAGAAAGAACTGTTTTTAATAACATATTAGGTAAAATTATAAATAGACTACCTCATCACCGAGAAGTCAATGGGTCACATTTTGAATATTTAATTTATTAATGTTAATTTAATTTGCTTTATTTTCATTTTTCAGTTTAGGATTTTCCGTTCATCATATTCTATAATTTATAAATACAATAAAATCCGTGAAATGTTCAGCTCGATTTTTCTCAGAATTTTTGTCATGCAACCAATAATTGATCTGTTGTTCATTAAATCATCTAAAACTGAATTAAAATAAATGCTTCTCTATTTCATTCAGTCGTGGCAGAATTAATCATTTAAATTAATAAATAGGTAATAATAATTCAATCTCTGTTAAAAGAGTCCGTGACTTGGGAGAAATATTTGATTCTTACCTGACATTTATTCCTAATATTAATTATATTACTAGTAAAGCTTCTTATACGTTGGGATTTATTGACAGATTTTCTAAACGGTCACAGTTAGATACTTACAAAACTCTATACGTATCTTTGGTTAGACCACAATTGAAGTACTGTACTATCATATAGGGTCCTTTTTATAATAATGATAGTAATTCGGTTTAAAAAGTTCAAAGTAATTTGTAATGATTGCATCATTTATAATGGGCATCAAGGGTGAATTATAGTTAGTCGCGCATGTCAGTAAGTCTTAATGTAAAAACGCTACGATACGGAAGAGCCATGTTTGATATTTGTTACGGATTGATCAATGGTTTTGTTAATTGTAGCAATCTGTTGGCCACATTAGATTTTAATTTTTCTTTATCAATGACTATTCGTAACAAGCCATTGTTCCACTTAAATTTCCATCAAACAAATTATGCCGCGCATCATCATTAAATATTGCAATATCCTCTTAAATTATTCCAATTTCTTCATATTTTGCAACTCGTATTTATTATTCAAACGCCATTTATCGGTCGTACTGCCGAAACCGGGTCAACAATGACCTAGAATTATTAGTAGTATAACAGTTTATTGTACTCGAGATACATCGATATACAACAGGCCATCGACCGAGGTCTTTCAGCCATTAGAATTATTATTTTTGTGTATATTTTTTTAATGTAATCTTTTATGATTTGTCCTTACAGGAATGCTTCTTTGAGTATATTTTCAATATATTCTTATTTAAAAAATCTTATTTATAGATAATCGTTTTGCTAAAATTTAAATAAAAATCACTAAGGTCACCAAAGACCCAGTTTATGTACAGCGCGTTATAAATATATTTTCCTTGCAAGTCTGTTCAAGTCGATGCTTGCGTTTATGAATCATCTTTATACGTTGCTAAACGTTTTCACGTTCATTGCATTTATCTAACTAGACAGTGCCAGTTGTGCTTAACTAAAAGCGCCTACAGACGATGTGGCGAACGACGGCCAACGTTGGCGTTCGTGATGTTTGTAGGATTGGCCCAACATTTGTAAACCGTAGACTGTTTAACGAATGTATACTACACATGATGCGTCTAACGTTTGATACTGGCGTATGCTCTGGAATCAGTGTAAATTAATATTTCATTAATAGTTTTCTAATTTAAAAATTTCAAATTTACAATGAGCAATGACGAGGAAATTATAGCTACAAGTACTTTGTTACTTACTTCTTGTGTTTACTTATTAAGTCAGCGGAGCAGTAATTTAAAAAAAAAGGAACAGAAATGGTGGATGTTATCCCTTAATAAAAGCCGACGAAGGTAAATTTAAGTTAAATGGTTATATGTTATATCGTTATTTTGAATTTTTCTAATTGGAACTGTCGTTTTAAATATGATGGTACTGATCTACTTGCAGATTTAAGGATGGAACCGTCTGGAAAATTTGAATATTTTTGTAGGATATCTGCTGTTGATTTCGAATATTTATTAAATAACATTGGAGCCAAAATATCAAAACAGATACAAATATGAGGACAGCTATTCCAGTCCAAGAACGATTGGCTGTTACTTTAAGATTTTTGGCAACAGGAGATAGTTATCAAAGTCTCTTTTTTATTTAAATTTTCACCTCTGTTGATATCGTCTATTGTACCAGAAGTATGTCAAGCTTTGATTGGTTTTCTGAAAGATAGAATAAAGGTAGGTAATAGCAATCATATACAAAATAAACTTTATATTATTATTCTCATTGGTATAATAAAAACCAACAAAAAATTACAAAATTATAATATTTTCGAAAAAAAAAATACAACTTTGTAACAATTTATTTGAATAATGGTTAGAATTTGTTATTTATTATGATTCTGGGTTCAGTATGTCCTGAGATACCTGAGGGTAATATGTCAATAGTGGGGAAAGTTGTAATGTAGTATAATCTGAATTTTGTAAAGGGATATCACAGGACAAAGTTTCCGGAGGAGTCTTATGGGAAAAGGTAGGTGATGGTTGAGGGGTTGAAAAAGAGAATTAGCGGAAGAAGTTAAAACTAATTGGTTAGATGAAGCGGCTTCTTAAGCAGAGTGGAATGTTTTTGGCATTGGCGTGTTACTATAGTTTTTAAACTTATCAATTTCTGTAATTTCGGAGTTGAAAACCAGATTATCTATTTGATTCATTAATATTTTTTGTGATCGCATACTAAATGCTCTTACTTTAGTAGCTATTAATTCCCCGAATACAGAGCATTCATCTTTGCTTTCTTGCTGTTTGGGGCGATTTTTACTTTCTCCGTTACGAAGTACGAGAAAGTATTGTGATCGTGATTTTTTTTCAAATTTTTTTTTACGGAAATGTCCGTTTTGGGGTCCCTAGATGCTATTTCAATAATTTCTGGAAAAAAAAAATTGTGTCTGTGTGTGTGTCTGTCTGTGTGCGCTGTATCTCAAAAACTAATAAGGCAATTGATATGAAACTTTGAACAAAAGTTTTATTTAATAATCCGAAGAACTGAAAAGCTTTTGGTAAAATTTCATACACCGGAAGTGGGTGTTAACCTTGACTTTTTTTTGTTTTTTGTCAATATTTTCTTAAATATAAAAAATATCACAAAAACTTTGAAACAAACATCGAAGACAACAAGGAAATGAACATCTTTTCCTTAAAAATATTTTTCATAAAATCATTTTTATTCGAGAAAAAAATATTAATTTTTTTTAAATTTTTGGTTTATAATTATGAAACGATAATAGTTACAGCAAATTTATGTCAATAATAGTTGTAGAGAATACCAAAATGAATAACTTCTAAAGAATAAGTTTTTTTCGAAATCTCGTTAGTTTTTGAGTAAACCGAGTTTTTGAATTTGAAGTATAATTTTTCCATATTTTATGATTTTGACGTTTTGAACGTCAGTTTCACCCGAGTTTACGCAACGCTCGATGTACATTTAAAATATGATTTCAATTGAAAATAAACCCATGAAAACGTAAATAAAAAGTCGGAGAAAGTAACATGATGGCCACATCACCATTTTTTTGGTAATGTGGTTACATCGTTTATCAAATGGTATTACCATTGATGGTTTCTTCACAATTTTCCTAATGTGCTTCTGGCCCGTCGTCCATATTGTTTGTATTTGTATTATCATCCTAGAAAACAAAATTGTTTAACGCCTAATTTTGTTTCAGCTTCCAAATAGTCATCAGAAATGGGAAAATGTAGCCGAAAAATTTAATTATCAACAGTAATATAACGAGTGCCTATGATTTTGCCGGCAATTATTAGCGGCAGGATCACGATTTTCTAGAAGCAACAAGCAAGAGTGATCCTGCCGCTAATAATTGCCTAGGAAAAATCAGTCACGAGTTAGATTCGAGAAGACAATTGGCCGAACAGAAAGTTCACACTTCATAATTTGAAAAGTTAAATTTAGTGACACCAAGTGTCAGACATGTATTAATCTGCGCCACAATAATTGTAGTAAAAATGAGCTTACCAATATTTTGAGAAATGCCTATGAATACTATTACTGATGAAAGTACTAACACTTCACCCGAAAATACAAACAGATCGAATTCAGAAGCAAACTGCTTAAAAGTCCGGCAATAACTGACGTTTTATATGTTATAGAACATGTACTAACGCGTTGCTAGGCAATACCAACATGAGGGATTATCTGATTAGATACCACCCAGGGTGAATTGCCATGCATAACATGCAGCGTGGTCTGTTACGCATCGTAATTAGAATTTTATTGGATCATCTCATCAACGTTATTCGATTTCATTGGTTAAAAAGTAAATGAGGGCAATTGTCAGTGGAATTATCCTCACTGCATAGGGGCACTAGATGGGAAACATGTACTTATACAGGCGCCCTATAACAGTGGCACCGAATTTTATAATTATAAAAATACTTTCAGCATAGTATTGATGGCTTTAGTAGATGCTGATTATTGCTTCATGTTTGCTGATGTAGGGTGTCAGGGGCGAATTAGTAATGGAGGTGTTTTCAGTAACACAAAATTATTTAAAAAAAATGGTGATGTGGCCATCATGTTACTTTCTCCGACTTGATGGTATCATTTATATTTACGCTTCCATGGTTTATTTTCAATTTAAATCATATTTTAAATGTACATACAGCGTTTTTAGAATCGGATGAAACTGACGTTTAAAACGTCAAATTTATGAAAGCTAGAATTGACAAATTATACTTTAAATTCTAATAGTCAGTTTACTCAAAAACTAAAGAGATTTTAAAAAATACTTATTCTTTATAAGTTGTTCATTTTGGCATTCTCCGTAATTATTATTAAAATAAATTTGCTGTAACTATTATCGTTTCATAATTATAAACCAAAAATGACAACATCAAAATTAATAACTATTATTTTTCAAAAACCAGACATTTTACGAAAAATATTTTCAAACAAAAGATGTTAATTTCTTTGTTGTCTTCAAGTTTTGTTGAAGTGCTTTTATAGTATTTTTCATATTTGAGAAAATATCGGAGAAAAACAAAAAACGGTTAAGGTAATTACCCACTTTCGGTGTACGAAATTTTACCAAAAGCTTTTCAGTTCTTTGGATTATCAAATAAGGCTCATGTTCAAAGTTTGATGTTAATTGATGTAGTAATTTTTGCGCATTTTAATTTATATCGATCGTCTGCGACATAACCAAAAATTGTGGCACGTAAGTTCAGTTAAATAGTCAGTTTACGCGCACGAACACACAGACACACAGCCACACACACACAGACACACACACACACCATCACACATACACACAGACACAATTTTTTTTTCCAGAAATTGTTGAAATGGCATCTAGGGACCCCAAAACGGATATTTCCGTAAAAAAAATTAAAAAAAAAAATCACGATCACAATACTTTCTCGTACTTCGTAACGGAGAAAGTAAAAATTGAGAAGAACGAACTACATCTTCCACCGAAATAACCTTTGACGACAACTTCCGATACCGTACATTTTTGTAGCAGACGATGCATTTTCTCTGTGTGACAAAATAATGAAACCCTACCCAGGTTCACATAAAAAAGGGTCCATGAAACGAATTTACAATTATCGTGTAAGCAGAGCCCGCCGAATAGTAGAAAATGCTTTTGGCAATTTGGCGATGGTTTTTCGAATTTTAAGGACCCTAATAGGATTGCAACCCGAAAATATAGCTACTGTTATCTTTACTTGTGTGTTCTGGCATAATTTTTTAAGAAAAAGTAGGACATTGCGATTGATACATCATCCCAGGGACATGGCGCCAAGATGTAAGTGATATAACATCTCTTGTCTCATTGCAGCGAACTGGCAGAAAAGCTACAGCTGAAGCTCAGGCTTTTAGAGAAGAATTTGCAAAATATTTTAAGACAACTGGCAAAGTCGAATGACAGGATTTGTATTATTGAAGACATAATTTCCCGTCTTACTTAAAATGTAGTTAATGAATAATAAATATTTTGTAATAACTTATTATGTAGTAGTAAAGTATGTACAAAAATTCTCACCTCTGTATTTAAAGT
This sequence comes from Ocypus olens, assembly GCA_910593695.2. Taxonomy (NCBI): domain Eukaryota; kingdom Metazoa; phylum Arthropoda; class Insecta; order Coleoptera; family Staphylinidae; genus Ocypus; species Ocypus olens. The sequence goes on from OU343064.1 coordinate 7,190,320, forward strand.
ATAATTAATATCACCTGTTGTTTTCAAAAATTTATGCATGGTTTCTAATGCAAACCACGAAGGCTTAAAATTTGCTCTTTTCCAGCTCCAGACTTCATGGAACTTGTCAGTTTTCTCTTCAAACTTTTATAAGTGGACATCAAACATTCCTTCTTTTTCTTTAAATTGTTTACTGGAATTTTCACACTTAATTAATCTTTTATTGAATTCCACCCATCTGCCACAATATTTCTGTGATCCTTGTTTCTAGGACCCAAATTTCCGGATGTTTTTGGTATATGTTTAAAAATTCTTCGACGAAATCATTTGTCCAACTTATATGTTCTATAGACAAGTTTAAACAAGTCATGTGTAGGGAAACTCGAATTAATATGCGCGCATAAGCCAACGTTGGTCTACCCCTTTGGTCCGTGAAAGATTTACCGCCTCCTAAGCGAACGTCCACGAACGCCACATCGCCACATCGTCTGTAGGCGCAGGGCCTGCCCTAAACCTCTAAAAATCCCGAACAAAGGCAATGTCGCTCACCGCAAACAGCAATAAAACTGTCAGCCGACTCATGAAACTCAATATTTACGAGCATCGCCGCGTTACTGCCAAGCCCTGCGCAGATAGCGAACCTTCGTCCACACCATTCATGGACCAATTCTTGGGGTTCCCCGTTCACAGCGCTGGATGGTCTATACCCAAGACTCACGTGCCGGAAATTTAAAATTAAAGAACGGCGCAGAATAGAGGCAAATATTCGGGGATTTTTTTCTATGACCGTCAAATAAAATATGAAAAATAGCTCTTGAAGATGAAGAAAGCTAAAATGCCTCTCAGTACTTTTGCGGGTATCAATTTTTGGTAATTTTCCAGTTTATGATACTAAACAATACGTATGCGCGAAAATCATGCGAACGGTATGATATGTTGTCACGTCTCCTTATTTTAATCGGGGTGTTTTCAGTAAATTTCATTTACAATAACTTGCAACTTTTGGCGCTTATACTTAGGTTAGGGTTAAGCTAAGCCCCCCCCCCCCCTCCTGGACCCGCCAGCTAGTAGCTATCCGTAGTAGTCGAAGTGATGGCGAAGCCGTCACGAATGTATAAGAAGTAGTTTCACGGGCTCGCCATGGTCATCGATCGTTATTACTTGCAAGTTAATGGTTGCAAATGGTAGGTGCTTATGCTTAGGTTAGGGTTAGTTTAAGTCCCCCCCCCCTTTTGGACCGATTGGTAGTTTCACCCGCAGTAGTTTAATAATTTTTTATTTTATTTTACAGTTATAGTGAGACAAGAAATCTGGCAACGTCGTAAATATTGGCCTGAAGTTGTTGAGTTTACTTCGGTCCATTCATAAGTATCAGTAACTGGAAGATTGCCGCATATATCTTTGTTAAATGATCAAGTGCGAGGCTTGATTCTCATGATTCACGTTTCGGGGAAGTACAAACGTGTGCCGCAATCTGGTTTCGCGTTTTCCGTGCTAAACGCTTCGTGCGCATTTTTGCAACACTACGCATACCTGGCACGCGCCAGATTTATGGCGCACAGCGTCGAAGATTTATGGGCCTGTTGACGGTTTTATGGGCAATTGCGGTTTCCTTTGTGCCACCGATTTTTAGAGGTTTCGGGGGTCGCGTAGGCGCTATAAGATTTATAATGTATTACAACAATCTAATCTGGGCCCCCTGCTGTTCTTAATCTTTTTTGATGATGTATGTACTGACTTGAAATGTGATGTCCTGATTTACGCTGATGACCTTAAGATAATGAAAGTAATTGACAGTGCCTCCGACAGCGTTGCTCTCCAGGATGATTTGAACACTGTTAACCTTTGGTGCAAATCGCACAAACTGACACTGAACCCGAATAAATGTTCTGTCATTACTTTCCACCGCAAGTTGAATATCATTTTGGAGAGCTATGTTGTCGATGACACTGTAATTGAAAGAGTTTTTGAGATTAGAGACTTGGGTGTTACTTTTGATGGCAATTTGACTTTCAACACACATGTTGTCAAAACAAGTAAAGCCTGCTTTAGGATGTTGGGTTTCATTATCCGTACTTGTCGCGGCTTCCGGAGTGAGGATGTCATTAGGACTCTCTTCGATGCTTTTGTTATGAGCAAGCTTACCTACTGTTCTCTAATATGGTCACCAATGTATCACAAATACATGGACATGCTTGAGAATATTCAAAAGAAGTTCTTGCGATACTTGTTTTTTATTAGATATGGTTACTATAATAATGATATATCATATGAATCGCTCCTATCTGATTTCAATTTCATATCCATTCGACGTAAACATCAGTATATTGCTCTAGTTCACTTATATAAATTGGTTCATTTTGCTGTCGACAATCCCCTCTTTTTAAATAAATTTAATTTTACAGTCCCGCGCTTGGCTGCTCGATATGTTAGACCGCTTTCATACAACACACCTCATAATAAGTATACTCTGAATTCTCCGTTACATCGGTTATCAATAGCTTATAATGAAGTGAGTCCTAATGTTGATCTATTTGCCGCAAAACTCGTGATTTTCACAAAACAGGTCTTAGAGTATTTTAGTAATTGATACAAGCTAGGGCCATATATATTCTCTGTATATTTTCTGTTTTCTGTTTTCTTCTCCGCCTTTTTTTTTAATGCTAAATGTTAACATCCTACGCATTTTACTTAGTCATTATGAATTTCATAACCTATGTTTTCTTTTTTTTTTTTTAATATATTGATTTTACTGTAACGATTAGTTAACTTAGTTTATAGATATGATTGTAATTTTAGTTAGTCTTAACTTTAACTTTGATATTAAATTTTTTACTGTTACTTTGTATATATCACCCCTGTAACTGGACCTGTGGGTCTGTTGGGTATTTGATTTAAATAAATAAATAAATAAACAAATAAATAAACAATAAAATACCGCTGACCGAAAAGGAATTACATGCTTATGCCGCAGCTATCTTTCTTGAAGATAGCGATAACGATTCTGAATGTGAATCACATTCAGATAATGAAGAAATACCTATTCGAGTAAGTGGTTACGACTCTTCAGATTCAGATTCAGAATATCTCGAGGAAGAAATTAGCGAAGCAAATGGTATGTGTAAATAAAATAAATATCAAAGTATTTATTTTATTTATTTTTATTTATTTATTTATTTACGGAAATGCCATTTTTATATATTACAAAACTATACATTGTACGCATGCGTGATTAAAACTAAACTTAATACATATTACAGATGCCGCATGTAATAACTTTGTTGTATTTACATAAATATAAGAAAAAATAAACTATATTAAACATTTTCTAAAAATTTAATGTCGATTCGTTTCAGTTGAGTCTTAAAAATGCCAAAATTATGAGCAAAAAAGTTGATACAAAATTTATTTGAAATAATATTGCCAAAGCGCATCATTCTACATACCGGAGTATTTATGCCATAATTGATCAAGTGAATACTAGGCCGAAAGAGAAACATTTGCCTAGTCCATCTTGGCTGAATAAAATTAAAATTAACACGATTTAAAAGAAAAGGACAATTAATGATGCCATTAATAAGTTTGAATAAATAGTACAAATCAGCCAATATTCTACGATGTTGCAACTTTTGCAAGTTTAATATACTTAGAATATCCAAATGACCAGAATTCATGTTTAAACGATAAGAAATTAATTTTACAAATTTTGATTGTATCCTTTCTATTTGCATTATGGCATTGTTATAATGGGGAGACCAGACTTGAGATGCATACTCTAAGCATGGTCTCACTAAGGCGAGATACAACAGCTTCAATGTTTCAATAGATAGTGGTTTTCCAAAGCGAATAACAAAACCCAATCTTTTAGAGGCATTACATGTTATGATATTTATATGATTAGAAAAAGTAAGTCCCTCATCAAAAGTAACACCCAGATCTTTAATTAAGCTATTTCTTTTTAACTCAATGCCGTCAATATAATAACTGTATTGAATTCTGGACCTACGCTTACTAAAACTTGTAACGGAACACTTTGCAATATTGAGATAGAGTTTGTTTTTGTCACACCAATTAGCTAAAAATATCAAGTCTTCATGTAAGGCAACACAATCATCGCTATCACGTATTTCAAAGAAAAGCTTTAAATCGTCAGAATATAAGAGGCACTGAGATGATTTAAAATTTTCAGCAATATCATTTATAAATCAGCATGGCTATTATACTAGAACATCTTCAGATATCGCAGTTAACTATACTCGTATATATATAGAACACGGAATAGTCAGAATTATTACGGACCCTTATTTTTTAATAAATTAGCCGCCTCAATTAAGTCAGAAGGTTTTTCAACATTTAAAATTAAATTAAAAACACTGTTATGTAGAAAGGCCTATTATAATTGGAAAGATTTCCTAGAAGATAATCTGTAACTATAATATGTTTATATAATATATATATATATATATATATATATATATATATATATACATGTAGAACGGATGATAGGAGGCCCGACATATACAATAGGTGCTCAGAAGCCCGGGTCTATTTAAAGTGATAAAGGAGTGCAAATTAAGTATATGAATTGACGAGATATCCATAAATAAAGGCAACCTGAGAGGGGTAACTGTATTCAATTTATAGTATATACAGCAATAAAGCATATATTACACGTTTTACGAAGCCATTGATATATCACGCGGGATGCGAAGCCCATCTGTGTAAAATGTATGTATTTTGCGCATTTTACGAAACCATACTGCGTTGCCAATGTGGTCATGCCTTGATTTTGTACTTCTGCCGGTATTGTTCTTCAAGACTTTTTCTGTTGCCATGTGATGCGATAACTCGGGAATATTTTTCTAACATTTTAATACACAGGCAATTTGAAAATTTATCCATTTCCGTGACTGGTTTCACTGTAATTTTTTTTTTATTTTGTTTTAATATCCTGATTAGTTTAAAACATTTAGGTCTCTGAATTTGAAACGCGCTGGAAACAAACAAACAATGTCGAGCCAAATAATTAATTTATATAGCTTAATTAAGTAGGGAATATTTATCAACAACATACTGAAAGTTCAATGATATTATGATATTTCTTAAATTAGTATTGTAAGAGGAGCTCCGAAGAAAATCGGTTTTGTAAATCAACCGAAAATATTGTGATCACGAAATTTTTTTACATTTTTTTTAACGGAAATATTCGTTTAAGCGTCCCTAGAGATGATTTCCATGGTTTTTAAAACAAAATTTTCATGTCTGAGTGTCTGTGAGTGCGCTATAACTCAAAATCTGAATATTTTAAAATAAGACTTTGAACAGTAGCCTTATTTAACAATCTACAGAACTAGAATGCTTCTGGTAAAATTTTTCAAACACCGAAAGTGGATGTTTAATCGTGTTTTTGTTTATCCGATAATTTTATAAATGTGAAAATATTACAAAAATGGTTCGTCCATGCTAACTACCATCGTGACAATTTCCTACGCTTTCCGCATCAGTAAAAATTGCATAATATTAATCCCCGTTTTTTTTTAAACTTTGTGGTACGGGTGGCGAACTCCCGAATATTTTAACCCAACGATCTGAAAAGCATTTAGTTAAAATCCGGAACTCGGAAGTGGCTGTTTATACTAGCGTTTTTCTTTTTTTTTTTATATTTTTTAAATCTCTTCGCAAATATTTTAGATTCAAGTTGCAGATAATGAAAAATGAACATTGATTTTATGTAAAAAAATGAAATATGTTAATATTGGTTCCCCTAATTATTTGACAGGATCGGTCTTCTTATATTATTTTAGAAGCTTTTTAAGCTGATTGATTTGGTACCTTGCCTTCTCCAGAAATTTAAGATTAAACAAATCACGTACACTTCTTAAATTTTACTTAAGTAAAACCTTTTAAACCTCCAAAAATGGAGTGTAATTTAAAAATGGGAAAGCAAAAAAAAAATTCTCGATGTCTTCGTCAGCAGCGTGGAGAATGCAAATGCGAGCATAATTCGTCAGTCCATAGTCAAAGATTCCGACCATTTTTGAAAAATGTCTGTGGGCGTCTTTTCTCAAAAACTACTAAATATTTACAAATGAATCTTTGAACATAACCTTTATTTGTCAATCCCAAGTACTGAAACTTTTGGTGAAATTTCGTTTCTTTTAATCATAATTTTGGAAAAAAATACGCCTTTATAAAACTGGATCTCCCAAAAAAGTTTTTTGAAATCTCTAGTTTTTGTAAAAATTAATAAATATAAAAAAAAACATATAATGTATAAATTAAATCAGAAAAAAATAACATGATATTTAATTTAATGTTGGCTTTTTAAAGTAGTTATTGAAAATATTGAATAATCTTTTAAAATATAAGTTAGAAATATAAATTAAACTTTAATATATTTAAATTTTATTATTTCTATTTTTATTTGCACTTTTCATGGTCTCTCTTGATTTTTAGAACATCTTGAAAAAACTGCAGTGTAGTCTCTATAATGTAAACATCCTATAACGTGAACACCCCATAACGTGAACGGCCCCTTTTAATTTGGCATACTAGAAAACGTAAACAACTAAATAACAAACTATTCCTAACGTGAACATGGACAGTGTCTATATTCGAAGCAGTAGATTCATAATTACGGCATCAATATTTTTGACAAATGTGGAATAGCTAATCTCTTCGAACCTCTGAATTCTGTAAGATGGAGTAATGCCTCTCTAAATGATTTTTGAAACAACGTGAACCTGCTGCGCGCGTCGGTTATAAATGGAGTGGTACTGAAAGAGAACTAAATATTTCCATCAAAAACTGCAAGAAAATAATTGCGAAGAATAGAGTGAGGTGGCAGGACTTAAAATGCGTGTTTAATGGTAGATTAAAACCCGATGTGTTCATCAATCACTCTTACAAAGACCCTCTGGCTTTCCTTGAAGAGTGTGGGCCCATGTTTTCCAGATGTTGAAATAATTTAGTGTGTGAACCAATTCTACACCCTGTATACGTATTTATATACCTACCCAGTTTTGTGAACTCCTCGAAAACGTGAACAGGCTTGTTATTAATTAGTTCACGTTATCGACACTACACTGTATTTTATATAATCAATAAGTAAATCACTTACGATGAAAGTACTGGGTGGTCAAAATTCGATGTTTCAATGGGAGATCTCGATAACTATAATAGATAGAGAAAAACGGATGGCGCATCCACCATCTCTTTTTTACAGAAAACTAAATTTATTTATCATCTCTTGTTTACCAGTTATAGCCAAAAAGTCATTTTTTTCAATTTTCAATATATTGAAATATCTCATTATTTGACAATAATGAAAATTATATATTGCACTTTCTTGAAAAGAAGAAAATAAGCTCAACAAAATTCCGATATCTTCATTAATTTGAATAACAACATAAAGTTGTGTTTTTTTTTCAAATATAACCTGTAGATGTATTTCGCGTATTTTATTAGAGTATTTTTTCTCTTTTCAACGATATATAGCATTAAAATCTATTAAAAATTATAATTTTTGAAATATCAAATACATTGTCTCACTTTCAGCTTAGTGTTGGCTTGTGTTATTTGTATACACATGAATTGTTTTTTTATTAAACAACCCAATTTTCTTTCAAGACCAACATGATATGATAGTGAAAACGCAGAAAAATGAATTATATGAGTAATTAGAGCTGTACCAGCTATTTCAACTTGTAAAATTGAGAGGAATCCGGGATTTCAATTATGAAAAACATAAATTTAGGCCTTACACTATTCGAAAACAACATTTACAAAATCTTCAATTCCAACCCTTTTAACCGTTGTATTATTTGGACACTCGCAGGCGCGCACCCAGAAATTTGGCTTGGGGTGAGGCTTACACATACAATTTGGCTTGGGGGGGGGGGGGGGGTGCTGACGCATTGAATAACATTCTTAAACATATGTGTAAACTGAAAATCCGTGAATATGACAATAAATAAAAGTGCAATATGGCATTACAATTAATACAAATTCTAAAAAAACGGTATTTTCCTATGGCCAGGTTTGGTCACACTCGGTATATAAATGTCTTGGATAGCCACCCACCTGGGTGCGCGCCTGGACACACCAAACATATATTAGCTCATCAGGTATGCACATTATTGGTCTAATTCCAACTCTCACCATGTTATTGATGTCCAGTGCCAGGGACCCTTTGGTTTTAATCATAGGAAACAAAAAGTTACCATACGAAATTTATGAAGGAAACCTTGACAGACGACGTTATTATAAAATAGACCAACATGCTATTAAATTTTTTTGGGATACATTGATATTGCCATTAATTCAACGAAGAACTATATTCTTTCAACAAGATGGTATAATTATTGATAATTATTATTGATATTAAATATTAATTTTGGGAATAAATGGATAGGAACAAATGGACCTGTAAAGTGGCCACCACGATCATCCGATTTAATGCCGCTAGATTTCTTTTTTGTGGGACTTATAAAAGACAAATTGTATAAAATGGGAAATGGCAATATTAGTAATTTAAGAGAACATTGTATTGAGTGTATAAATCAAATTTCAAATGTCCATATTAATATTGCATGCAAAAGTGTTATAAATAGTTGTAACCTTTGCATTTTTATAAAGTATTATAATAAATAAAACATCTATTACCTGTCATATACTTGTTTCTCATTGATCACTTGGTGAAACATTATGTTAATATAGGTTTTAAAAAAATTAAAATTCACTTGGTTTGTTTCACGATTAAATTGTTTTATTTTCAACTAGTTTCGGTTTCGTGCCATTTTCAAGAATTCTTAAAATACAAGGGAAACTTGAGAAAATAGATTTAATGATTGAAAAATAATACTCCTTATTTTTACTTAATTTTAATGAAATTGCAAATACAACCCCCACATGCTATATATCGTTAAAAAGAGAAAAATAACCTAATAAAATAGGCCAAAGCCAACTATAGGATATATTAAAAAAACACAACTTTATGTTATAACTCTCATATTAATGAAGATATCGGAATACTGTTAAGCTTATTTATTTTTTTTCGAAAAACATATAACTTTTATTATTGTCAAATGATAAACAAGTCAGATATTGCAATATATCGAAAATGCAAAAAATTGACTTTTTGTCTATAACTCGAAAACAAAAGAAGATAAATAAATTTAGTTTTCACCATTGTGTGCTTTTTTAAGAGATCGAGGATGCGCCATGCGTTTTTCTCTATCTATTAGTATATCTATATAAGACCGAGATCCCCCATAGAAACGTCGAATTTTGCCCACCCTCTACACATCATTTGCATGCCCCCATCATAATCCTGCTTTAGCGAAGCAAGTAGCGTTTATTATACAAACAAGTTGTAATGTGACCATCAAGTTTCTTTCTCCGATTTAATGATAATAGGGTTTTTAGTGATATTTCTCGTATTTATTGATTTTTTTCAAAAACTAGAATGTTTCTAAAAACATTGTTCTTTATAATTCATTCACTTTAACATTCTCTACAATTATTGTTCATTTAAATTTTCTGTTACGTTTATAATTTCATAATTACAAACAACAAACTAAAAAAGTTTGATTTCAAAATGTTTCTTTAAAAATCGAAATTTTTACGACAAAAATTTGCAAACAAATGATGTTCACTTTTTTGTAGCCTTCAATATCTGTAAAAATATTTTTCTAATATTAATAAAATATAGAAATAATAGTAAATAAAAAATATTCCTTGAACCATTTAACATTTTCATACCATCCCTGAAATGATATTTCGAATTTCAACCGCCAAATTCTAGTTTGGAATAAAGCAAAAATTGTTTTTTTTGGCCTCGGGATCGATCGCTCAAGGCGGCTACTATTTATGTACAAATTTTTGGATGAATAAATGATTACGCGCTGCAGCCGGCACAAGCGCTCGCCTATACAAAGCAAAAATCGTATCGAATCTTTTTTACCGCAAACAGGCCGGTAGACAATATAAGTACTGATACAAGCGATGTTGCCAAACTTAGGGCTTCGGATACATTGTAATATATGGTTGGCTCGTATAATCGATCATATATCTCAAATGTGTATATCTTATATACACTGAAAACCCGAAGCGCCCTCTGCAGCAAAAGCAATGAACTAAACATGTATATTTTGACGAAAAATCCGGCATTATGAAGCCCCCGCGAAATTTTTTTTCCGGCAGTTTCCGACATAACATTGAAAAATAAGACGATATACATGGAGTTTTTACGAAGCCCGGATTCGGGCCTCGTAAGTCGGTGTCGGGCTTGATATAAGCGGCGGAGTATATAACTTTTGGCTTCGTAATGGCCCTCTACATGTATATATATATATATATATATATATATATATAACCGAATTTAAGTAACGGGTGTGCGGCTTGGGTCTGGTAGGAAAACTCTTGTTATTTACTGCCAATATTTCGCCGTTTATTTACAGCTTCATCAGGGCTCTAAGTGAAACGATCAACACGTGGTATTAGTTAACATAACCTACAATATTTATGTTATACTTACTAAATAGTGAGTTTTTAGTAAAACTAGCAACCGTGAATATTGGAAACATCTTTAAAAAGTTACATAGAAGCACAAGGGACAATGATGGATGATGAAAACATTACGCGTGGACAGATTAAAAAACTTGATTAATTAACATGGTAATTGAACCAAGATGGACGCCATATCAGAGATGGAATGTCGGTTTCGGAGAGCCGAAGGAGTTGAATATAGCAACGGAAAAATCGACGTGTCAAACGTGCAGCCAACGTCGATGCAGCTACTCCAAAACCGGTATTCTTCTCAACAGGGCAACCAACTAGGGAATTTAACAGTAAATTAATTGGTGATACGGAAGCGACATTTCGCAACCGGTGGAGCGAGTTAAAACTAATTTAATTGTCTATTGAATCTACATATTGAATTTCAATCTATGGAAAAGTGTTGAGAAAAAGAACTCTGTAATGGCTGAGAATAACAAAGAGTAACCTTATTTCTTTTTTAAAGAGCCGAACATGCTGACTATTAATTATTGGATAATAATATGATATTAAATCAACAGAAAATTAATCTGTAAAATTATATGTAAGAGAATTATTTAGGAAAATCATTTAAGAAAATTATTTAAGAAAATTAAATTGAGTGCAGAGCAAGGGTTAAAAAATTAATTGTAATATGATAATATTATATAAAATGAATTTTGAGAGGTTGGGCCGAAATTGAATTTTGGGAGAATTTGTGAAAATGAGAAACGGTAACAATGGAAACTAGTCAGAATCATCCAAGCGTAGCGGCAAATACTTTTTGCAACTAAGGAGGTACGAGTAAATGGTGCTCAGCCCATCAGTGTCTGTTTTGAAATTCATGACACTTTCCGTGTTAACTATCTCAGACATTTCAAGGAAAAGTCTGCTTTTGTAATTGGGTTCTGAGCACAACACACTCGCACCACCAAAGTTGACAGAATGGCCTTCTGTGTTGGCGTGTACAGAGAGTGCGCACGATGCCTTTTTTAATTTTATGTCGCTTTTGTGTTGGGTGAGTCTGGATCGCAACCACTGTCCCGTCTGACCAATATAAGACTTACTACAGTCTCCGCAAGGAACAGAGTAAACCACATTGCAACGTTGACCTACTGGTGTCATGTCCTTCATTTTTGAGAAAAGTAATTTAAGGGGTTTGGGATTGTATCTGGCAATGCGAATTTTGTCATTTTTTAAAGTTTGAATTAATTTGGAAGCTAACTGGGGGACGTCGATGATTTTTCTGTATTGACGGGGTGTAGGTTGTTCAATTTGATCATTAGGATCAGGAGTAATACGGACGACCGGATCCGTGATGCCACTGTAGATCAGTTTTTTGACTAGCAACGGGGGGTAACCGTTGTTGATGAATATGGAAGTTAGTTTTTTTAAATTTTTGTTTAGTAAGGAAGGATGACAAATGTTTTTTACACGGTTCTTCATGACAACCAAGATGTTCTTTTTTTGGTTGAAAGGGTGATTGGAGTAATAATTGATATATCTGCCCGAGGCAGTGGGTTTTTGGTACCAATCTAAAATGATAACATTGTCATCCCTCCTTATTAACAAGGTATCCAAAAAAGGAACACTGCTGTTGGTTTCCTCTTCCATTGTGAACTGAAGATGGTGGTTGAAATTATTGAATATATTCAAGATATTCTCTTTTTGGTTAGCAGGGACAGCACAGATCAGATAGTCAACGTACTTCCTAATGAATGGTATTTCAAAAGGTAATGTGGGTAACACCTGGTCAAGAAGAAAATTCATCGTTATGTTTGCAATGATCGGACTTAAAGAAGAACCCATGGGGGTACCAAAAATTTGACGGTAAAATTTGTTATTGAAGGAAAAATAACTATTGCCAAAAACAAACCTAACGGTAATAATGAAGTACTCGAGGTCAAAGGTGCAATGTGGGGAAATCTGGTCCCATTTCTGTTCTATAATTGATATAACTAAATCTAAAGGGATGTTAGTAAAGAGAGAAACAACGTCCAGAGACAACAGTTCATAGCCTGGTGGCACCACATAATCATTAAATTCCTCTGCGAAAACAAAGGAATTTCTAACATCATACTCATTGTCGCCGCCTAGGGCCGTGGAGAGGATGCTAGCAATGAATGCAGACAGACAATCCGTAGGGGTGTTGATAGACGATACTATGGGACGAAGGGGGCAATCGGGCTTGTGAATTTTAGGAAGTAAATACAGTTTCGGAGACGTAGCATTATATGTGGTCAGTTGTTTTGCCACTTGAGCATCGATGCAACCTTTAGTTTTTAAACTTTTGATAAGTTCGTTGCATTTTCGTTGGGTCGATGATGTTGGATCGTTGCGCAAAACTGTATAGACTTCCGCATCCGACAGGAGCAATTCGGCCTTACGATTATAGTCATCCCTGTCCATCACCACAGTAACGGCACCCTTATCTGCGTTAAGAACACAGAGTTGAGGATTGTCTTTAATGAAGCGCCTGCATTCATTCCAAGCACCATCCACGGAGCCCACGGAGCAAGAAGAGTGGAGATGATTTGTGATTATGTTGGTGCAACGGGCACGCACGATGGAAAAATCGACGTGTCAAACGTGCAGCCAACGTCGATGCAGCTCCTCCAAAACCGGTACTCCACTCAACTGCATCGACGTTGGCTGCACGTTTGACACGTCGATTTTTCCGTTGCTATATTCAACTCCTTCGGCTCTCCGAAACCGACATTCCATCTCTGATATGGCGTCCATCTTGGTTCAATTACCATGTTAATTAATCAAGTTTTTTAATCTGTTCACGCGTAATGTTTTCATCATCCATCATTGTCCCTTGTGCTTCTATGTAACTTTTTAAAGATGTTTCCAATATTCACGGTTGCTAGTTTTACTAAAAACTCACTATTTAGTAAGTATAACATAAATATTGTAGGTTATGTTAACTAATACCACGTGTTGATCGTTTCACTTAGAGCCCTGATGAAGCTGTAAATAAACGGCGAAATATTGGCAGTAAATAACAAGAGTTTTCCTACCAGACCCAAGCCGCACACCCGTTACTTAAATTCGGTTTTCTAACTATAACGGCTGTTATACCCCTTCGTTGTATATATATATATATATATTATATATGTATATCTCTGTAATTTTTGACTTGTGTAATTCCAAATTAGCACTAATAAAGTTATTATTATTATTATTATTATTATTATTATTAAATAAACAGAACAGTATAGGACCGCAGTGCGATCCTTGCGGTACACCCGAGGTAACATTGATAATATTTGAGGAATGGCTTTGTATTCGAACATATTGTTGACGGTCTACCAAATAACTTTGCAACCACTTAATAATTGAGGGCCCAAATCCCATAGTTTCCAATTTTGTTAACAAAACATTATGATTTAACCTGTCAAAGGCTTTAGAGAAATCTGTATAAATTATATCTACTTGTAGACCACTCTCTAAGGCCTCAATGACATATGATTTGAAAGAGAGCAGATTGGAAATGGTTGACCTACCACTAACAAAACCATGTTGCTCATCAATCATAATACTTCGACAACTCCAGCTCAATTGCTCTGCAATAATAGAATCTAACATTTTTGGGATTGTGGATTGAATGGATATACCCCTGTAACTTTTAATATTGTCCTTTGGCCCCGATTTGTACAGTGGAGTAACGTAGCTAATTTTCCACAAATCAGGAAAACATCCAGCTTCAAGAGATAAAGTAAATAAATTAAACAAGGGCATAGTAATCGTGAATATACATTTCTTCAATAAAAATGGTGGTATGCCATCCGGTCCTGAAGCACAGGTATTGACAAGCTTTTCAATACAACTGAATACGTCCTTAACATCAATCTTAAATTTCTCAAAATTTATTACATCGGACGTTTTGAGCATAGGAATGTAATGCATATTTTGATTTTCATAAACAGATGCAAAATACTTGGCAAACAAATCAACACAACTCTCCCTGTCCTTTGAAATCTCTCCCTCAAAATACATGATTTCAGGATAACTACTAGAGGTACCTTGATTACGAACAAAGGACCAGAAATAGTTAGCATTATCTTTTATACTGGATTCAACACGAAATATATATTTACGGTACAACTGTCCACTGAGATTCTTACATTGTGATCTCAACTCACAAAATTGTAAATACGCATCATAGCTTCCTGAACGCTTCCATTCCGAATGCATTTGACGTTTTTGTTTAGTTAATTTAATTAACTGACTATTAAACCACTTAGGGAACGAACTCTGAAACCATACTTGCTGTGGGATAAATAGACTATTGCCATAATCCAAAATATCATAGAACAATTGTACACATACATTCTTATTGTTATCTTTAAAAACATTTTTCCAGTCAATTGACGCAAAAAAATTATTTAAACCCAAATAATCGCCATTTTTATAATCATATTTTAACTCGTCTTTTTGTATAGAGTTACTACAACCAGTTAACCCAAAATTCAATTCATATGCAGGATGATGCGCAGTGCATTTATCTAAAGAATCAGATGCTAAAGAGATAGAGCAGTTATTTAAATTGGAAAAAAATAAATCTAAAAATATTCCACGAGAGTTTGAAATATTATTATTTTGAAATATTTGATAGAACTCAAAACATTCCGCCAATAATTGTGCAGAATTATCATTGTTAGTGCTATTCAGTACATTAACATGGTTACTCGACCAAGACGCTCTAGGTAAATTATAATCGCCACAAATTAAAAATTTTGCTTCAGGATATCGTTCATATAAAGATTCAACTGTATTGCAGTGTTCTTGATATTTAATAATTTGTGATGATGGTGGAATATACAATACACCAACTACTAAACTATAATTTACTAAAATAAATAATTCCTCAATATTTTCAGACGATGGCAACAAAATAGAGTGTAATTGTTTCCTTACAGCTATGAATACACCACCACCTTTTTCTTTATTACATGTTAACGCAGATCTCTCTTTTCGGTAAATATCAAAATTGGATATTATTATTACGTAATACGTAAAATATATTGTCATGTTTGCAGATGAAAACGATGAAGTAAGTTCTAATTCTAAAACTCAGGAATTGGCTGGTCGTACCTGGAAATATCTTTCGGCAAACAAACACAAAAAACAGAAAGGTTAATTTTTTGAGTGAAGCACTTGGAATAAATAATAAAAGTGCTGACATCTTTACGATAATGGATTCATTTTTATTATTCATATCTGATGATATAATAGAAATAATGGTGTCATTCACAAATATGAAAGCCCTAATTGAAATCGCTAAATGGAATTCGATGCAAGAACTTTCCAAACGTAAGGAATGGAAACGAGTAGATAAAATTGAAATACGTGCTTTTAATGGCATTCTAATTTTGACTGGTCGTTTTCGCGAATCAGGAGAAGATCCCAGCAATTTGTGGATGGAAACTTGTGCTTGCGGCGGCATATTTATCAAGCTACAATGAGCAGACAGAGATTTCAAGATATATTGAGATATATTCGTTTTGATGACCTCTCTACACGCGAAGAAAGAAAATAACGGACAAACAAGCACCTATTCGCGAATTTAGTGATATATTTGCTAAGAACTGCAGGGAGTCATATAACGCTACTGCCTATGGAACCATAGACGAACAACTAGTATCATTTTAAGGACGCTGTTCGTTTAGAGTATATATGAGTCGTATAGTTCCAAAACCGGCCATCTCCAAAACCAACAAAATAACAAAAAAATACTGATATTTGATGTTAAATATGTTGTGCGTATAATACATAACAGCAAGTTCCAAAAACAGCCTTGTACAGTCAGTTATTAACGTGGGAATATACGACTTATTTCCAAATACGGCCTTATTCATACAGTAGTCACTTCCAAAACCGGCCATCTCAATAGTTCAGTGATTGCATTACTTTTATACAGTATACGTAGTTCTAATTTTATTCGTGTGTCATACCTACATGTGTGTGTTTGTTTAGTCATATTCTGAGCCGATCTATCTCGCTTTCAGTAATATTTTGATATAGTTTTACTGTGTAGTGACATTATGGAATGTACACCGCAGGTTGTAACCTCTGAAAATGCAAGAAAAAGACGTAGATATCCTGAAGGTTGGGAAAAAAATAAACAAAATAAATTAAGGTATTTTAGGTTATAATTTTACTAAGGATAGCTACTAATATGTAAATATAACTTAGGTATGCACCTGTTGGACCACCGCATTTCCCAAACTGCACGCATAATACAAATGCTTTTAGATGTTTAATATTAAATACACAAGATATTATTAAATTTCAAGCAAGCTTTTATATCGATTCAGATAAACAAAAACAAGATGCATTCATTTTAAAATATACAACTGCTACTAAACCAGCCAGACATCGAGCTGGACTGTTAAGAGAGCCAAAAGAAATTACAATAAAGTATTTTACACCTAAGAAAGGATCTAGTAAAAATATAACGGTGTGTCGAACAACATTTTTGCGTGCTTTGGGTATTACGAAACACCGAGTTCAGGGTGTAGTAAAAAGGCATAAAATCACAGGAAAGATGCCGTTTGAACGAAGAGGCGGTGACACTAGAACAAAGGCGTATGCTCTTAAATTTGAAGCAGTCAAGAATTTTATAAACAAATTTAGAGCTACTGAATCCCATTATTGCAGAAGCCAATCTGCAGTAAGAGTTTATTTAAATAGCGAATTAAATATTAAGAAAATGTGGCGCATGTATGAGGCTGAATGTGAAGATTTTGATTTAAAAGTAAAGGAAAGTTACTTTAGGCATGTTTTCAATACTAATTACAATATTGGTTTTGGCGCTCCGCAGACAGACGCGTGTTCAACATGTATTGAACTGGGCGAAAGAATGAAAAGGGAAACGGATTTACAGAAAAAGAATAAGCTTTGTGCACAAAATAGAGTTCATCGGCTAAAAGCTAAGGCTTTTTACTCATTATTAAAAGAAAATCGCGATGATTTAATGATCATATCCTTCGATTGTCAAAAAAACCAAACACTGCCAAAAGTTCCAGACCAGAGTGCTTATTATAGTAGACAACTATATAAATATAATTTGACCATTGTGCAAGGACACTCAAAATCACCTTTGACGACTGGAAACGTTTTTATTTATCATTGGAATGAAAGTAACTTTCATAAAGGTTCGAATGAAATTGCTTCTGCACTCTACCATAGACTTAATAATACAAATTTTGAAAATATTAAAGTTCTGAGGTTAGTTGCCGACGGATGCGGTGGTCAGAACAAAAATTGTATTATGATGACAATGCTTTCAACATGGATGCTTACAAAAGCTCCTGATAAACTTAAGGAAATAGAAATGGTATTCCCCATTGTAGGCCACTCCTTCTTACCTGCCGATCGAGTATTCGCCTGCGTAGAGAAAGTTATTCGCCGCATTGATGTAATTAGTAGTCCAGAAAGATATGAGGAAATCTTTTCAGATCATAGAATTATGTTTTGCCTTGGTACAGATGCTACAGTATTAGACTGGAAATCAGTTTCGCAGCAGGTGCTTAAGCCCCCCGGCCACTGGCATTTTAAATTTGCCTTAGCTAAGAGATTTTTTTTAAAGAAAAACAAGGAAAAAAGTTCCATATTATTTAGGGGAGAACCTAATTATAGAGTTGCTTTTGGAAGTTACAGTAGTGTTACTAAAAGAGGCAAATCATTAAGTCTATATCCAGAAGCCATTGAAGAAGGGGTTAACATAAATCCACGTAAACTAAATGACGTTGATAAGCTTCTAGCCAAACATTTTGGCACAGACTGGAAAACAATAGAGGACCTAAAATACTTTAAAAATGTCTTACAACGACCACCAGATGTTGAGGATGTTGCAGAAGAGCAACTTAATGATGTTTGCCAATCAAATGATAGAATCGAAGAAATTACAAATCTCCAAATATAATTATAATTTATTATGTATTTCAGAAATAAATATTAAACTAATTTTGTCTATAAAACATGCTTAATTTATTACCATGCCTAAAATTTATATGCCAAAAATTTCCATAACCGGCCATGTACAAGGGTTAGTTTCAAAACCGGCCATCTATAAAATTCTAAAATCTATAAATAATAACATAATGAATTTTGATTTCTAGCAGTATTGCCATTATTTTTCACTGACAGATATCTTCTGAATGCACTAAAAGTATATTTCAATATTTTCATGCAAGAATGACTACAACGTTTTTCCATTTTCTAGAAAATCGTTTATGTTAGAGATGGCCGGATTTGGAACTATACGACTCATATGCCAAATAAACCGGGGAAGTATGATATCAAAATATGGATCCTGTGCGATGTGAATTCGTCCTATTGCAGCAATTTTGAGGTAAACTTTGAGCTTGTTTTGGTATGGTAGTGACCGTAATATTACTACAGATCATTTTTTCACCGATTATCATTGGCGGAAGAGCTTCTCTCCAACCAAATAACGTTAATAGGAACTATACGAAAGAATAGGAAAAATTTACCTAGAAGTTTACTGGATATCAAAAACCGCGCTCCGCATTCATCAGACTTTTTATTTACTAACGATATATCATTGGTGTCCTGTGACAAAACCACGTAAGTTTGTTGTATTATTATCAATAGAATAGTGCACTCTCATGAAATTACTGGTGCCGAAACTAAGTTCAAACCTGAAATTATATAAAAATACAACGAAACCAAAAGTAGTGTGGATGTCCTTGATAAATTGGTAAAAGAGTACACATGCAGGCGAGCTACCAGACGATGGCCATTTGCTATATTTATGAATTTTATAGACACAGCTGCTTACAATGCCTTTGTAATTTGGAAAAATAAAAACCGGGCAATGTTTCGGAAAAAATGAGAATAAAAATATTCTTGCAACAATTAGGATTGGCTCAAGGCCAGGAAAACATTGAGAGAAGGTGTAAACAAATACGACAGGAAAGCAGAGGATTTTCGAAATGTACACTCTGAGCCATCGAAAGTACTGGACAAAAGTTGAACAAACCACAGGGCAAATGATAACAAATACTCTAGAAGGTGCAATAATTGCAACAAAATTGTTTGCAATATTCACTCAGAATGCACTAAACAAGTGTCATATAAATACAAGTATTGCTTTGGCCATGAAGATAGGGAGTAGATAGAAAAACAGTATTTTTTTTTTAATTAAATAACAATAATGTTCTTTTTTCATTAAAAATAAATTTAATTTACAGATTTGTGTGTATTTTATCATATCATATGCATATTTAATAACTTTGTAGTAAAAAAGAAATGGGTCAAAAATGACCCCATTATGGTAGTACATGTTTATATTTTATTATGGTAGTACGAGGGTAATCATACATTGATTTATCTATTCTTTGTTGATTTATATATGTATGGTTATTAATATATGTAATTAGTTGTCATCATTAGATTTAGTTTATATACTTGTATACAACTGTATTTGTTTATTTATTTATTTATTTATTTCATTTAAACCCAACAGACTGCGAGTCCACTTATAGGGCCAATATACAAAATACATTACAGAAAGTAATACAAATTAATTAAAATTTAAAAAAAAATCATAAAATAGTTATTAGAGCTAGAAAAAAAAAACAATAATAACATAAAAGTAGTGTCTACAATCAAACTTTTTATTTTAAAACTAGTAATAATTCCTTGCTGAAACATTTAAACGAGGGTTGGAATAAATCAGCTGCATACTGATACTCATTATATATGCGCGACAAGCGATAAACTGGAGAGTTTAGACAATAATTACTATTAGGAATGGGGTAAGTAAAAGTTCTGCTATTTCGTGATGTTAGTCTGGGGACTTTTAAGTTAAACTGATTTAGAATTAAAGTATTGTCTATAGAGTAGTGAATAAGCTTGTAAAGGTGACAAAGAGAAACATATATATATATATATCTGCCATGTACCGATAGAAAATTGAATTCAATTAACAATTCATTATAAGATATGTCATAGCGATAAACGTTATATTTCACATAATATAAGTATCGAAGAAATCGTTTTTGAATGCTTTCAAGCAAACTAATATATTTAGCGTACATAGGAGACCATATAACTGAGCAGTATGTCAATTTACTTAAAATATATGTGGAGAAAAAAGTTTTTCAAACATCAATATTTTTGAACGCTCTGCAGTTACGCATTATAAATCTCCAGATTCTTCGACAGTCTTGAACCAGTTTGCTAATATGTATAACAAAAGTTAAGGTACTATCGAAAGTTATGCCTAAATCTTTTACCTCTGTGCATCGATTAATGGTAATATCATCAATTTTATAATTATTGAAAATGGTGTTTACTTTTCGGGAAAACGTTAATACATTACATTTAGGTATATTTAATAACAATTTATTATTAGTACACCATTGACTAATAGTATTAAGATCACTTTAAAGTTTTGTGCAGTCAGCATTACATTATATTATGTTATAGATTTTTAAATCGTCAGCGTAAATTAATACCGGGCATTTTAGGTGTTCACTTATACCATCAAAATATAAAAGAAATAGAAGAGGTCCTAGATTAGATCCCTGGGGTACTTCACTAGTTGCCGTATACCATTTTGATCTTATACCATTAATCTCTACTAGTAACTGTCGGTTACTTAAATAAGATATTAAAGTATTAATTATATTTTGATTTATTCCATAATCATAAAGGCGACAGATTAACAAACTGTGATCAAGGTTGTCAAAAGCTTTAGCGAGATCAGTATATACCACATCAACTTGTTTACCAGAATCCATAGCTTCTGACACTAATTGAGTTAAGTTACACAAATTAGTAGTAGTCGATCTTCGTTTTAAAAAGCCGTGTTGTTGTATAGTCAATTTCTCGCTCACATTGAAGTAAATATATTCACTTAACACAGATTCGAATGCCTTCGAAAAACAACACAGAATCGATATTGGACGATAATCTTCTACTTTTCTTGTATTACCAGACTTCTTAATAGGACAAATACGAACTTCTTTTCATATTTTCGGGAACACACCATTACGAAGAATTAGTTTGAATATGTGAGTTAGTGGTTCACATAACACTTCCGAACAATCACGCACAATAAGTTCAGGAATCATATCGAGGCCCATAGTAAATTTCGCTTTCATACGTCGTAACTGTAGTCTAACATCAGCCGAATTGATCGAAAAATTTCCTAGTTGGCACTGGTTTTGATGTACATCTAAGTTGTCAGAAGAAGAGGATGCATATGTTTTGCTGAATCAATCCGCAAAACTATCAACAATTTTGACTGGTTCACTCAAATCGGCATCTTGATAGGTCATGTCTCCTGGTATACGTGTTGAATTGTTTTTGTTATTGATGTAATTAAATAATAGATTGGGTTCTTGTCCAATTCGATTTTCAGTATGCTTGATATATTCCTTATGTGCAGCAGAAATATTGTATTTGCAGGATCTTCTTAATTCATAATATTGCCTTTTATGATGAGGTAAATGATATCGAAAATACAGTTTCCTAAACTTATGTTTTAAACTTAGTTGTTTTCGAATTTCCTGATTAATCCATGTTGCATACTTTTGTGAAGACGTGTTTTGTGTAGTTTTTGTGGAACTTGCCGTTCAAACAGAAGGTATATATGCCGATAGAGAATCTCATAAGCTTCATCAACATCATAACTTTTGTACAAGCTAGACCAGTTAATCACTGATATGTCTCTATAGAGAGCTAAAAAAATGGCCTTACGAAAATTGTACCTCGTGCCATTATTTATAAACTTAGATGATTCAAGTTTAGAGCAATTAGAAATATTAAAAGTTAATGTAGGATGGTGACAGTCTTCTCTAACCAGAGGAAACAGACATCTTTCAACGTTGGAAATATCTGACGAAATAATAAGATAATATTCTTCTATTTGAGTTTAGTATATTATTATGTTGTGTTAGATTGTTAATATCTAAATATGTTTGTAATGCATCCAAATGATCAGACGATGTGTTCATTACGTAACCTGGTATATTAAAATCGCCTACAATTATTATGTTTTGGTTGACAAATTGTTGTTCTATTTGTTCAAAAAATAAATTATAAGTCTCCGCACTTACCGCAGGTTTTACATAAACACAAACAACTATATAAGTGATATGATTAAATTTTACTTTAGCAGCTACAGCTTCTATTGCATTACATTCAAATAGATTGAATGTTACTTCTTCGGAGAAATATTTATTATTTATTGCCACTAGTACACCACCACCTCTACCAGATTGCCGGTCAGTTCTGTAAACATTATATATGTTGGGAAACAGTTCACTATTGGTAACTTCTTTGTGTAGCCATGTCTCAGTAATAATATAAATGTCATGATCCTGTGATAATACATTGTTATAAAAGTCTACTATTTTTCCATTTAAACCACGCAAGTTTAAATATGTCGGTTTTTCGCAGTGTTGGGTGCCATTTAGTTTTTTCGTTTTTTAATGATCTTTGGGGTATTATAAGATTATAAGATCACTTTCACCTAAGGATTCGCGCCTTTTAAGTTCGGTGATGACTTTATTATATTCTTCTCGTTGAAGTGGAGTCTTATCAAGACCAACTTTAATATTCCTATCCAATTTATTTCGATTTTTCATCACTGTTGGCACCATCGATGTTTGTGCCAAAATCATTTTCAGTGGACGTACATTATTACCCTTTTGACCCAAACGGAAACATTTTTTGGCACATATTGAGTTATCAATAGTTTGTAACATTGTATGAACTTTAACAAAATCATTATTATTACTGCTGTTATTATGAGTATTAGAATCTGCTGGAACTTCTGGTAAATTATATATAATTAAGTTACTCTCTCTCCGTCTGCGATCTTCCATTTCATTAATCACACTGAGTCTCTTATTATTGTTTATATGTTTAAAATGGCGAATCCATTAAAAAATAAATAAATATTGGCTGAAAGACCTTCGGTGAATGGCCAACGAAGAAGAAGAAGAAGAAGAAATAAGAGAGTCGTAAAATATAAAAATATGTATTCTTCATTCAATAAAGATGTTTATATAAATAAATAAATAATATTGAACACCGCCGAGAAGCTAGCCACGACTTTCCAGCCACGGATTTTGGCTCCTCTACTATCTCTCGAATTATGACCAATCTCAATGAAATATTAATTACAGCCGTTAAGGTGTAACCCCAGTCCAAATGTTTACACAAACGTATTAAGGGATATTCTAATAATAATTAAAAATAATTCGTTTGAAATTTTCGTCAAAACTCGGGATGTAATGAATTTTTAAAATTAACCTTTATTTTCAACAATTATACACCACAGTAAAAAAAATATAACATGCCGTTTGGCGTTACTTGCATAAACAAATTTCCCATAAATATCACAAGCAGCAACGATCGAACAATTTAAACTAATTTATTAATAGTGCCCTTCAAAAACAACTTGGTAATGATTTTTTTAAATCGAACAAGAAATCGAGAAAAATAAAATAAACACGATAAGAAACATAAATTAGGTAACTTAAAACAATTTAGTTGTAGATATCTTTAGAAATACCTGAGTAATTAATGTTTTAATCGATCCATGTCCACGGATCCGCGAGTTTTAAAATTTCAAAAATTTTCAAAGTGCTGTTTGGCGATAGATACGTTCGAATTTCTACCATAAATGTATTAAGCAACATATAATAAGCAATTTAAAATAATTTGTTTATAGTGCCCTTTGGAAATAGAGAAATTATACATTTTTCAAACGATCAATGTCCACGGATACGCGAGTTTTAAAATTTCAAAAATTTTTAAAGTGCCGTTTGGCGCTGGATACATTCGAGTTTTTACCATAAATGTATTAAGCAACATGTAATAAGCACGTTAAAATAATTTGTTTATAATGTCCTTTGGAAATAGAAACATTATACATTTTTCAAGCGATCCATGTCCACGGATACGCGAGTTTTAACATTTCAAAAAAATTTTAAGTGCCGTTTGGCGCTGGATGCATCCGAGTTTCTACCATAAATGTATTAAGCAACATGTAATAAGCAACTTAAAATAATTTGTTTATAGTGGACTTTGGAAATAGAGAAATTATACATTTTTTAATCGATCCATGTCCACGGTTACGCGAGTTTGAAAATTAAAAAAAAACTAGGGTGCCGTTTGGCGCTGGATACATTCGAGTTTTTACCATAAATATATCAAGCAATATACAATAAGCAACTTAAAATAATTTGTTTATAGTGGCCTTTGGAAATAGAGAAATTATACATTTTTTAATCGATCCATGTCCACGGATACGCGAGTTTCAAAATAAAAAAAAAATTAAAGTGCCGTTTGGCGCTGGATACATTCGAGTTTTTACCATGAATGTATCAAGCAACATGCTATAAGCTGTTTAAAATAATTTATTTACAGTGGTCTTTGGAAATACAGAAATGATACATTTTTTAATCGATCCATCTCCACAGATACGCGAGTTTTAAAATTGCAAACAAATTTTAAAACCCTAACGGCTTGAATTAATATTTCATTGAGATTGGTCATAATTCGGGTGATGGTGGAGACGCCAAAATCCGTGGCTGGAAAGTCGTGGCTAGCTTCTCGTCGGTATATTGAACAGCATTTTTAAATTTAATAAAACGAAATATACAATAAATATATGAATATTTAACCTGTTCGTAACTCTGCAAAATTAAGTCTTATTAGGACTACTAACAAATAACAACTACTTCCCTGGTTAGTGCCACGCCTGATATTGAATAATACACTAGCAAAGGAAGTAGTTGTTTCAATAAGTTATTTGTTTATAGTCTTAGTAAGACTTCATTTTGCTTGCAGAGTTACGAACACGTTGCATATTCAAATATTCAGGCTATATTTTTCGTTTTATTAAATTTATTTAATGTTTCTGCAACAAGTGAGATTGCCTCAAATTTATTTAGCATTTTTAAGTTTTTGTAAAAATATCACTATCAAGCGAGTGCTTGAAAGGTGCCCGGAGGGGTCTTGTTGAGGATCGCGTACAAGACTTTAAAAGACCATAGTATTATTATAACTTTGCTAATTTAACTGACTTATTGAAATAATAAAAACGTTAACAATGGTGTACACCCTGCAAAAACAAAATAATAGTGATTTGATTACACAATAAATTGATAATTTTATTATTTAAATAATTATGATATTAAATTATAAATTACAATTATTTAAATTATAAAGTCACTTAAAATATTAATTTCTCAATTAAGTTATTATTTCAATCAATATAATAAATATTTATTACAATTATTGATTGCCAAATAATAATAACGTGAAACGGGTCCTGCATTAATAACAATTTAATTGTTATTACCAAGCTAAAATAAACTTTAATTGTTTTCTAAAAAATAGTTATTGCAACATTCCAAATTTAATCATTATATGGTGAATAATTCAGCTTTGATTTATTTAAAGCGAACTGTTTAACTTGCAAATTGAGTTGAACATGTTTGTTTTACCAGCGGCCATCCATTAATAGAAAATAACGCAGAAACGTAGATATATATTTATCAGAAAATAGGATATTTGGACAGTGTAAATGACGAAAGTATATCTTTGACTTTTACCTGTCGGTATTTAAAAGAAATGATGAGCGTATACTTGAATACGTAACGTATGTAATAATTTATAAGGAAAAGTTAAAATTTGTTTTTCCACTTTGGTTTAACAATCGACCTTTTGTTATATCAAAAATAGTTTAATAATGAGATTTTTTATTTTACACTTTTGCTAAGTATTAAACTATTTGTGGTAACATTTTAGTTGTTGTGATTGGCAGTGCTTAAACGTGACATATGTCGACATCAAAATGTAAAATTGCTGTTAATTCATAGGATAATTGGAACCGTCCAATGCGCTACATATTGAATATGTTCGAATGCATATTGGGGAGTTCGCCACCAGTACCACGAAGGTTAAAGAAAATGGAGGCGTCTTCACTTTTTATCCGCGTGGAAAATGTAGGAACTCGGTGACAATGGCCGGACGCATGAATTCACTTGGCTCTCGGTGACGACGTTTAGGCAATACAACATACACAGAGGAAAGCTTGTAATTTATTATATTTATTATCACTTTGTTTGCAAAACATATATCACGGAAGAAATAGCGAGAGTATAATGCATGTTTCATTCGCGGCGAAAAAGAGCCGCTTAAGTCGGTGTGTTAATTCGGTGTGGATTTTTAATTAGCGTCGATCGATGCCTCACACGAGGAACGAGAAACAAATGTAAATATAACCTTAAATTTCGATTATCAATAAGGCGTTGCATTATTTTATAAGCTTAAATTGGTTACAACTTACGTAGAAATAGTTTGTTTATCGCACCCTTAGCAACCTCCCTTATTTTTGGAGGTGTGTAAGTAATATTCTTCATTTAATATGTTTTAAAATTCACTATTGAAATCAAATATTAAATTCGTTCGAAAGGATCAAATGTTTGTAGTGCTGCCAAATGTTAAAAGATAAAACTCACTATGTTTAAGTATACATTTTATTTTAGAAATAATTCCTTAACTAAAACCAAAGTAGAAAAAATAATATATTATACTTGTTTAATAAGAGGCATTGTGGGGCACTCGTTACATTGGCGCACTTCTCGCTGCGCGAGTCGTGCTCTAATCCCACTCGTGCCACAATATACCCTCTTATTAAACTTGTATAATAATGTACTATTAATAAAATTACATTTATTTTGTTAATAAATCTTTACAGTATACCTTAAAATGCCAAATAGGTATATTTTAAAATCTTTGATCTCCTAATCCAACAGAAATAATCTGAAGGTTAATTAGTTTGTTTAAGGGTTTTGGTTTTCAATGTTTAAGAAAATTGAGGTGTCGCAAAATTTCTTTTTCGTTTTTTTTTTATTTTCGGCATGAAAATAAGTCAGGAGGGCAAATCGTTTTTGATGATTTTATTTAGTGATAAACCGGCTTTCAAACTATTGTTTTCCCACTGATCGCGGTCACCTTAAGGCCGCTGCACCAGGTGGCGCAGACGTCCTCTTGCGCGAGATCGCCCCACTGCGGGGAGTTTCCTGGTCCCCCAAGTCATCCTGTAATAAAAATCGGTTCGGAATATTATTCTACATAATATTTCGCAACGAAACACAGGAGTTTAAAAAAAAGTTGATTTTTACGAAAATGGTGACCTTCCCAACAATAAACTCATTGTCAACCCCAAAAATTCGTCACAAAAACGTGCACCAAAAATCGAATTTTCAAAATATCTAAAATACGACTATCACGTATCATATCTTTTCGGTATCGGTGAACATGAATCCGAGGTCAAATTTGCAAAGTTTAAGATGGCGGATCCAATATGGCGGACCAAAAGAAATTTGTATCCACCAATTTTGACCAAAATTTGGATATTAATCAAATTCAAAATAGCGGACCAAAACTGTTGTATTTATCAATGTTGAATGTGTCAACTTCACTCGCTTGGCGTCGTCATTGACACAAAAATTGTAGCACGTCGGACCGACCGAAGCTGCAGAACCTGCATTATTTGCATAATGTCGTGAAGTTCATCATTGTAATTGCAAGCAGCAATATCGGCCGCTATGTCTACCACTGACTGCCCAGAATGGACAACTTTTGGATCTATCTGCCAGAGCGTTGCGTTGAAACTTTCGTTCCCATTTTGCGTAAACCCGCCTAGGCACATTTGCAACAAGTCATCAGACTCAGGAAAATCTCCTTCTCTATCGCTGGCTTGTTTCGATATCCCTGAAGTACACCCGTCGCTTTCGCCTTCTGGCGGACTTGTGATGAATGCTAAATTAAAGTACACATCCCAAGGAATATTTTAAGCCAAAAAACAAAAAATCGATTTTTTGAAAAGGTCAAGGTGGTGTTCCCCCTTAAATAACCGAACGTGGTCGTTACACGAAATCTCAGATGGCAACACCTACAAAAATCTAACTCGCAGTCACTGCACTGCGGGTATCAACGCGCATATTTCTGCAATTTGGCGGGGCGAAATTCTGCCCAATAAAATCCAGAACGGAGTGCTCGGAGCTCAGAATCCTCTTGCCAATCAAGCCTTCAAAGGAGACTGTTAAGACTGAGACGCTTCTTATCAATCAAGCCTACATAGGAGATTGCTAAGAGGTAGTCTTGAGCCATTTTATTAAATCCGATTCAATAAGGGGGGACTTAGAAATATTTCGATACCGACCTATTCCTGACATTATATTTTTAACAGAAACCTGGCTGAATGATTCTGTCATTAGCTCTGAGCTGTTTAGTTCTGAGTATAGTGTAGTACGCCGAGACAGAGATTTTTCCACTGTTAGCGGAGCTACGGGTGGAGGTGTTTTGATAGCATTTAATAGTAATGCTACATTTGAATATATTGATGTGGCGCATATAAATAATTTGGTACCGTTAATTGATCTCATTGTGTGCAAATGTCGTATTAATTTATTCTGTTTTTATGCAATAGTTATCTACGTACCGCCTGATATTTCTTCGGAGGCTCTGTCATAAATTCACCCCTGTTGTTGTCCTTGGTTAAATTTAATGTTCCTCGTGTAACATCACGTCAACCTCTTACTGTTTTTATACCAACTGCATCTACTAACATTTTGCTGAAGGCTCCGATACATGAGTCGTAATGCCAATTAGTATTATAAAGACATATTTCTAGACGCTTGACTGTGTACTTTTGTAGTTTTTCCCTTATTTTTAAATTACTATTTCGTTTATAAATGCTATAATTTATTTGTTTTAGCTGTCATTATTGTGAGTGTTAACCATGTTAATTTAATTTTTAGTTTTTTATTGAATTACCTATACCTAGCTGTATAATTATTTTTTTGTATTTGATGATGTCCTATTTTGGTTCTTCCTGTTGGACAATAAAGTTTATTATTATTATTAATATTATAAAAAACTAGTTATTATATTGCACTACTGTGTTTCACAGGCGTCCAAGTCCTCATATGACAGCTGGCTTCGGTGTGGCCCTGGTGTTTCCTTAAGTGGTGGAGGCAGCTGCACTTAAAGCACGAACTTTGTTCTCGATTCGTGGACGCAGGTTTCTATTGCGTTCTTACTGAAAAATATCTCGTTTGGTAATTTAAATAATGCGGAATTTATGTTAATTTGGAAGGAGCAACCTATAAAATACAAATTAAAATAATTACGTAGTTGTTACGAGGACGCGCGTCGCGACGTGGATAAACTAAGTGCCGATAACAAACAGCCCCGGAAGACGAGATAATTTTGAAGTCCGTAGGTAAATATGTATAAATCATAGCGCTCAAGTTCCACGGGGAACTTTTCTGGGCGTGTTGAGCAGGCAGCACTGCGTGCTCTCGACACTGGTTGGGACACTGGTCCTTGCGAAAATTCTTCTGCTGCTGTGGTGCGAGAATATTCGAATATCCCGCCACCTCCGGATACCTGGGTCCTATGCAGGCCGGAACACTGGTCCTTGGAGATCCTTCCGATGCCGAGGTGTGAGGAGATTTGAACATATCCTTGGAGCAGTCATGTCTGGCCCGGCCCGGGATGAGCTGTCATCCTAATGGGCACTGGCACGGCGGGTACCAAGACGCGCTTAGTCTCTCCGTCATTGAGGTGGCTGGTGAATCAGACGCTGGGGCTGAGCATGGGGCGACTGGAGCCGAAGGTGCTCTGGATGTCGTCTATTCGTAAGTGCCACTGCACGAGTCCCCCCGCATGTTGTGTGTCTGTGCTGGTATTGTGCGCAGTTTTGGTTCCAACGCCTTGGTGCTTTGGAACCTTTTTTCCATTATTTAAACAGCTAGTCTGAGGCGGCGTCACGATACGTTCTTATACGGTGCCTGAGTGTCATCAGGTAGACGAGGATTATTCAAGTATTGTTTATGGCGCACTGTACAGTTCACGAGGGCACTTAACGCTAAATTGTTTTTGCGTTTTCCCCGTACGCGGGGAGGTTGCTTCTTGCGGTGTCCGAAGCAGCTGGAGCGGTGTCTCGGGCTGCTGTTGCGGCATCTTTGATTGACAGTTGTAGATAGGACATCGCTTCCTCAGGCGTCGCCGCCGGGAAGAGATGTGGGACGGGAGTGGCGGCGTGGACAAGCACGCGGCAACTGACTTTAGGTATTTTCTCACTTTTCACTTACTAAAACACTTATTTTCACACTTACTTCTTGCATCTCCTCGACACGCAAAGAAATAAACACCTGCATTGGTAAGTTATCCAATATACACTGTATACAGAATAAATTCGATTAAAATTCAGGGCATTTTCTTTCAGAAAAATGTAAGGACACGGGTATTATATTTTTTAACGCGCATTTTTTTGAAATATAATTCAAATATACAGGGTGTGTCAAAATTGAGATACGACCCCTAAGTTGAAATTTTCAAATGTGAACGAACCCCCATTTTTTGTTGAATTTATGAAGTATTTTTCATGTAGCATACCTTATGTCGATATTTCTCTGTTTTCGAAGAAATAGCGTTTAAAAAAGTATTACTACTACTACTATTTTATTTTTGGTTTCATCGAAACATTTTAATTAATAAGGAAAAAGTATTATTTACATAATGAACTGCTGAAACTGAAACCCTTCTTGTGCCTGGCAGAATCCCAAACGATCGATAAATTCATGCTGGACCCTATTTATTGTTTCTTGACTAATGTTGGCACATTCTCTTGTAAGCCTAGTTTTTAAGTCGTCAAGCGATTCAGGTTTAGTTTTATATGCTACATTTTTGAGATGACCCCACAAAAAATAATCCAAAGGATTGAGATCGGGAGACCTTGGTGGCCATTCAATTGGTGTATCGAGATATTGCCTAATCTAAACAGCATATTGTGGTGGTGCACCATCTTGCATGCACCATGTAACATCGGGTCATTGGCACGGGGAAATAAAATTCTTAAATTGGGGATTAGATATTATTGTAAGAAATTCAAAAAAGTAAGGCCCAATGATTTGATTTTTGACAATTCCTGCTTAAACGTTATTTTTTTCAGGAAATTGCGTGTGTTGTTCTCTCATCCATCTGGGATTTTCTTTTGCCCAATAACGACAGTTTTGTCTATTAACTTGCCCGGTTAATGTAAAAGTTGATTCATCTGAAAACAAAATGGTTTCAACACGAATTGCATTATTCGTCGATCTGGATCATCTTCATTTAATTCGTGTATCTAATTATCTCAATTTGCATTATTGAAATTTCCAAACGAGATAATTTTCAAAGAAGTACAGCTGCCAGTAAGATACAATAAAGAGATAAGCCTCCACCGATGTGCATCTTCCTATCGAGGACGTCGTTAGGACATTTCGCAGAACTATTAGTGGAAATGTGCAGCTGCCAGTGCCAACACAATGGACTGTTGATCCCCCCCCCCCCCCCCAGCTGCCTGCGTACGTGACGAAATCGGCTCGACCCCAAATTGTTCTTGGAAGAGCAATTTTCCGGTTCGAACACGTGCGCCGACCTCGACGCTTCCATCACACCTTACCACCACCACCACCATCCGCAATCCGGAGAAGAGTAGGGCGTGGACTCCGTAAAAGGCCATGGAGCGCTCCCCAGACAAGCAGTAATTTCTCAACAATCAGAGAGAATTACATCAATCACTCAGACACGAAGTTCTGCAACAGAGCCGCCAACGACGCCACAGCCGCTGATCAACCGACGCCCCAGCCGGTGACCCTACAACGCCACGCTGCCGTCGCCGCCGCTGGCGTCGCCGCCGCTGCTGTCGCCGCCGCTGTCTTTGCCGCCGAGCCGCCGGTCACCTCTCCGCGAATTCGGGCATCCCGGTGCGCACTAAGTGTTGGTGACTATTGCTTTCGTGACTTTTTTTATTCTTTTCGTGACTTTTATTGTTGACTTTCCCGCGTGTATATATTTTGTTATCTTGCTGAACATTTTACTGTATAATCCGTGTGTAAATAAGAGCGATCGTTATCGTTACTTTAACGATAAGCAAAAACTGTTTAACTAATGCTAAAATCTTCCAAAATAGAAAAATATACATTATAAGTGTAATTACATAATATCAAAGCTATTTATTAACATGTACGTGACGTCAACATAAATATATAAAAAGAAGCCAGATGAAGGCAAATGATTTGTTAATTAAACCGATTTACTTGAAATATTACAATCCACCCAGATATAAAAATCAGGTCAGCAGTTCAAGTGCTTATACAATAAAAGGCCAAATATATAACTTTCAATTATCAGATCACGACCATAATTATTCTTCATCACTTTCGTCCCTCCGGCAAATTGAAATTTTGATTGAATGCGATTGTTTAACCAAGGAATTAGAATCTGGAGTGTCCGTTCGAATTCCTCGAGGAGTGCTAAAACTTTTCACAAGTGAAAGCCACAATTAATTGATTTATGTTTTATATTTTTACAGCGACTTCGATATTCACTTGGGGGAATAAAATTGTTGTTTCTTTATAATAAATTGTAATAACTTGATGCGGAACTTTGGACATTACAAAGTTTATCTGGTAACGATTGGAATTTAAAACCGAAGCGCAAACAATAATAAGCGAAGAAAAATTAAACTCGGGTAAAGTTTGCGGCGGAACCTTATGGCCGATGAAATTCGATTTAAATTTAGAATGTTATTATAGTGATCAAGTTATGTATAAACTTTTTTTTAAATTGTTCGATTAGTTTGCTGACTAAAATTAATACTTTTAATTTTGTTACTTTACTTTATCCACCTAAATTGTTTTTGGCATTATATATAAAGCACACTTCTGTTCGTATAATCGTGCTTTTGCATACAGTGGTCAGAGCGCGATCTTGAATATGACATGTTGAATATGCACGAGTTGTATCGCCTCTGCAATTTATCCGTAATTACTATGAAACTGGTGCACATTTCTAGCTATTAATGTAACGAGAATATTATGCGATTCATAATAATCTAGTCTGGCGCATCTCGTTATATAAAAACGTCAGAGATTATTATAATCGCAAATATTCGAGTTATATTCAATGCTCTATCGTATCATCGTCGCTGCCGATGCTAAATCAAATTTAATTAAATAACTTAATTAATAATATTATGAATGTCTGATACATAAAGGAATAATACAATCAAAATTTGCACGTTCTTATTAGCGCTTGTTGATTAGTAACTAACGTATTATGGAATTCTAGTACCATTATGGTCATGATAATTTTCAATAATTTTTTAACATAAAATTAACATAATAGATAAAATGATTCGATAAATAGTTTCATTAAGTGTGTCATCTGAAATGCCTACTGTTCAAGCGGTATTAGTATTATAGTTTTTTTTTTATTGATGCATCATATGTCTTATTTCAAATACTTCGCAGCGTGTTTAAATTCAATATTAAAAAACGCGCGTGTTTTAAAGTTGCTAAGGACAACAACGTCAATTCAAACTTAAAGTCAAACATAAATGTCACTATCTATTAAACTTTAATAACTCGTTCATTTTATTTATAATAAATATTGAATATACAATCTGTATTATTTGAAAAATTAATATTTCCGTGCTTTAACTCGGAATCAACATTGCTCACATGAACATTGGTAACTGATGTACTTCCAGATGTGCATGCATTCGTATTTCCGCTAATAGCATTTGATATAATATTGGAAACACTGTTTTTATTGTTGATGGACTCTTCGACATATCCAGTAGCCACCGATGCCGATTTCCAACCAACTTGCCGCTGTATTTGATCTATAGTCATCCCACCGTTGGCCATAATAGTTGCAGAAGTACGCCGGAATGCATGTCCTGTGTACTTCTTTGGTTCGTCTAAGTTAAGGAAAAGTGCAATTTGAAATGGGCATAAACCAAAAGTATTAATACCCACTACTTGTTTAGTACACTTTCCCTTATCAAAGCGTAAGAAAACACGGTCAGTACTCACATTTTGAGGACGCAACAACAAATATTTCTTAATAAACCCAACGTAGGGTATACCATTACTGTCAGCGACAGTAAAACGCCGAGACTTTTCTGTCTTAGACGGACGTATGAGAATAAGTAAGGTATTACCCTCTTCCTTAATGTCGGATAAACGCATATCGCACAATTCGCATCTGCGACAAGAACCAAAGATTCCAAAAATGGCAACAACTTTCAAAAACAAATACGTTATATCTGAAGCATCTTCAAAAAACTTTCTTAAATCTTCCTCTCTAAAGGCATAGGACTTTTTTGCGTTACAATTCTTACTAATCGCCTTCATAAATGCTTGCACTTTTCCAAATGATTTGATATCCACTCCCTGTTGTAATCGTAACATACATTGTAATTTGGAATGTATGGCCCACATTGTGGACGACTTGTACTTCTCTGACAATTCCTGTAAGTACGCAAGCATAACTTGTTCTGTTACACTGGCAACTTGGCATTCTTCCATCCATTTAATCAAACGGTTGTACTCTTTTTTGTAGGCTACTTCCGACTTTTGCGGAATCAACCGATTCTCAGCTTTAGCGCTCAAGCTATCAATCTTTGATTGCATTTTCAAAGGGTAATGACAAACTGATGAGAAATTGATAATTTGTTTATTTCACACCTTGACAACCAAAGGTACATTGATTCCGTCATCTTAAACATGCTCGAAATTTCAAAATTTCGGGCCAATTTATGGTCTTTAAATGCATCAATAAAAAAAAATAGCGTAAAGTATGCGTGGATATCTGGTCTTTAAAGCACTTACTCTATTGCAAGCACTCCGGCTGGCGCCGTCGTGCTTGCAAAATCGTGCGTGCTTTAAAGACCTAAATATCCACTTATACTTTAATATACTATATTGTGTTTTATATACTCTTCATTCAACTACGTATTGTAACTATTAGTGCCCGTATGTGAAACGGTCTCGCGCGTGGTTTTTGACCCACGATGCCTCGCATTGATGTGGAGAGCTCGAATAAAATAGCTATTTGTGTATTAAGTGCGCAAAGTACATGTTTACCGAGATAGGATAAGATAGGCAATTTATCAAAATGGGCACACAGGCTTTGCGCTCGAAATTACACACAATAAACATAAAAAAACATAACGATAAACATAAACATAAACATAGCTATTATCAGTGGATTATTGCAGTGCGTTTCTATTCTCCCGAATATATTGTAATCATTTTCATCAACAAAAAAAATCGAAAAAAATTAAAAAAAATTGATTTTGCAAATCGCAGTCGAATTTTAACGTTATAAAAGATGATGTCATCCCGTTAATGCAACTGGAATTGTTTTACATAGCATACAAACTTTGGGGATTATGAACCTTCTGTTAACATCGTGTCAATTTTTTTAAATTTCTTTTTCCTAAATTAATGGAGATCAAAAAGGTGTGTTTTGATTATCGATTCACAATAATACTTACAATAATAATACAAGAACTGGCAATTACATAGTAATAATTTATTTGAAAACACCGGCTACGGTATAACATCGTCAAAACATAATATAAGTAGGATTACAAATAGTTATTAATTTAATATCAAAAAATCTTAAAAATGAAGTTAAAATAAAACATTAATTGTAACATAATACAGGTTCGGACGATATAAATCATCGGATATATATCATGGATATTTATGAAACACACAATACCAAAAAATTCCACCGTTTCTCGAATTTTTCCAGTTGCAGCAATATGAATAGTAAGCATGTGCTCTAATATAAACTAGAGATAGGCGAAATGACTCTTTTTTGTCGGAAAGAGTCAATTTTTGAAGTGACTCACGACTCTGTTAAAAATGAAAAAGTAAGTGTGAGCAAAAAAAAAACAAAAAATAAGTCCTCACTTTGAAAATTCTTCAATTTATCCCTGAAAACATAGTGAAGAGCAAAAAAGTCCTTATTTAAAAAAAAATTCAATTTGATGTCAAATATTTTAACAATTTAAATGTTATTTTTTTACTATATTGTAATAAACTGTGTTTGTTTGCAATAAATAAATATAATATAAATAAAGTATGTGCATTATATAATTAATCAGTCATATAAACATTAATATAATTAACCAAGAATAAATATCAAGAAATTGATATATATATATATATATATATATATATATATATATATATATATATATATATATATATCGGATATACAGGGTGCCCGGATTTCGTAGGGACAACATGGGCAACTTCTGCATTTGAAGAGATAGAGAAATGGTCAAAGTAGCAAAAAGGTGCAGGTTCGAGAGGTCATTAAAAATCCACCTCAAAATCCCACTTGTCTTGACCCAATTCTTCAAAATAAAAATAAAATCAAAATCTCCTAATTTCTTTCATTTGCCGTAACTTTCCTTCTACCCAAGATATCGAGATGCGGTTTAAACCAATTTGCATGGAAATTTAAACACTTTCATTGGCACTTCGTAAAACCAATTTTATTTGTGCAGTAATCTAACCTAACCTCCAAATTTTAAATTGGTACCGCGCAATATTTTTGGCCCTTCTAAGAGGGTATATTTTTTTGACAATTGCCCTCATTTACTTACTAACCAATGAAATCGAATAACGTTAATGAGATGATCCAATAAAATTGTAATTACGATGCGTAACAGAGGACGCTGCATATTATGCATGGCAATTCACCCTGGGTGGTATCTAATCAGATAATCCCTCATGTTGGTATTGCCTAGCAACGCGTTAGTACATGTCCTATAACATATAAAACGTCAGTTATTGCCGGACTTTTAACTAGTTTGCTCCTGAATTCGATCGGTTTGTATTTTCGGGTGAAGTATTAGTGCTTTCATCAGTAATAGTATTCATAGGCATTTCTCAAAATTGTGGTAAGCTAATTTTTACTACAATTATTGTGGCGCAGAATAATACACGTCTGACACTTGGTGTCACTAAATTTAACTTTTCATATTATGAAGTGTGAACTTTCTGTTCGGCCAATTGTCTTCCCGAATCTAACTCGTGACTGATTTTTCCTAGGCAATTATTAGCGTCTGTATCACTCTTGCTTGTTGCTTCTAGAAAATCGGCACTCCTGCTTCGCAGTCGTGCCGATTTTCGTCGCAACAAGCAATCGTGATCTTGCCGCTAATAATTGCCGGCAAAATCATAGGCACTCGTTATATTACTGTTGAATACACATGATATGGAAACTTCTTCAAAATCAAGTATGCAGGAATAACAGTAGGTAGTAATAAAACAAAATTTATTTATAACATTGACTCAAATAATCCACTTTCATTGGCACTTCGTAAAACTAATTTTATTTGTGCAAGTTTTTAGTAATCTTACCTAACCTCCAAATTTTAAATTGGTACCGCGCAATCTTTTTGGCCCTTTTAAGACGGTACTTTTTTCTAAATATAATAATGTATCACATGGTATGGATTTTATTTTTTGAAGAAAGAAAGAAAGAACGATTTATCTTCCTGGACCAAAGTAACTGGCGAAAACGGGTTTTAAGAATTAATTAAAAATTCTTGCTTAGCTTGAAACTGCTGGTAGTGCCATGGCTCCTTGGCTCTGTATAACGAGCCACCCCTGCGTGCCACCAATGGCAGCGTGCCATATAGTCAATGACATTAGACAATTTTACGGCAAAACTTCGGAATAATTAAAAGTGAACTGAACTTTTGTGTACACCTTTATTTAGTGTTTTGAAACAACGTCCGACAAGTATCCTTGATTTGACCTTAAGCTTCACGAGTTATAGGGCGCTAATGTAGCAAACATTTGTTTTTTCATTTATATCTTCTTTTCTATTGATTT
Source organism: Ocypus olens (assembly GCA_910593695.2). Taxonomy (NCBI): domain Eukaryota; kingdom Metazoa; phylum Arthropoda; class Insecta; order Coleoptera; family Staphylinidae; genus Ocypus; species Ocypus olens. The sequence continues at coordinate 7,228,596 of OU343064.1, forward strand.
TAGGTATAGAACATTCTTTAGAGAAATTGAAGTTAACAAAATTCTCTACAAAAAGTATTCGAATATTTTTGTTGTAGGACTAACCCATTCTGCAAAAACCTCGTTGTGAATGTTGATTTGAAGGATAACACTACAGTAATACGAGTTCCACAACCAATTTGAAGTCTGAAATTATAGCCTATTCGGTGGAATCTGGCGGCCAAGGTCGTAAAACGGTCGGTTCGCTCTGAGGATCTACGCACCCTCGAAGAAAAGGTATTGGTGGTTCGTCTAATTGCATCCCATACATTTATTACTGTCCTTCGCTCCGATTGGTATACGCACTTTAACACCAGTACTTCTCAACAAAGATTGGTTTGAGATAAAAAAATATTACGTCCCCTACTTACCGAGCTCCGACCCTCTTTTACGACCACAGCCGTCAGATTCCGGAAAACGGGCTATATGTATAATATACCATAAGTTGAATCGAATATTAAAACAGGTTCTCAAAATAGAATATTTCAAGAAAACCGCGTGGTAGGTAGCAGCTGTATATCCCCTCTTGTATTCGGCAAGAAGGGTCGACCGAGGGGATTTCTACCTGCGCTCCGGTCTTAAGTGTTCCAGCCTAGCAGTCCGCCTGCACTCTGTTCAGCGTGTCAGTATTGAATCTGTTCTATCACAAGATAGAACGTATATTTTAATAAAGTAAGAGCGACTAATACACCTGTACAGTGGCCAGCCAGATCTGCAGACTTGACGTCTCTTGACTTTTATTTGTGGGGCACTTTAAAAAACAAAGTTTATGGAAGTAACTTCAATTATAACAATGTGGATGAACTTCGCGAAGCAGTGACAGAGGCAATAAACGGCATTAATCGCAACACATTGCGAAAAGTAAGTGGCAGTATTGTAAAACGCTGCCAAATGTGTTTGGCCAATAACGGTCAACATTTTGAGCATTTTTTATAATTTATTGTTATTTTACTACTTGGTTGTATTACCTCTTTTTGTTTTGTTACATTTGCTTTAAAAATAATTTAAAAAATTAAAATTAAAATTTAAACAATTAATATTTCCATTATTTTTTATTTTAATAAAGGTTGTTGTACATCGTTGAAAAGAGAAAAAAAAAGTCTATTTATGCGTGTAAAAATCAAATATGGCGGTCATTTGAAATAAGAAAGTTGGTATTAATATCTCGGAAACCGCCATCTTGAATTTTATTTTGACTTGATTTCTATGTTTGCCTAATTAAACCAAGTAACTTTTATTTGAAACTTTTTTTCGCATCTTTAATAATTATTAAGATATTTGATTTTTTTGAAAATCGCGATTTTCAGTTTTTTTTTAAATATTTTTTAAACTGCTCGGAATTTTGAAAATTTCTCAACATAATCTGAATCAGCATAGAAAACTGCACAACATTGCCTATTTAAACCAGATCTCTAGCTTTAAGAATAAGAAAGATACCCATGCAATCCTACTCTATTTAGGACACCCTGTATATATATACCGGGTGTTCCAAATAACATTACAATAAATACATAAAATTGTAGAAATAATAATCCTCAACACTCAGGGGGTACAGAATAAAACACACTTTTTATAAACTGACTATGGATGAATCAATTTTATCAAAAATTAATATTTGACGTTTAGAAATTAATTTTATTTTGAATTACGTTTTTCAAAAAGTTTACTATGTTGCAAAAGTTTTCAAAGATCGGCTAAAATAAACAGTGAATGGGGAGTAAGAAAGTTTAAAAATGAAAATGTCGATTTTTCTATTTGTTTTCAAATGTTGAAAAATCGATTTTTCCATCTGTTTTGAAGTTTGCATGCCGTCGACATTAGCGTTACCCAATGTGCACCACAAGGAGGTTGCGCGATCGGACTTTGCACATCACTTGGTCCTGAAAAGGACCGGTTTATTGTCACTACTGACCTACAATAGCTGCTCGAAGTGATGTTAATTTTTTCTAGTAAAGTCATATTTTTACGATTAAAGCGCTACCTGTTGGGTGTACAAATAAGTTTCCGAATAAAACCAACATACCTTTTTACGCTCTTTCCGAATCTGCAATAAAAAATAGGGGTTCCCATTTAAGATTTTTAAGTTGACGCCCTTTCCAGCTTCCTCTTGGTATGTGGGGGGTCCATTTTGTCAGAATCCGATGTCCCCCCCAAAACTATGAAGGTTTTGATTCGGCACATTTTTTGTTAAGATGCATTTTTTTCGAGATATTCAAGAATGTAATGTTATTTGGGACACCCGGTATATATATATATATATATATATATATATATATATATATATATATATATATATATATATATACCGGGTGTGGCACTTAAGACGCCTCGGACCATAGCTCCTTTACGATAAAAGCTATCGACAAACATCTAAGAACAAAGTGGTGCATAGTTACCGTCGCTATGTTTCAAAAATATTTCTAATCATCAGTGGAGTGCCGTACTCCAGTGGCGTACCAAACTTATGTTTTTTTAAATGGAATGCCCTATTTTTTATTGCAGATTTCGAAAGTGCTCGACGAGTACTTATTTTTTTATCTAACATGTTATACCCTTCACTTTAGCGGTTTCGCTGTTATAACCCCTTCTTTCAAAATTGCGCCCCATTTTTGAGATTTTTTTGTAGAGAAACTAATTGACGCCGGCACCTAAATTTTGCATTGAGGTACAGGTTAAGACCTCGTATACCTTCACATAATTTTTTTTCGGGTAATTTATGGAAAAACAATAATTTTTGATTGATTTTTGCATGTTGTCATTTTTTCCGAAAATTTCAAATGGCACCCCCCTAAAAAAATTACGGCGTTGTACAGCCAAAACTCTAAATTTTTCATTGGTGTAAAAAAAATTACACATTGCATAACAAAATTTCGGAGAAAAAAGGAATTTCATCGCAAATGTCGGGAAACGTTTTCCGTTCCCAAGTGTGCCATGAGAAAACAAATACACAAATACGGTCAACATAATAGTATGTACCTATTTATTCAACATGATATGAAAAATGCAGATAAAGAAAATTTAACAACTTAAACTAAATGTTCGAAATGACGACCTTCTTGCTGGAGGCATAACCGCAACTTCGACTCACAGGCTCTAGACACTGCCCTAAGGACTTCTGGTGATATACCGCGGAAAGCCGCGCGGATTCTCTCCCTCATATCCTCGACAGTAGTTGGTACCGTCCTGTAAACCTCGTCTTTGATATGGCCCCAAAGGAAGAAGTCAAAGGGAGTGAGGTCTGGTGATCTTGGCGGCCACCTCACAGGACCCCCACGACCAATCCAGGAGTCCGGATACGTTTCATCGAGAAATTCCCGAACGACACAGCTATTATGTGCAGGAGCTCCATCGTGCTGGAAAACTATCTGTCGAAGAGCGGCTAGAGGGACATTTTCCAAGAGATCATCCAAGTCGTCGCGAAGGAACCTCAAATAACTGTTGCCGTTCAGGTGCCCCTCGATGAAATAAGGACCCAAAAGGTGTTCTCCAAGTATGCCTCCCCAAACATTCAGCGACCATCTTTGCTGGTAGTTTATCATTCGCATGGCTTGTGGGTTTTCATCGGCGTAATAATGGTAGTTGTGGCGACTGACATGCCCATTTCTATGGAACGTTGCTTCATCAGAAAATAATACGCGCATAAGAAATGATTCCTCCTGCTCAATTTTGTTGATAGCCCACATGCAGAAATCTTGCCTCGCATGAAAATCTTGAGGTTGTAATTCTTGGTGCAGTTGAATCTTAAATGGACGGAATTTGTACTTTTTAAGAATACGATGTACGGATCGCGTTGAAATATTGTGATTCCTACTAATATCACGGATACTGGTATGAGGATCTTCAATAACTGCCTCCAGAACCTGCTGTTCATTATTTTCGGTAATAACTGCCTTCTTTCTAACTCTCCTTGGCCGTTTCACACTTCCCGTAGTAGTAAATCTCTCCAACACTTTTTGAAACGCACGTTCATTTGGATGTGCCCTGTGCGGATATCTCGCAGCGTACACTCGTGATGCCAAGAAACAATTCTTGTTACATTCTCCAAGAATAAATATCATGTCAACCATTTCCTCTTGAGTTCGGAACATTTTTAGAACGTTTATCAAAAATGACTTATGGCTGCTACTGACGTCTTATAATTTAGTTTGACAATTACCAATATTTTGTTTTCTCATGGCACACTTGGGAACGGAAAACGTTTCCCGACATTTGCGATAAAATTCCTTTTTTCTCCGAAATTTTGTTATGCAATGTGTATTTTTTTTTACACCAATGAAAAATTTAGAGTTTTGGCTGTACAACGCCGTAATTTTTTTAGGGGGGTGCCATTTGAAATTTTCGGAAAAAATGACAACATGCAAAGATCAATCAAAAATTATTTTTTTTCCATAAATTACCCGAAAAAAAATTATGTGAAGGTATACGAGGTCTTACCCTGTACCTCAATTCAAAATTTAGGCGCCGGCATCAATTAGTTTCTCTACAAAAAAATCTCAAAAATGGGGCGCAATTTTGAAAGAAGGGGTTATAACAGCGAAACCGCTAAAGTGAAGGGTATAACATGTTAGATAAAAAAATAAGTACTCTTCGAGCACTTTCCAAATCTGCAATAAAAAATAGGGCATTCCATTTAAAAAAACATAAGTTTGGTACGCCACTGGAGTACGGCACGCCACTGATGATTAGAAATATTTTTGAAACATAGCGACGGTAACTATGCACCACTTTGTTCTTAGATTTTTGTCGATAGCTTTTATCGTAAAGGAGCTATGGTCCGAGGCGTCTTAAGTGCCACACCCGGTGTGTGGTGTATATATATATATATATATATATACATATATATATATATATATATATATATATATATATATATAATTTGATATTGCTGATATGTTCAATGCTGAACTAAAAATAAATCACGATCTGGAAAAAATATCAGAATTTTTAACATTGAATTTCTTAAAAATAAATACAACTAAAACCACAGCTATAGTATTTGGCCCTGTCCAAAAAAGAAAGCTTGCATTGCAATTTTTCAATATTATCTTAAATGGGTCGCCCATAATATTTTCGGACTGCGTTAGAAACTTGGGGTTACTATTAGATTATAAACTCCGTTTTAGGGAATATATGGATACAATTACTAGGCGTGCCTTTATTGCACTTAAATCTATCTACATGAATACGGATATCATAACTAGAGAGAGTAGAACAATCCTTACCGAAGCTTTGCTTCTATCTAATTTTGCCTTTTGTGACACTGTATATGACACCTGCCTAGCTCAACGTTGTCAATCTCGAATTCAAAGAATTTAAAATTCATGTACACGTTTAATTTTTGGTATACCTAGAAGACAAACTATTCGCCATAAGATTTCTGAGCTGAACTGGCTTACAATGAAGCGTCGCAGAACATTGCACACTGCTTGTCAATTTTATAAAATTGTATGGGCAAAGTCTCCTCCATATCTATATAATAAGTTAAGTTTTCGTAGATATTCACAATATAAATATTCGTCGTATAGATACTCTAACTATACCTTCTCACAGAACGCAGTTATTTAAAAGAGGCTTCAGTTACACAGTTGCATTGTATTATAATAAATTTAACTTTGCACATTCTACATTGTATTCTTTCAAACAATATTTAAAGAACAAGTTATTAATAGAGCAAAATGAATTTAATTAATTTCTATTACGAGCATGGTATTTTCTATTTCACATTTAACATTGTAACGTTGAGTGTTATTTTTTTTAAATCTTAGTTGTATACCTTATTTTGATATGTTATTATTATTTAGGTATCTTGAGTGCATACCGCACTATACCTTTGGGTTATTACGATCTAGGGGAAGTAACAGCATCAGATTTTTTTCTGATATCTTCGTTTTTGTTAATTCCTTTCAATTTAACTGTATTTGAGTTTAAGTTAACAAATACAAAAATATTATTATTATAATAAATAAGTAACAGAGCGGCAAGAGTTCGGTTCTAATACTATAAATAGTTCTTATTTTAAAATATAACAAGTATAGCAAATCATACATTCTGAACTAAATAAATCCAATAAATTTAACAAAATAACTATAAAAACTAATAATGATGAACAATATGGAAATAGCGAATATATTATGTATGTGAAGTTAGCAATATTTCTAGCAATATCCCGGCGCACCCACCATGTTTAAAAATAAATAATTTTCCTTGGTATCACCTACAAACAGTACAGTAGTTTATGGACATGGTTGGTATCGTTATAAAAAATAAAAATGATTCATTTGGGGTATGTGCCTTTGGCCGTTTGGGCCCTAAATTTATATTTTTCGATGCCGATGTGACATAAAACTTTATTGCTGAGTGGTTTCCAGTTGGAAATCCCAGATTTTGTCGACAGGACATAATAGCCCTGGTTGCTATTGTTATAAAAAAATAAAAATTATTCATTTGGGGTATATACCTTTAGCCGATTTGGCCCTATATTTATATTTTTCGATGCCGATGTGATATAAAAGTTTATGACTGGGTAGTTTCCAGATGGAAATCCCAGATTTTGTCGACAGGAGATAATACCCCTGGTTGCTCTTGCTATTAAAAAATAAAAATTATTCATTTGGATGTTCCTTTGGCCGATTTGGCCCTAAATTACCGGCGAGAAGTTAGCCATAAATTTCCATCCACGAATTCGCCCGGCACATTCACCTTGACATTTTTCAATTATTTATTTCTATGAAATAAACTTAAAATAATTAACAATTTCATTAAATAATGATTCATTCTCATTTCTCTATAGTCCTATTTAATTCAAATAATAAAATTTAAACTCGATATGTCTGAATATGCATTGTTTACACATAAGTAAGACACTATTTAAAAAAAATCATAACTTCCATTTGGAGTTCTATGCTCAACTTTTTTTGCAACAATTAGGTAGTACATGACATTATGTATAAATGAAATTAGGAAAATTAGCGCTATATTACGAATAAAAAAAATAACGCTATGTATTACTTTTGCACACTTCACAAATATAATTTGAAAAAATATTACGTTTTTCAAATGTGCATTCATTGTGAAAAAAGTAAGAGCACGTATCACATTTAATGTCGTCTGTATGTCCTCCACATTTTCTGCAATTATTTTTCGTCATTGTTGAATTGTCAATTATCACATGTTTTAAATAAATTCTCTAAGCTACAGGATGAAAGGTTGCAAATGTTGGTATATTTCGTAAAATAGATTCTACGTAGAATAATATAAAAGTATTAAAACTGCTGTAATATAAAATTTCTATTTTATTCATACTGACAACATAATCTTTGTCAGAATGAAATACAGTTGAGAGGGTGTTTTTTTATAGTAAGTGACATCAACTTCTGGTTGTGTCTGCATTTCGTTATCACCTGTTGTATTTTTTTCGAAATATTTTTTTAATGTGGTCTGCTTGAAATATGAATGACTGTTCTTTCTTCTCTTAGTCCAAGATTCTTTAGGATTTTTGTTTTTTCTTTTTGTTGCACATTTTTCTCGGGGAATGTCATTGCAATGTTCTCTATAAGCCGAAGTGATAAATTTCCTCACTGTTCTTAAAAATTTAGAACATCTTTGCTTAGAATATTATTCTTAAGCAAACCAAACCAATTTTCAACGGTAGCGTTGCTGGATCGTTCTCCCCAAAGTCCACTCCACAACGGGAGATACGGAATATATTTTTTAGGAAATGCTGGCTAAACCTATCACAATAATAGATGTTGATTGTGCTGCTTTTTTTTCTGAGCGAATTGCGGTATCTACATAATCTATATCTATATCTTTATGAACTAAATCATTTTCAAATTTCGTGTCGCGCCAACTTGAAAAATTAAAAAATTATTTATATCTCAAGGTTACCCTAATTTTTCGAATTTTATTTATACATAATGTCATGTACTACCTAATTGTAAAAAAAGTTGAGCATAGAACTCCAAATGGAAGTTATGATTTTTTTTAAATAGTGTCTTACTTATGTGTAAACAATGCATATTCAGACATATCGAGTTTAAATTTTATTATTTGAATTAAATAGGACGATAGAGAAATGTGAGTGAATCATTATTTAATGAAATTGTTTATTATTTTAAGTTTATTTCATAGTAATAAATAATTGAAAATGTGATAGTGGAGCTGTCGGGCGAATTCGTGGCTGGAAATTTATAGCTAATTTCTCGCCGGTCCCAAAATTTATATTTTTCGATGCCGATGTGATATAAAAGTTTATTGCTGGGTGGTTTCCAGATGGAAATCCCAGATTTTGTCGACAGAAGATAATAGCCCTGGTAGCTATTGTTATAAAAAACATGTAAATCATTCATTTGGGATATGTACCTTTAGCCGTTTTGTTCCTAAATGTATATTTTTCGATGCCGGTGTGACAAAAAAGTTTATTGCTGGGTAGTTTGTAGATTTTCTCGAATGCAGATTTTAGCAATGGTTGTTGTCATAATACAATAAGAATCATTTTGCCGTTTTGTCTTTAAATTTAGATATTTTCGAAAATGCTCGAGATTAAAAATGTTTATTGCCGAGTAGTTACAGCGTAGGTTTTTTTACCGTGTATATTAAGGTGCTGAAAAGTTTTTTTTTTTAATTCAGAAACCAAAAGTAGCTGTTTACTTTTAGCGATTTTTTGCTATCTCTTGAGATTTAGTTAAAAATGAATAATATCGAAAGATATTGAATCGCTTATTATTATTATTACATTGTATTACCGGCTCGTTACTGTTAGCTACACCGCAATACAGACAGGCCATTTTAATATGTTCTGAAACGTGGATAATTAATTTCCTTAATTTCTTTAATCCATCGGATTAAGTTATTTACAATTATATTTATTTATTATATAATTTACATAATACAATATATAAATACCACATTTCCAATGACCAGTGTGGCAAGTTGGTGATAAACGTAAGGTGCAATTGTGAGTTGTAATTTTTTCTGAAGATATCATTGAAAATATTAATAAATTGGTGGAAAGTAAATTTTAGTCTTCTCAGCGTTTTACCGAGGATCATAGAAAAAATGCATAAAATGATTGCTATCCAAAATGGGGAGTAAAATGTTGTCAAAGTTATTGTGAAAGTAGAAGGTATGTTCATAATTAAATATATTATTCACTCCATAAATTGGAACACATGAGAATAGCTTTTCATAACTAAAAATGTATAAGACATAATTAATTATTATATTGTCGAGCCATTCTCTTTTATTTAATGTATAAAAATTACTAAAATACAGCTTGTCTGATTTAAATTTGCTGACAACGTAGTCGGATTTCAATTGTGGGAATTTTGGAATTTTATTCAGTACTTCAAAATAAAGAGGCATAGTTTTTTTACTTGGTTTTGATGGTAAAATATTTACATTTGGTAGCACTTTATGTTCTTTCTTAAGTATCTGACTGAAGGCATTTCCCTTTCTTCTTCTTATCGAAATCTTAACTTTTTTAGACCATGTTTGGTTCCCCCATTAGCTTTATTTGATTAATGCATTGGAGAAGGTTCAGAATAAATTCCTGCGAATTATTGCGTATAAATTCAATATGACGATTGCTACTGTCAATTATGTATTATTTTAGTAAAGTAAGACATGTTGACATTACTTTTTCACAGGAATTTGTTTGACATGTGCTTTTTTTATAAACTTTTAAATGGTAATATTATTTGTCCCTCTTTAATAAGATTGATAGTTTTTTGGCATCAATCGGGAGGATCCTCAACCAGATTGGAAAAACTTTTCAGAGAGAAAACCAGTCTAGTTAATTACGGTCTTAATAAACCTCTGTCTAGGCTATTACATACTGTTAATTAACTCTTACCTTCACCGAATTTCGATCTATTCTTGAACAATTACAGCTTGTTCCGTAAGTCATTAAGTGTTTTTTTTTTATATAACTTTTTCATGATTCATATTTTCTATCATTTTTAGTTTTAATTTCCAGCTATTAAGTTTCAATTAGATTTCTCTTATTTTGTATGTATGTACGCTAAATTTTCATTTCATGTAATTCATGCATTTTGTCAAGTTTTCTTTTTATTACTATTTTATATGGAGATTTCGTTAAATAAATAAATAAATGCCTTTTCAACATGTTCATAAGAAACCATTTTACATTGAGAGGCACATCGCTTTATTTCTACATTTAATTTTAACGTCTATATTCGCCATTAACATATTCCCTTAGTTTTCATCCTACGCGTGATCCCTTTTAAAATTCAATTTTTTTATTTTTAATAGCAACTATGGCTATAAACTACTGTCGAGAAAATCTGGGATTTCCACCTGCAAACCACCCAGCAATAAACTTTTTTATCACATCGGTATCGAAAAATATACATTTAGAGCCAATACGGCAAAATGTAAATACCACAAATGAATAATTTTTATATTTTTATAACAATACCAACTAAGGCTATAAACTACTGTACTATTTGTAGGTGATACCAAGGAAAATTACTTATTTTTATACATGGTGGATGTGCCGGGATATTGCTAGAAATATTGCACCGACGAGAAGTTAGCCATAAAAATTCCAGCTATAGATTTTCCGGCGCATCCACCATTTCAGTGCGATTTCTAATTTTTATGTGTGTAGTGCCTTTCTGTGGGTGTATTTATCAACTGCAAACTGTCAAAAGGCCATGAAAGTTAAAACGAAAAAACAAAAATTATCTAACAGCTCATTAATACACGGGTGGCGTTTAAAAAAATCGTAACTGAAAAAAGGCATTGCAAAAAAAATATTTTATTTTCGCAATGCCTTTCTGCAAGTACAGTTAACAATTACAAATCGTCAAAAAACTTTGATGAATTTTTCTTATATTTTTTATTTAACATTAACAGAAAATCGTAGCTGGCTCATAAAACAACTAGGGCATTGCAAAAGAAATTATTTTATTTTCGATATGCCTTTCTGCAAGTACAGTTAACAAATAATTTTTGTTTTTTCGTTTTAATTTTCATGGCCTTTTGACAGTTTGTAGTTGATAAATACACCCACAGAAAGACACTACACACATAAAAATTAAAAATCGCACCGAAATGGTAGATGCGCCGGGAAATCTATGGCTGGAATTTTTATGGCTAACTTCTCGTCGGTAAATATTGCCAACTACACATACATTATTTACAGATTGATATTGAGAGAATTGAGAGTGTGCAGAAAAAAATCTTACGAGCTATTAAATTTAAACAAGGCATCAAACACATCCAAGGTTCTTATTCATCAGTGATGGGCCAGTTGAAGATGCTTACTCTGGAGGTTCGCAGATCAATTTCCGATCTATGCACACTTCACGGTTTAATAAATTCAAGTCTTCCTTATTGTCATATATTAAATGATTTGCTTCAAACCTTTTAACTGCTTTAAGGAGTAACACTTTATTTTCAATAAACAAATATAATATAAATTATTCATATAATAACACCATTAGTCGTATGCTTAGATTGGCAAATGATCTAAATATTTATCCCTGGATCAATTTGTTTAATGTTAAAGGCCACAAATTTAGAATTGCACTTAATAAAAATTTACAATAATAATGATTTATAATTTTATACTATATATTCTCTTTAAATCGTTACCTAGATTTAGTTTATTTAGTTTAAGTTAATTTAAATATGTATTCTGTCACATTATTTTAAATCGGGGTTCCCGTTGACAAATAAATTAAATTTGTTATCAAATTGCCAATATGGCTTTCGGAAAGGGTGGTCAATCGAAACTGCGATGACAGATCTAGTCAATTTATTTATGATAAAATGTTTTTCTTTGACCTTTCTGAGGCATTTAGGCACACCTCAGGAAAGTGTGCTTGGTCCTCTCCTATTCCTCTTATTTTTAAATGACTTGCATAACTTCATAAGCAATACTGCATAGTATTCGTATATGCAGATAATATGACTCTCCTATGTCAGTGGTGGCGAACCTATTAGTACAGTAAAATAAGGTTTTTACTTCGGAAAAATTAAAAGGGAGCTGAATTTTTGTGTACACCTTTATATAGTGTTTTCAAACAACATCCAAAAAGTACCCTTGATTTGACTCTGGGCTTCACGAGTTATAGGGCGGTAATGTAGCAAAAATTTGTTTTTTGCTTATATCTTCTTTTCTATTGACTTTAGGTATAGAACATTCTACACAGAAATTGAAGTTTACAAAATTCTCTACAAAAAAAGTATTCTAGTAGTTTTTTCGTAAGTCTAACCGTTTTACTGTAGTATAGGTGTTAAAAGTGTAAATCCAATACGACGTTCCACACCACCTTTGAGGTTGAGTACGAGGCGCGTTTATTTTTTAATGTGGTATCCCCTTTAAGCCTAACCCACAGTCTCGTTCGGTCAAAATATCCTCTTAAAACAGTCAAAATAGACTTATCTTAAGCTTCTTCATCTTCGTCTTCTTCTTCTATGTCGCGTTGTCCCAGATAATCCGTAGAAAATGATTCTAATTGATTTTCATTCTCTCCTTCAATAAATTGGTTTTCTCCGTTATCTTCAAATTTGCATTCAAACACGTTTGTCCGTTGCAATAACCACAAATTGACGAGCATTTTATCCCTAATTTTCTACATCCACACAATGGTCCACAACCTTTGATACAATTACAGAAGATCAGATTTAAAAGTGAATTCGGAGCGGGAGCTTGTTTTTTTTTCCGTTCCAATACATCGTTTCTCCATATTCATCCCCACTCATTAGGGTTTAAATCATTTCTCAGACACTTTTTTACTTGAAAATAAACTTTGTGAAGGTGCTCTTAACTGCACTATCTATTAGCGGCAATACAGGCAATTTCACCGGCTTACTTTTACTTATTAATTTCGTGAAACACGTGTAACGATATTGATCAATGGATGCTAGTTCAATTGGAGCTCCATATAATACCAGTTAAAATTTAATCCCATTGGAAGAAATAAATTCGTGTGAGGAATCTCCTTGAGTGAAAAATTGAGCAGCAGCTTCCAATAGCTTCAAAGCTGTCGTTTTACCTTTACCAAAAAGAGGTGACGTTGTGTCACACCTGGAGATAGCATGGAGAAATAAAAGATGATGTTTGTTGCATTCATACTGGTAAGAACTTTGGGATGAGTAAATTGTTTGAGGAACATTTTCTCTGCCTGGCTTCATGAAATAAATTTCTCCATCAATCGGCGTACGAGCTATCAGGAGTACAAGGAGGCCAACATCCTCCCCGACAACGACAGTTTTATTTTGCCGAAATTCTTCGTGCTGTTTCGATGATAAAAATATTATGAACCTTGAAACGATTAGCCAACATCGAAATCAATCTGGTTTTGTTGCTGTTGTTAGCAAGAAATTTATCTTGGATTACCGCTGCGTTCATTGTTTCATCGAACAAAATGTCCACCGATGACAATTTGGAAGATCTGCGGATTTGTTCCATACTTTTCACACTTTTGCTGCTGTTTGAATATCTATCGAAGACTATAATAGTATTCGGGCTAAAATGTTTCTGTACATAATGTACATAAGCTGTGCAAATGGAATTAAAAGCATCATTTTGATGGCACACAACTCTGTGTAAGAGGAAGCCACCGTCAATTATATAAGTTGCATTTTCAAAATCAGGTCAAGACGTCAATGGTTTAAAAATCTCATAGTGAGATGGTTTTACGCATGCCAGTGTCATCGAAGAGTGATACTAGATATGGTGCCAATTCATTTTGGAAAAATCCCCGGAGTTCTTCGGTGGATTTGTTCATGGCACTAATTCTTTGAAACAATAGTGATGAATCGACGGGTACTGTTCGAACGTGAACTTTGATTTTACCATTTACTATTGAAATCGGAAGTACTCTACTAGCGCGCGTGAATTTTATATCATTGAAATTTGTGCCCAGAACTTTGTCAATTGCGGCACTACCAATTTCTTGCGCCTTGTGGCAGTTTATTTTTTCATCGCCAGGCAGACCTGTTGCAATGGATATAATTTTTTGAATACTCGGAAATGGATTGTGTGATTGAAACCATTCCAAAAATCTCTGTATATCATGTTATCTCTGACAATTCGCGAATCCCGAACGCCGACCGTTGTGACGTGTCTGATGATTTGACGCCGTTCTTTTGGCTTCTTTTTTTCCACATTTTTATCAGATTCACTTCCACAAATAAAACGACATTTTACAAAATCGAAAGCTGACGAACTGGGACGCATCCTCGCTTTGGGAGGGCTGATGTTGGACGTGCTGGCCGCACTCTTGGCTTCTCTCTTATGTTTAAAAACAATTATAGTGCTCTTGTAAATGTAATTTCGACGTCATTCAACGTGAATCGTTATCGAATTCACACTATCAAAAAAAATTGACCTTCCCATTGCCTCTATCGATACTAGCTTCTCTCTATGTTTTCAAACCACGCTCAACTGTCACGGCCCGTTTTCAAGCGATTCGTTGCAAATGCAACAAACGCTCTCCGTTTCGGCTCGTATAATATGAGGGTATTAAAAATATACGTATACGTTCATCCATAGTCAGTTTATAAAAAGTGTGTTTTATTCTGTACCCCCTGAGTGTTGAGGATTATTATTTCTACAATTTTATGTATTTATTGTAATGTTATTTGGAACACCCGGTATATATATACAGGGTATCCTAAATAGAGTAGGATTGCATGGGTATCTTTCTTATTCTTAAAATCAAATATGGCGGCAATTTGAAATAAGAAAGTTGGTATTAATATCTCGGGAACCGCTATCTTGAATTTTATTTTGAATTGATTTCTAGGTTTGCCTAATTAAACCAAGTAACTTTTATATAAAACTTTTTTTCGCATCTTTAATAATTATTAAGATATTTGATTTTTTTGGAAATCGCGATTTTCAGTTTTTTTAAAATATTTTCTAAACTGCTCGGAATTTTGAAAATTTCTCAACATAATCTGAATCAGCATAGAAAACTGCACAACATTGCTCATTTAACTAGATCTCTAACTTTAAGAATAAGAAAGATACCCATGCAATCCTACTCTATTTAGGAATGGTATTGATTTTCTTGTTATAGACTCCGAAATTTTTCAAGTCTTTCCACAGTTGTTTTTTGTTGGATTTATTCAAGTTTACTCTAAACTTGACATATGCCTTTTTTCAACACGAATGGCCGTAGTAGTATGGTTTCTAAGACACTTATAATAATCTAAATCAGATAACTGTTTAGTTTTTTTATATTTATTCAAGGCATTATCTCTTGTTTTCATCATTTCTTTAATGTTGTATGTAATCCAAGGTTTTGATTGGTATCTACAATTAAAAGCTTTAAATGGAGCGTGAATATCAAATAAATTTACAATGTTGTAGGTTAAAAAATCCAATTTTTCATTTATATTTTGGATATCATATATATAAAACCAAGCAATTACATAAATATCTGCAACAAAATCATAATAATTGAATTTTTTTAAATCACGTGCATAGATGGTTATTGATTCTCTCTTGAGAGTTTAAGACAATTTTTGTTTTGATTAAGCCATGATCTGTTAGTTCGGGAAGTAAAATAACATTGGTATCCATCGTAATTAGATTTTCATTTAATATTATTACGTCTCATTCACTTGAATGAGTGATACGTGTATCTTTTCTTTTCTTTAGAGTTAAAGAACGAAACAGTGAGTCAAATTGCATAGTTAATGGACTATTCAATTTCAAAAAATCAACATTAAAATCTCCCATGCATAAAATGCCTTCAAAGATAAGAACGTAGTCGAACATAATATTTTCACAGTAATTTAAAAACATATCAGATTTACCCTTTGGTGGTCTGTACATAACACCCGCACAATATCGTTTATTATTTATTGTAATTTGAATCCATAAACACTCCAGAAAGGTTTCCTTGATTTGGCTTAAAACAGTGAATTTAAAACAATTCTTAACATAAAATGCAACACCACCTCCGCGGCCTTCTGTGTCAATGCGTATTAAATTGTATCCTTACATATCTATATAATATGTGGGATAATCATTTTCTAACCATGTTTCGGTTAAGGCTATTATATCAAAATTCTTACTTAATATTTCATCTCTAAATACATCAAATTTATTTAAAATAGATCTGATATTAATATGGCAAATATTCAATTTATCTACGAGCATGTTACTTGATAATCAGAGAAAAATAACTAAAAAATAAATAAATAATAATAATAATTAAAGAAAATTAGAGGTTATTTGAAGTTAATTACTATTGTGTAACTCTTAATTACTATATAACTAACAACGGCTAAATTACATTATCAAAATCATTGTTAGTGTTAATTTTAACTTTTTTGTTATTAATTTTCGTAACTATGGAGCCATTTAGAGTCCACACATTTTGTTTATGTCACTCCTTTTTAAGTTCTTTACATTTAGTTCGAATTTGTGTGTCACATGCTTGCTTTCTTAAGTCAATGTTATGTTAATAGTAATACAATTAATAAAATGAACATTTAATTTCTATCATACAATATTCAGCATGGCAGCCAAAGAAGTAAGTGCTTCACTAAGTTATTTATTTATATTCTTTGTAAGACTAAATTTTGCAGAGTTACGAACAGGTTAAATATTTATATATTCAGGGCACTTTTCATCTGTATTTAATTTATTTAATACTTCTGTAGCTTGTAAAAGTTTTCAATTTTATTTATAAAAAAATTTCTTAAAGTGACGGTTCTTCAGACATAACTATGTTGGTTTTGTGGGGACCTATTTTTTAATTATTTAGTTCGTGTCACAGTTATTTTCAGATTTTTGGTTTACTTTACATAGAGGAAAGGCTAGTTTGCGTTTGTTCGTTTAACAGTGTGTTGAGGCGATTGCAAATAATAATAATAATAATAATAATAAATTGTCTTTATTGCGAGAAAAAATAAATAAAAGTACAAGAAATATCATAGCAGAGTAGGCGAACTTCAGTGAGGTAGTAACCTAGTAGTAATGAAGTTATTGATACTCTTAATACTGGTTCTCGTACAGTCAGGTGGGTTTTACTTACAGATTTAACGGATTCTCTAGGAAAAATAGCAAAGGCTTACTCTATCCAGCATGCGGTGGCAGATTATTTCATACATTAATTGGCCGCTTGTCAATTTAATTGATAAATTAATAAATATTTTAAGAAATAAATTACTAGCAAAACAAAATCAAGTTATATAATTTTTTTTGTTGTCGTCAGTTATCAGCAGTACAGATTTTGTCCTTAACTTTTCTTGAAAATAATCTTCTTAACTACAAAATAATCTTGTCAGTTCATCTCTGCATTTTATATCATATGGCATATCTTAGAATAATTTAAAAATTTCCTCGAAATACTTTGATTATCCTTGAGTAAAGGCGTACTCTATCTTAGCATGCAGCGACGGATTATTTTATAAATTAATGTGGCCGCTTGACCATTTAAAGGATACATTCTAATCCGTTAAATAATAAGAAAATTCAGAAATAAATTTTACACAATTACTAGCTAGCAAATTTCCACTTATATAAATTTTCTTGTTGTCGTCAGTTATCAGCAGTACAGATTTTGTCCTTACCTTCTCGCAAAAAATAATCTTCCTAAGTATTAAATAATCTTCTCAGTTCAACCTTACATTTTATCTTTAATTTAAAAATTTACTCGAAATATATTGGTTACATAGAAATATTAGTTACCAGATAAGTTATTTGGGACCAGCCATGAATTATACTTCCGCAATTATTTGGTAGGTAGTTATATTTTTACGTAGTTTATATCTTTATATTTAATGTTTTTGTTATATTATTTGTAAATAGGTTAAATCCGTAAAAAAATATTATTATTTTTATGAAGAGTACAATTTTTATATTGCTGTATAAGAGAATAAACCGTTTTAAATTCAACCATAAACAATTTTAATTTCTATTTTAAAATGTGTTTTTTGCCGGTAGAGTTCTTGCTTGGATTACCCAAACATTGCCATACTGATTATAAAAAAATCGAGTTCGAGCTCTTTTCGTTAAAACATTTCTTGCAACTATATCGCATATATTTGCTAAAGTTGCATCGCCTTTAGTTTAAATGATATATTGAATTCATTGAATAGCAATACTTAGTCTTGCTTTCTATCTAAATCATAATAATACTTATTAATAATTATTTAAGCATTTTAAAATATATGTAATTAAAACCGATGGCTAAAATTAGGCAAAGTTTTTGCAAGTAGCATATAATCAAAATACTCACTGTGGTGAATTATTTGAGTTTTTAATAATATAATTCACATATTTTACTGCTATGGTGAATGCACCGGGTTATGACTTTAAATCTCTTTAAATCATTGCATATATAGTGGTTGTAATAACTCACTACATCGTAATTAATATCCTAAGTCTGTAAATAAACGGAAGAAGATATTATAGGAATTATGTTAATAATTATTTAAAATAGACTCTGGTCATCGTGAAATGTCATTATCGTAAATAACATATTTCAAATTTAATACATTATCCTGTACCGCAATCTAATTATTCACTCAACAAGTCCACTCAACATGTTATTTTATTGGAAGAGTTATATGCGGTCATTTAATCTTCCAATTGAAAAACAACACATTTAGATAAACTTCAGGCTAAGGATGTTACATAGACAAATATGTCGTGTAAAGAAATTCCAAAGACATATTTCATGTTTGCCGAAACACACAAGTGATATTCACAATACGAGCAAAACACACTGTTGAAATATCATAGTGTATTATAATCATACAATCGAATACTTTTAACAAAATTCACTATTACAATCAATAGTTCAGTTCACCATTACTTAATACAGCAAAAATCTGATAGGAAAATATAATCTTCAGAAACTTCGTTAATCATCATAGTTTGCGACAGTTCTAATATTAATTGGTTTCAGATAAGAATACGCGCCGGGGGAATGAAAACTTATTATTACCAACTCACCATGTAAATATTGAAGAGTACTGTCCCATGCAAATATATTTAACACTAGCACAGATTTAACATTTATTTTAAAAACTACCACCACTATCAAACTACACTGAACTGTGAGTTGTTTAAAAACTATGCACGTTTTCTGTCGATGGTCAAAAATCGCGGCTATTTTTTAAAGGAATCACTCGGCACACTGATCGTGACACTTTTTTAGTCCGATGCGAAATACGGGATTAAAGCTCTTGTACACAGCGGAGTATTCCGGGAGAGCGACGATATAAACCGCCCGGAGTCCAACGCATAACTGAGGGAAGCTGTGTGTTGTGCGGCACGGGAAATCGATTTTAGCACTCTGGCAATAGGGGTTGGGGTTGCCAACTCGTTTCTTGGTGGGATAGTCCTTATCATTAATTATCAAAAAATCTGCTTTTAACTTATTCAGGTGTGTGCAAACTATTTATTCTTGTTTTGTTCCTATTTGTATTATTCTAGTATGTTATTATCTTAAGATGCAGTTGATTGAAAGTAAAGTATTGTAACACGCGTTTGTAACACCAGGCAACCTGGTGTTATTATAAGACTATGGTCTTCTCGATCACATTAAAGATTACATGCGTGTAACATATGTGAAAATACTTAAATATTAATTGATAACATATTCTCTAAAATTGACATTGATAGTGCTAACTCGCGTGTAATATACTGTGATATTTCTGATCATTTCCCGATTAAATTTAAGCAGGAACTTAATTAACCGATAAACACCAACAGCTACACCAAAATATCTTATAATAACATACTAAATATGAACTAATTTAAATATCAAAATGGTAATGAAAATTGGCAATTTGTTGCAAATGTAAGTCAGTCATGTCAAGTACTTCACAAATTTTTATAATAATAAATAAAATTAATTCAAACTAACAGTAATGAAACAAGCATCGAGAAGGGCAGAAATAATAAATCAAGGTGTTTTTCTTCGGGATAACAGTCTGCCCCGGAAGATTGTGCCTAGACTACAATCTGTAAGAAAAATCTGCTGATCCATTATCATAAATCGGGCCTAAATGCATATTCTAAAAATATTTTCATATATGGAGGGTATTCCATTTTTGAGTTACATACCAAAGTTGATTTTTTTTTAAAATAAAACTCCCTGTATTTTGTACAATATTTACATAGATTACCTTAAAAGCAATACATTTATGTCAGGTACTAGGATCTTTTAATCGTTAATTGTTTAGTTATTTACTCTTTTATATGGAAAAAGACCCAAGTTTAAAGAGTTACACCCAGGGCTGATCCTGGATTCTAGGCTTCCCGTGCGTAAATGTTGATTTGGCCGCCCCCTCACGTGCAATAAAATATTTCTTCGTTGGCGGAATTTTTCAATTCGAAAAATTTTAAAAACCTCTGTAATGGTTTTGTAAGGTTTTAAAGTAAAAAAAAAATATCATGTCAGAGCATAATCAACAAACTTGTCTAGTAAAATATTTTTGTACATAGACCATTGGTAATATACAGGGGGGGGGGGGTCAGACCCAGGGGTGTGGAGTCGTGACAAAAATGTAGCGACTCCGACTCCGTCTCCGACTTAATTTTTTTTTGTTTCGACTCCGACTCCGACTCCAGCTCCGATACCTCAATTTTTTCTCCGATTCCGACTCCAACTCCGACTCCGGCTCCGAAACCAGCGAATGACTAGTCGGAGATAGTGTCACCGGAAGAGCTCAACAATGTGTATAAGTGAATGGAAGATAATTTAAACACATCTGATATTTTTTAACTATCATTTAAAATGCAAACTTTTAAAATAAGTTAGCCATGGAAAATTGAAATTTAATAAATTATTCAAAATGAGTGCCAGTAGCAATTATGTTTCCTTAAAAAGCTTCTTGTTTTTGAAAGTCCTTTTAAACAATACAACTTTCGAAGTATTGTGCCATTTAAAAATATGAAGTTCTTGACAAACCCTCAGGGATGCCAACCGTTTTTAGAAATAACAATATCATCATTCGATTCTTCAATACGACTTTTGTAATAAATTTGATGTCCCTACTCTCGAAGACTAGCCGTTTATAAAAAAAGCCTGATACAGGTGGTCTGGGACACCCAGTCCGGGTAACCCAAGGATCTGTAAAAGTGCCATAACTTATTTAACATTTGAGATATCGACTTCTATTTTTCATAAATTGGTACCCACACAAATTCTACATATTTTAAAAATATGTATGTTTTTATACAGGGTGGCCTAGTATAAGTAACACAACAATGTTAAGTTTTTTTTTAATGGAAACCCCATATTTTATACTTTATTTTTAACCCACTGAAGATGTTGATAAAAATAGTATAAGATAATATTACTCTGCTATGGACGGTTGATTAATAATAGGCAATTTTGTAGCAAAAATGTGTACACTTTGAAATAATTGAAGAAGCGTTCCTAGCACAGGTAGCGTCATTTTTTATACTCTAGAGAATTGTCCACATCATGAAGAACAATACACATTATTATCTTCTTTTGTTTATACTGCTAAATATGGTTCATTGCATTGGTGAAGTCGCGAAATATTGTAATAGCTAGAAGGATTTATCGCCAAGCATATCCAGAAGCAGGAACAACCCAAACTGTCAGTTTTTGGAAGATGAGTGATAGATTTGAAGCATCTGGTAGCATGTGCTGCAACAAAAGAGCAGCAAAAAAAGAACTGCAAGTTTTATTAACTTCGCATGATAATTCTAAAATAAGCACTTGAAAAATTGCTGCAGAAACTGATATATCGCAAAGCTATGTCAACAATATAGCAAGTATAAATTTGACCCATATCGTCTCGAACTACACCGCGGACTACATGGAAATGATTTTCTGAACAGAGTTGACTTTTCACTGAGGATGCTTGGTTTAGTTTACGGAAATTTTGCTTTCCTAAAAAAAATATTTATCGACGAAGCAGCATTCAGGAGTAATAGATCTGTAGATCTGTCTAGGCATAATATGCTCCTTCAAAATATAGATCTCAATACTTGCAGAAGTATGTAGTTGCAACAAGATGGGGATCCTATACACCACCACAGATTTGTTCGCCAATTACTAGACTAAGCATATCCAGATTATTGGATAGGAAGAGCAGGAAATATTGCTTGGCCAGCCAGTTCTCCTGACTTATTGATGTCAATTTTTTTTTCTAATTGGGATATGGTAAAGTAATGGTTTACAGAGTTAGGCCAACGACTTTTGAGCATATGAAAAGGTCAATAACTGAGGCATTTCATGCTAAAGAGAACTAAGGCTGCATTTAAGAGGCGATTGATAGTTAAAAACAACATGGTACAATTATTGAGCACTTATTATAAGTAAAATTGTTAGAATTTAAATAAATATTTTCATTTTACTGTTAAATAATACATTTTCATAGATATTAAATAAAAAGTCCTTTACATTCTATCACACAAATTTTATATCATTAGAAAGCTTAACAAATACGCCATATATAGGGTTTTACATTTGAAGAAAAATAGTTAGGCATTGTTTTGCGTATATACCTATCAATAATGTCTCTGTTCAGCCTCATATTTTGCACAATTATGCTAAAAAAAATTGTATAAATGTCAATTCCTGATTTTTTTTTTTTTGTAATTTACATTTTCAACTAATTTCTGCTCACTGTACTATTTTGATGATTTTTTTTTCATGTATTTGTACTAATGGGCATGTCCCGTAATAAACTATTATTATTATTATTATTATTAAAAGGCATTTTGCAAAGGGTCATATTTATGTCATTCTCCATCTGTGGTATGTTGGGACGACGTTTTGTAGTTGATACCAAATTACGTGTCCATTTCTTTCTTGCAGACTCAACTGCTGATTTACATTTTTTATCCTTAAATGACATGTTCAAATCTGAGGACTTCCTAGTCTGCACTCCTTTTTAAAGGAGATGTTACTGCAACGAAATGCAAAATCTCTGAATTAATCCTGAGCGGAATGGCGATCAGACTTTAGGTTTCAATTTCGTAGCTTTGAACAGCGTAGTATACAGGATGTTTCAAATTCGAGGCTCACCATGGGGATCTTGCTTATTAGAAGACATAGAGGGTATGTTTAAATTTAGCACTTTTGCAGAATGTTATGCTGATTAATTGCTTATCATTTTCGAATAAAAAAAAAACTAATTTTCGTTTTTTCTTTGTATCTTCGTTATTTAAAAAGATATTTAAAAATAGTAAAGATGTTCTTATAGCACTTTTTATAATCTAATAGATGGCATAAGATTTGTGATTGCAACATGTTTCGTTTCTTTTGAACCATCATCAACTTTCTTATGGATGCCATATTTATTTGTTATCGCATCTCTAATTTTGTGTGATGACAACAATATAACAAAATTCATTTTATTTCATAAATAAACATATAATCATTTAAAACACTTTTAAGGGCAATCTATGTAGCGCTTACTAAAAATCAACCGTGCTATGGAATTAATTAAAAACACTATTTGTGAATTTGCATTCATCTGTCCAATCCAAATTACGTTTTTTTAAAATTATTATATTCATCCAAACTTTAACCGCCTGCATTTTCGAAAATACTGACGAAAAAATAAATTGTGTATATGTGGGTAATGCGTAAAACAAATTCAGGAAATAGAAAAATAGACCCAATTTTTTTTTAATGTTTAATGCTGGCGGCGTTTACTTCGTGGTACATCTTGATTGTAGATTGGAATAAAACAATTTAACTTTTTTATACCACTATGTTTTATTTATGTGACTAGTTTCGACCATTTTCAAACATGAATAACTTAAATTACGGCTTTACACTTCTTATATAGGTATTTATTACAACGCTTCAAACAGGGGCGAATACATTACGATTCGATTTCACGATTTGCGAGTAAATCTTGGAATCGCCGTCTCCTACGTATAATTTGTACCGCGCGCCATAAAATCCCTCAGAACGTTGAAACATTTCGACCATGGCATCTCCCTCCATTTTTCCAGACGATTCCGTGTGATTTATTTGACATTCAGCTCCTTGCGTGTCCATCCACTCTTCGTGTTCGACCGTGCCCTCCTATTTGCTCCAAAACTCTCATTGCTTACAAAACAAACTTTTGATGAGTACATCCAGAACTTTGCCAGTGTAAAACCCAATAATGGAAGAAATGGAAGGAAGTAAAGCCTCGTTTCATCCAAGTTCCATTCCCAGAAACGACTAAATCGATTGATTATGGATCGCCAGTTTCCTTCCGGATCTCGTTAATTTCTTCTTTGGCAGCTTCACGGAAAAAAACTTCTACAACGAACTTCACCACGCCATGGACACTTTTTTTTATCATATCGTACGTACTGTGGTAGAGAAAAGCCGGCATGTCCATCAGTCCACAAAGTCGTTGAGCTCCTTTCAAGCCAAGTCCCAGCAACCGCATCGTGAAAATAAATTGTAACATTTGGGATTCAAATTTTTAAAGTCACCTATGCGTCCTATGACATCCCAACAACCAACAAAACAATGTCGAAGTTTGTTTGTTTGTGTCAATCCAGTGACAGTTTTTGCGGGTATGGATGCAAACGAAGCTACGAGTATTGCCTGTTAGAACCTTTTCCCGACAAAATCGAAAAAGGTATGTGTCCTGTTACGATCGTTTTAAGCAGTGGTTATGTAAAAAGGATGCCGGTGCTATAGGTATAGACGAAAATGTGTTGCTTGCCTATATGTTGGAGCGTTACGTTTCTGTTTATTATTTTCCTAGATCCGTAAGTAAAAAATTAAGTTCCGTCGCCAAGGACAACAAACACTATCAGCCTCTTACGGTACCTGTAACTATGGATGCAATGCTTATTTACGTTGTCGGTAGCGAAAAAAATGGTGATGTGGCCATCATGTTACTTTCTCCGACAAGATAATATCATTTATATTTACGCTTTCATGGTTTATTTTCAATTGAAATCATATCTTAAATGTACATAGAGCGTCGCGTAAACTCGGATAAAACTGACGTTTAAAACGTCAAAATTATGAAAGTTGGAAAAATTATACTTCAAATTCAAAAACTCGGTTTACACAAAAACTAACGAGATTTAGAAAAAAACTAATTCTTTAGAAGTTGTTCATTTTGGCATTCTTTGCAATTATTATTTACATAAATTTGCTGTAACTTTTATCGTTTCATAATTATAAACCAAAAATTAAAAAACATGAATAAATTCTTTTCTCGAATAGCAATGATTTTATGAAAAATATTTTCAAGCAAAAGATGTTCATTTCTTTGTTGCCTTCAATGTTTGTTTAAATGTTTTTGTGATATTTTTCATATTTAGAAAATATTGGCAAAAAACAAAAAATAGTTAAGGTAAACACCCACTTCCGGTGTACGAAATTTTACCAAAAGCTTTTCAGTTCTTCAGATTATCAAATAAGACGTATGTTTAAAGTTTCATATCAATTGCTCTATTAGTTTTTGAGATACAGCGCACACAGGCAGACACACACACACACACACACACACACACACAGAGACACAAAAAATTTTTTTCCAGAAATTGTTGAAATGGCATCTAGGGACCCCAAAAGGGATATTTCCGTAAAAAAAAATTTGAAAAAAAAATCACGATCACAATACTTTCTCGTACTTCGTAACGGAGAAAGTAAAAAGATATTATAATAATATACTAAATATAAATACATTTCAATATCAAATTGGTAAAAAAAATTGACTATTTGATGGAAATGCAAGTCATGCCAAGATTTTACAGATTTTCAGAATTTTGTCATAATTGTTTTCCATTAGAAACCCACAAAATGAATTCAAACAAAACATGAATGGATACGCGCAGAAATATTAAATCAAAGTGATTTTCTTCGGGATATTTATAAACTTTGTAAAAGAAAACTAATGACCTAAATTTAATAAACAACTATCAAGAAATGAAGCGTTTACATAAACAAAATACCAATATAACAAAAATAATAATATAACTGTAAACTATTCAAATCACAAGCAATTTGGTCAATCATTAACGAGGGAAGAAACAAAACTTTAAGGAAAACATCCACTACATCTCGGCAATTTTTAACGATCATTTCACTCAATCAGTTTGTGATTTAACCCTATAACATAAGTAATATCACACACAACCGCTCTTGCTACGTGCAAAAATCTATTTTTATAGCACTTATGTCTGTCTAAGAAATTTGTGTGGCTCTGATGACATTCCAGATAATGTTACATGTTTTTTTATCGCCGCGGACCGGTTAACGTTTGATCATTTTGCCGCAGAAATTAACTATGTATTTAGAAATAATTTTAAATAAATAAAAATAATTTTCTTAAACTGGGACCGCCAAATACACCTTTCAAACGACTTTTTATGTGCTATAAACATAATGCGTAAATACCTGCAAAAAATGCTCAGAATTTGAATTTAAACAGTTCGGCTTAGTAAGCAGGACATGATTTTAGACGGACTTGTGCTACATTTTTGGCAAATGTAGAGGTGGATGTCTTATCGTTGAAACGATATGGGAGATGAAAAACCTCTTAAAAAACAAAATAGAATTCAGCAATGGGCTGTGGTGTCTAATTGCACCACAGGTTTATCATCAAATGAGGATGCCAATATGTTATAATCTAGCGGTATTCATTTCAATTTTAATGCAATGAAAATTATTAAAACTTCTGAAAGAAGTATTGTTCTGGTTACATGGTTCAAGCAGGGCCGTTCCTGGGCCCGTCAACTTGGCAACAACTTTCGATTTTTGAAAAATTAGTGTTGCTCCAGAAAGCCCTTAACCTAGCTCCAGCTAGCTCCACAAAAATTAGAGCTGGCTCCAAAAAGGTTAAAAGTTATGGGGGTTTGAAATTTGGCGGGGCCAAGTTGACGTTTGCCCCGCACTTTTGATTTTTGAACTGTTTTTTTATAGATTTGGATTTCGCAGGCTCCATCAAATCCCTAAAAATAACAAAAACAGTTTTCACCCTCCCTAGCCCCCTACTTCAATAAATTTTACTCAATTTGATGTGATTCTATAGCTTAGAGCTAGTTCCAGCCCAATATGTAAGCAATATTAGAAAAAATGAGACGGATAAAACGATATAAGTGTTTTAGTTATAAGACGTGAGCTTTCCTGAATCCTTTATGCGCATTCTCAATCATGTGGTCATAATATGACACTAAAAGCGAATTTTCGGTTAAATCACAATTATCCAACGAAGTTGGTGCCAGTTACATTATTATATACGGTACTAAGAGTTCCTTAAATATTGCATAGCCATCATTTAGGCCTTCGGGCCGTCCTTGAAATAAATATTTAACTTATAAATAATTCGTATATTTGATAAATTATTAATTAAGCTCTAATTTTTGTGGAGCTGGCTGGACTTTTTCCTAAAAAACGAAAGTTGGGGGGGGGGGGGCAAGTTGAGGGCCCCGCCATTCCTCGGTTGCTGGCCACCCAAGGGCAAAAATGATATAGCGCCCTTCATAATTAAATATTACAATTATAAATGGTTGTTTATTGAAAAAGTGTTTCATTAAGGTAGGACCAAACTGCTCTCATCTTTATATGACTGTACCGCATATTGACTAATGTAAGTCATCACTAGATGATAATTAATATTGATTAATAAGACCTGGTGGCGCGCTTTGTAAAAATTTATAGGACCGCAAAAGGTTAATCCATACAGCATCATTAAGGACTGAATTTAAATTTATACTTTTGGGAATTTCTAAAATGTTTGAATTTTTTAATAATGATAATAGCTCAAACAATAGAAAATTGCTTCCAAATTTTTTCCTTCTAAAATATTTTCTTTGTAATTTGTTTAATGGAATTATACATTTTCATAATCCCCTGTTTTTAAGATGTGTTGAAGTTATTTTTAGCACATTTACAGAATATATTTTTTTGTAAGTTTGAATATGCTCTTTTAGAAATATTTTTGTAGGCTTTTAGCATCAGTTTTTTTTTAAAGAAATATAGCAACTTTAAAATCCGAAAAATCACCTTTAAAAAATGTTCTTGTTTCTTAAAAAAACATAACTCTGAAAATTTGCTTCCAAATTAATTCTTATAAAAAATTCCTTTGTAATTTTTTATACAGCAGAATTAGACATCTTCTCAAACTCTACTGTTTTTAAGCGATTGCTTTGAAATTGATTTGTCTAACATAATCTTTAGCACATCTTGGATAAAAAGGGCTTTCAGAATAAAATGTTCTTTTCGAAATATTTTTGTAAGCTTTTAAAATTAGTTTTTTCTTAAGTCAATATTAAATATTAACCGCTCTTAAGGTTAGTATCTAGTGTAGAGAGCGAAAATCAAGCTTATTTTTGAAAATGTTTTCCTTAGCTTCTTTAATAGATATAACAATAAAACTTTTTCTAGGACATAACGTTATCCTTATAGAATGAAGAAGAAAAATGTTTGCTTCGTCCAGCGTTTTTCGTCCAATTTTCAGATGGCGCCAAAATCGAGATCTCAAAAAACGTGTTCCCATGGCGGACAAACAATTTCCGGATTGGCACGTCTGAAACACAGAAAGGAAACGGCATTGAAAAGAGGAAGGTTTTCCATCTATCTAATATGTATGCACAAAGCGTATAGATGATGAAATCGTGGGTTAGACCGCGGAAAAGTCTAGGGGAAGCTTCTGAGGTTCTATCAAAGATATAAAATTCAAGGTGGATTATATCAATTTTCCCTGATTCAGAAAAATGTTTTAGATAATGGTTGAACGGTTTGGACGGAAACATACAGTAGTGTCATAGTGACATTGGTTTGACCTTGTGAAATCTACAGTGTGTATCAGCCAAATGGAATAAATTAAATAATAAATAAATGGGGGCGTGTTCGAAAAAAACGCTCGGATACGTCGATTGGTATTTTCAGTTTCGCATTTTTTTCAATGAAAACTTTTTATACAGGGTATATCATGTAACAGAGGCCAATACCAACTTTCTTATTTTAAATGCAATATCCTGTATATTATTCAATTTTTGGATTCTTTCGAAAATTCTAGACATATTTCCTATACTATGTCCTATACCTATCTTCAACTGTTTAGGAAACAAAGACACACTCACAGATACATTTTTTTGTCAGAAATTATTGAAATGGCATCTAGTGACCCCAAAACGGATATTTCTGTAGAAAAAAATTGAAAACATTTTCACGATCACAATAGTTTCTCGTACTTCGTAACGGAGAAAGTAAAAAAGAATATCATTTGATTACAGAAATTCGCTACAATACACTCAAAAACCAATGCGCAACTAAAAATACCAATGGAGGTGACCGAGCGTTTTTTTCGAACACGACCCCATTTATTTATTATCGAATTTATTCCATTTGGCTGATACACACTGTAAATAAGGTCAGGTGAAATTCAAAGGGCGTGCTGTGCCTTCAAAACTAATACAACTTATTACATACTTAAATAAAGTAATATGTGTTAATGATAAATTTCCTTTATTTTGCCCCTTTGTTTTATGGTATCAGATGAGTGCGATTGCCTTTAGCTATTTATCGTATTTGTCTCTGTCATGATAAAAACATAACAGTTAGGTAACATCAACTGCCTGTTTCTTTCAACATCTGTAAGTCAAGTAAATAATAAGATCGTGCAAAAAACTATGATACGCTGCGTCAATACACCTCTCGTGTGTGTGCGTGTGTGTCTGTGGCGAAAGAGAGCAATGGGGCGGTACAAAAATGTTATATTTAAGTGAGCAGTCTGTTAGGCAGCCACACACACATTTTATACGTACGCAATATATTTTATAAATAAGCTAATTAAGAAACCTGGCAGTGGCGGCTCGTCAGGGGAGGCAGGTGAGGCATTGCCTCACCATTAATTTCCTATATTATAAAAATATAAATTTATTCAACAAATTTCTTCCGTATTGGATTTAATATTGATAATTAATAATTATACAGTAATTATAAATTGTTGTATTAACGGAATGTTCCCGATTTTTAATGATTAGAATTAGCGCCTCCAACCAGCCCGGACTTGAGGCAAACGTAAACCAGCGCGATCGGAATTTATGCAACTTAATATGCCTCCATACTGTTTACATATACCGCATTCGTTGTAATGTGCAGATTTATTTCGATATTGGAGGCGAGCCTCAGAGGCTTCTCATTGGTCGGAAATGACCCGCGTGATAGAGACAGAACAGTCGCAGCGCTCGCCATTGTCAGCTGTGCTAAGGCCAGTGTTGCCAAGTCAGCGGAAAATCCGCTAGATCTGCGAAATTTTGAATCCGAATTGCGGAATAATTTTCGTTTTAGCAGCTGGCGGATTTTCTAACGGAAGTATGTTGAATCATTGAGAAAACTTGCGTAATTCAATTTAAATTTAAACTTTAAATTTACAAGAGAAAAAGCAGAAACTTAAAACATTAACGCAAATAAAATTATAACTAACGGAAAAATGAACACATTTTCAAAAATTAAAGCTAGTTTCAAAGGTAGATGTTCTGTGAATATGCTAAAATATTTGAAGAACCCTTCTTATATCAAAACTTATTTTCTTTTAGATTTTTGTTTTGTTTAAGTGTTTAACAACTTAAAACATTAATTTTCAAAAATTCATAACTTACGAAAAAAGCGGCACATTTAAAAAAATTACAGCTGGTTTTAAAGGTAGTTGTTTTGTGAATGTATTTAAAAAAAATAGATTTTTTTGTTCAAGTGTTCAACAACTTTAAATATTAATTTTCAAAAATTCATATGTTTTGTTCAAGTGTTCGACAAATTAAAATATTAATCTACAAAAATTCATAACGCAAAAATAATCAAAATTTAAAGTTAATTTTAAATGTATTATGATTGCATTAGAATTTTTAAGAAATTCAATCACATCAGTATTATTTTTTTCTATTTTTTCTTTTTTCAAATATTCGACAAACTTAAAAAAAAATCATTTTCAAAAATTTATAACTCGCAAAAAAATAGACACATTTTCAAAAATCGAAGGTAATTCTAACGGCAGATGTTTTGTGAATATACTAGAATTTTTGATAAATCCTATCATACCAGAATTTTTTTCGTTCGACAACTTAAAACGATAATTTGCAAAAATTCATACCACCCAAAAATGAACTCATTTTCAAAAATCAAAGTTTTGGAGATGGTCAGTCGTTCTGTCGATTTATTAAAATATTTGTCGAACTCAATTTTGCTTTAGATTTTTGTTTTGTCTAAGTGTTCAACAAGTTAAAACATTCAAAATTCATTACTTTAAAAAAAAGTGACACATTCTCAAAAATTTAAGTTAGTTTTAAAGGGAGATGTTTTGTGAATATATTAAAAAAATAGATTTTTTTGTTCAAGTCTTCAACAACTTAAAATATTCATTTTCAAAAATTCATAACTCGAGCAGAAATCGATTCATTTAAAAAAATCAAAGCTCTTTTTAAGGTAAATAAATGCATTATGATTGCATCAGAGTTTTTAAAGAATTAAATCATATCGATATTTATTTTCTATTTTTTCTTTGATCAAATATTCGACCAGTTAAAAAATTATTTTTAAAAATTTATAACTCACGTAGAAATTGACACATTTTTAAAAAGTTTAAGTTAATATCTTGTGAATATACTAAAACTTTTCATCATGTAAGAATTTATTTTCTTTAGATTTTGTTTGTTGACTTGGTTGAAAACTCAAAACATTAATTTTCAACAAGAAATTGGCAGACTCAAACATCTAAGTTAGTTTTAAAGGTGATAAAGATTTTAAAAATGTTGTGAAATTCTATTATATCACTATTTATTTTTTTGCATTTATTTTGTTTGTCTTTAACAACTGAAAATATTAATTTTCAAAAATTCATAGCTCACGTAAAAATTGACTCAGTTTCAAAAATCGAAGGTAATTCTAAAGGCAGATATTTTGTGAATATACTAGAATTTTTGATAAATCCTATCATACCAGATTTTTTTTTCGTTCGACAACGTAAACCGATAATTTAAAAAAAAATTCATAACACCCAAAAATGAACTCATTTTCAAAAATCAAACTTTTGAAGATGGTCAGTCGTTCTGTCGATTTATTAAAATATTTGTGGAACTCCATTTTGCTTTAGATAAAACATTCAAAATTCATAACTTAAGGAAAAAGTGACATATTCTCAAAAATTTAAGTTAGTTTTAAAAGGAGATTTTTGTGTATGTATTAAAAAAATAGATTTTTTTGTTCAAGTCTTCAACAACTTAAAATATTAATTTTCAAAAATTCATAACTCGAGCAGAAATCGATTCATTTAAAAAAATCAAAGCTATTTTTTAAGGTAAATAAATGCATTATGATTGCATCAGAGTTTTTAAAGAATTCAATCATATCGATATTTTTTTTCTATTTTTTCTTTGATCAAATATTCGACCAGTTAAAAAAATCATTTTTAAAAATTCATAACTCACGTAGAAATTGACACATTTTAAAAAAATCAAAGTTTAAGTTAAAGGTTAGGATATCTTGTGAATATACTAAATATTAAAAAAATAGATTTTTTTTTGTTCAATAACTTCAAATATTAATTTTCAAAAATTGATAACTCGAGCAGAAATCGATTCATTTAAAAAAAAACAAAGCTATTTTTTAAGGTAAATAAATGCATTATGATTACATCAGAGTTTTTAAAAAATTAAATCGTATCGATATTTTTTTCAATTTTTTCTTTGGTCAAATATTCGACCAGTTAAAAAAATCATTTTTAAAAATTCATAACTCACGTAGAAATTGACACATTTAAAAAAATCAAATTTTAAGTTAAAGGTTAGGATATCTTGTGAATATACTAACAATTTTCAGCAATTACATCATGTAAGAATTTATTTTCTTTAGATTTTGTTTGTTCACAAACTTAAAAAATGGTGATGTGGCCATCATGTTACTTTCTCCGACTTTATATTTACGTTTTCATGGGTTTATTTTCAATTGAAATCATATTTTAAATGTACATCGAGCGTTGCGTAAACTCGGATGAAGCTGACGTTTAAAACGTCAAAATCATGAAAGATGGAAAAATTATACTTCAAATTCAAAAACTCGGTTTACTCAAAAACAGTGTTTAACAACTGAAAAATTAATTTTCAAAAATTCATAACTCACGTAAAAATTGACTCAGTTTCAAAAATCAAGGTTGATTTTAAAGGTAAATGTATTATGATTGCATCAGAGTTTTTAAGGAATTCAATCACATCGATATCATTTTTTTTTAGTTTTTCTTTGTTCAAATATTCGACCACTTAAAAAATTCGGGGAAATTTACTCATTTTCAAAAATCAAAATTTATATTAAAGGTAGATATCCTGTGAATATATTAAAAATTCTGAGCAATTCCATCATATAAGTTTTTTTAGATTTGTTCAATTGCTCGACAACTTAAAGCATTCATTTTTAAAAATTTATAACTCCGGGAGAAATTGGCAAATTTTCAAAAATTTAAGTTAGTTTTAAAGGTAGGTGTTTCGTAAAGATTTCATAATTTTTGTTGTATTCTATTATGTCACTATTTTTTTAAATTTTTTGTTCGTCTTCTACTAAAAATATGAATTTTCAAAGATTCATTCAAATTTTTAAGGAATTCAATCATATTTGTATTTATTTTTCTTCGGATTATGTCATTGTTATACCTAATATTTAACCGTAATTAGTACGCAAAACGTTAAATTCAACTGTTTAAATAAGAGACAGATTTATTTCGTACTTTATATTTTCATATTTTCTGGCGGCATTCTAGTGGAATTAGGTTGGCTATTTGGCGGAAATATTATGTGATCAGATGGCAACGCTGGTTAAGGCAGCTTCACAACGACCTAGGAATGGTATCGAGAACGGGAACGAAAATGTACCTGGTTTGTCGTTCCCGTTACCGGAAATTAGTTATTAGTTGTGTAAAGATAATATACGTAATGTTTTAAGTACGGCTCGGGAAATTGAAATCGAAACTATAATAAGAACGTGAAGGAAAATAGAGAGGTTTTAAAAAGGTGTGTAGATAATAATAAATCTATGCCTCACCAAACCAAAAGTTGACGAGCCGCCACTGAAACCTGGTCAAATAAGTCAAATATGAAATATAAAACTGCATTATATATCACAAGCGTAACATAAAACATGTAGCTTAGCTTAAGAATTAATTTAATCGCTCGATAAATACTATGACATTCATAATTTATTATTATTATTATTAATAATAATAATAATAAATTAAATATAAAGAAATACCCTGGGCGGTCCATTGGTGTAGTGGGTAGAGGCGAGGCTTGTGCCGGCTGCACCGCGGCCGTGTGGGTTCGATTCCCATCCCGGGCGGAAGATTTTTCGGCGATCGAGAAGTATTCGCTTGGGTCCGTGGTTGTTGTATACGTCTTACATTATTCATTTGTTCATTTATTCCCATTATTCATACAAATAAAATACAAAAATAATAGCCGTGTGTGACTGAATGGCTAAAGCCAAAGTCAAACAAAAAAAAAAAAAAAGAAATACATATGAAAATACAAAATATTGATATAAATTTAAGTTTGTACACATTAACACATATAAATGATTTATAAAGACATAAAAATAAATAATAATAAAAAAGACATAGATGATTTTTTTTATACGTTAAAACTGTGGTATGCAGTGGTATAGTTTTAGTTTAGTAAATTAGTAGGTTAAGTGGAAGAGAGGTTACTACCTCACTGAACTTCGCCTACTCTGCCATGATATTTCTTGTACTTTTTTTTCTCGCAATAAAGACAATTTATTATTATTATTATTATTATTAAACAGAGTACAATTTTATTATTTACGGATATATGATCTAAAACACAAGCTTATTTAAATTAGCTTCATTGTAAACAACTACGGTGTAGATCTATTATATTATAACTAGAGTCCGGATTTATATGCGCTAAAAAAGGCATTATATTTTTTTTATATGCGCTAAAAAAAGACGTTATAATTTTTTTATATGCTCTAAAAAGGCATAATTATAATTTGTTTATATGCGCTTAAAATTAGCCAATATATGCGACAAAATGATTCAAATATGGATTTTATATGCGGTTTAATTAAAAATAATGTTGCAAAATAAAAAAAATATACAAATATCAACTATTGATAATTTATTTATTGGAATTATAATGTAGAACCAACATTTGATTTTGATTTTCTATTTAGGTAAAGTTAAATGGCATAGAGTTCATGTTAAAATTTATTATGTCCTCCTCAGTCTCAATCTTTACATTTTTTAAGTGCTGCCGATTCTTCATCATTAAAATTAAGAAGAATATTTCCTAATTTTTCAAAATTATTGGCGTAAAATAAAGCGGTACGGTTGCATGGAGTATCATCTGCATAGGCGTACTAGCTTAACTTGCTTATAGGGAAATCCCCGCATTCTATATAAATAATATAATATATACATATCTACCAGTGGCGGCTCGTGAATCATGTTGATGATAGAGCCACATATACAATATGCCCCCTCCCCCTCTTTTTTGAAGAACGATTTATATTCCTAGACCAAAGTAACCGGCGAAAAAGTGTTTTAAGAATTAATTAAAAATTCTTGCTCAGCTTGAAACTACAGGTAGTGCTATGGCTCCTTGGGTCTGTATAACGAGCCGCCCCTGCATTCGACAGCAAAATATACTACTTTTGACAGCTGAAAAATACAATTTTTGACAATTCAAAGATTTTGAATTTTAGCTGAAAAATACTGTTTTTAACAGCTGAAACATATCATTGTTGACACACGAAAAATACTATTTTTAACAAAAAAGTACTATTTTTGACAGTTGGAAAATACTAATTTTCAACAGCCGAGGAATACCATTTTTGTCAACTGAAACATACCATTCCTGACACAGGAAAAATACTCTTTTTGACAAAAGTACTATTTTGGACAGTAAAAAATACTACTTTTGACCGCTGAAAAATACAATTTTTGACAATTCGTAAATGTCGAAAAAAACTATTTTTACTAACTAAAAAAGACTGTTTTTGGCAGCTGAAACATAGCATATTTGGTTGCTGAAGAATACCATTTTCTATAACTTTAAAATGCAACTCGATGCAGCTGAAAAATATTATTTTCAACAGCTGGGGATTACCACTCTTGACAGCCGTAAAATAGCATTCCCGACAACTGAAACATACCGTTATTGGCAGCTAAAGATACAATTTTTGACAAGAGCAAAAAAATCAATTTTTGACAACAAAATATACAGGTACTGACAGCTGAAACATGCCATTTTGACAGTTAAAAAATGTCAAAAAATGTTGCTTTTGATATCTAAAAAATACCATGGGAAATACCGTTTTTGGCAGCTGAAAAGTATCATTTTTGACAGCTGAAACATTACATTTTTGACAGCTGAAACATTACATTTTTGACAGCTGAAACATTACATTTTTGACAGCTGAAACATTACATTTTTGACAGCTGAATAATACAATTCTTATTAGCTGAAAAATACCATTCCTGATAACAGCAACACACTATTATTGACAACTGTATCGTATCATTATTGTCAGCTAAAAAATACAATTTTTGAAAACCAAAAATACAATTTTTGGCAACAAAAAGTACAATTTTTTAAAGCTGAAATATGCCATTTTTGACAATTAAAAAAATATCGAAAATGCTGCTTTTGATAGCTGAAAAATACCCCATTTGACAGCTGAAAAATATCTTTTTTGACAGTTGATTAATATACTTGTTAACAGCTGAAAAATACAATTTTTAACAGCTGACACATACCATTCTTGACAACTACAACAAACCATTATTGACAACTGTAACATACCATTATTGTCAGCTAAAAAATACAATTTTTAACAACAAAAAGTACAAGTTTTTACAACTGAAAAATGCTATTTTGACAATAAAAAAATGACCAAAAATGTTGGCTTTGATGGCTGAAAAATACGATTTTTATAGGTGAGAAATACCTCTTTTGACAGCTGAAAAATATCATTTTTGACAGTTAAATAAATACATTTCTTAACAGCTGAAAAATACCATTCTTGACAACTGCAACAAACCTTTATTGACAACTGTAACATACCATTATTGTTAGCAAATACAATTTTCGACAGCCGTAAAATACCATTTTTGACAATTAAAAAATGTCAAAAAATGCTGCTTTTAATAGCTGAAAAATACCATTTTTATAGGTAAGAAGTACCTTTTTGACAGCTGAAAAGTACCATTGACAACTGAGAAATATCATTCTGCAACAAACCATTATTGACAACTGTAACATACCATTATTGCCTGCTAAAAAATACAATTTTTGACATCACAAAAAATACAAATTTTGACAGCTGAAAAATGCTATTTTTGACAGTTAAAAAAATGTCGAAAAATGCTGCTTTTGATAGCAAAAAAGAACATTTTTATAGATTGAAAAACATCATTTTTGACAGTTGAATAATACACTTTTTAACAGCTGAAAAATACCATTGTTGACAACTGCAACATTCCATTATTGACAACTGTAACATACCATTATTGCCTGTTTTTGACTACAAAAAGTAAATTTTTGACAGCTGAAAAATGCCATTTTTGAAAATTAAAAAAAGTCGCAAAAAGCTGTTTTTGATAGCTGAAAAATAACATTTTAATAGGTGAGAAATACACTTTTTGAGATAAAAAAACATTTTTTATAACTGAAGAATATCATTTTTGACAGCTCTTAACAGCTGAGAAATGCCATTTTTAACAGCTGAAAAATACGATTTTTGACAATTGCAACAAAACATTATTGACAACTTTCTGAAATTTGAAAGCTCGAATAATTTTTGAATAATTTTATGACTTCCGGACTTAAAAAATAAAAAGTGGTGATTAATTAAAAAAAAAACTAGGTGAATAATGTGCTTGAGTTTTTTTTAGAATGTAAATGTCCAATCATTTTTAAATAATTTTGTAAAGATATTTTGGATTTTTTTTTATTGCTCTTTCAACTGTAACATACCATTATTGTCAGCTAAAAAATACAATTTTTGACAACAAAAATTACAGTTTTTGACAGCTGTAAAATGCCATTTTTAATAAATAAAAAATATTGAAAAATACCATTTTTAATAAATAAAAAATGTTGAAAAATACCATTTTAATAGATGAGAAATACCTTTTTTGACAGATGAAAAATAACATTTTTGACAACTGAAAAATGTTATTTTCGACAGTTTAATAATACATTTCTTAACAGCTGAAACTACCATTTTTAACAGCTGAAACATATCATTCTTGACATCTGCAACAAACCATTATTGACAATTGCAACACACCATTATTGTCAGCTAAGAAATACAATTTTAGACAACAAAATAAAGAAAGAACGATTTATTTATCTTTCTAGACCAGGGGTCTCCAAACTTTTTCCATCGCGGGCCATATATACAATTCTTCATAACCTAGTGGGTCAAGATATAATCAATTTTATAACTAATTTCAAAACCTATAACAAAAAATCGTTGTAGAATTTTAAAATGTGACATTTACGGAACATGTAACTGCTTGAGGTCGCGGGCCGCATTTGGCCCGCGGGCCGTAGTTTGGAGACCCCTCTTCTAGACCAAAGTAACGTTTTAAGAATTAATTAAAAATTCTTGCGAGCTTGAAACTACTACAGGCAGTGCCATGGCTCATTGGCTCCTATATAACGAGCCGCCCCTGATATCTAGATAACACAAGGTTTCGTTCGCGAGTTAGGGGAATCCCTTAAATTTATCTTATACGATTTTATAAAAAAAGATTTCCACGCTCGCAAATTTATAAAGAAATTTCAACAAAATCAATTACAATTAATGGAAATATTGACTTTATATGTGGTTATATGCGGATATATGCTCAAATAAGTTTAATGTGACAATACCTCGAAATATTAAGTTATATGCGAAGTAAAACTTGGTACTTTGATTTATATCAGAGAGAAACGTATAGATACAATTCGCCAGTTCAATACGAAAGAGCAAATAAAACATGTAAAAAAATATAAATCCGGACTCTAATTATAACCAAAACCAGATTACCATTTTACAGTTTTGAGATATTGAAGGTGTAAAGTGTAACATTACATGAAAAATCCAGTACAAAAGAAAACACCTTTTTTTTAAATTAAATTCTGATCTTACTCAATACTGATATATAGAAACGAGTCGTGAAGATTTAAACAAATTTAACAATTCAATAAATGAGTTTTATAAAAACTAAATATGGCCTGAATATGTATACCATGTGATTGATTTACCGCGGAACATAGCAAGTTAAAATGGGAAAACGGTTTTCTTTTTATTGCTGGTCCCCTATTTAATCTCAAATAAATCTTGTACCATCGATGGATTGAATTAATTGGGCTTCCTATGGTACCATACATTAATTATTTAACTCTGTTTTACCATCTGTATAAAGCTTTAAACGTAATTTAATTTATTCAAAACAGTCGTGTTACCTTTGCTTTTTGATTGATTGTACGTCAATAGAAAATCGTTTGTATATTTGACGTTATTTCGGTGTCAAATTTGCGTAAATAATAATGAATAATAGTAATTCTAACGAAGAAAGATTTTCTTATGACCGCAAAACCTACTATATTCTATTGTTCTTCCAAATCATCTGTATCAACCATGCATCGTCTTATTAGAAAATTTGAGGAAAAAACGAATGTGGCAGCAAAACACGATGCATGATGCTTATTGTTGTATTATTTTAACCAATGGTCTTATTGGTATTATTGAAAGTTAAACAAGTCCGAGCGAATAACAATTTCGAATTAAAGGAAATGGTGCAATAAATGGAGAAAGAAAGGAAATATTCTGTGCCGAAATATGTGGATTTAAATTTCATTGGAACCAATTAATTAAAACAACTCTTTATTATCATTTAAACCGTTTTTACTTTCTCCGTTATGAAGTAGGAGAAAGAATTGTGATCGTGAAAATTTTTGCAATTTTTTTTTACGGTAATATCCGTTTTAGGGTGCCAGGATGCCATTTCAACAATTTATGGAAAAAAAATATGTGTGTGTGTGTGTGTATATGTGTGTGGCTGTGGGTCTGTGTGCGTTGTATCTCAAAAACTAATAGACTAATTGATATAAAACTTTGAACACAAGTCTTATTTGATAATCTGAAGTACTGAAAAGCTTTTGGTAAAATTTCGTACACCACAAGTGGGTATTTACCTTGACTG
Source organism: Ocypus olens (assembly GCA_910593695.2). NCBI lineage: Eukaryota > Metazoa > Arthropoda > Insecta > Coleoptera > Staphylinidae > Ocypus > Ocypus olens. Next base: position 7,268,760 of record OU343064.1, read on the forward strand.
TTGTTTGTTTTTTTCCAATATTTTTTTAAATATGAAAAAATCATAAAAATATTTAAATAAATATTGAAGGCAATAAAGAAATAAATATCTCTTGCTTAAAAATATTTTTCATGAAATCATTTTTGTTCGAGATTTTTTTTTTTTCTTTTTTTCTTTTTTGTTTAATAAATATGAAACCATAATAGTTACAGCAAATTTACGTCAATAATAATTGTCGAGAATGCCAGAATGAACAATTTATAAAGAATAAGTTTTTTTCGAAATCTCCTTAGTTTTTGAGTAAACTGAGTTTTTGAATTTGAAGTGTAATTTTTCAACCTTTCATAATTTTGACGTTTTAAACGTCAGTTTCATCCGAGTCTACAAAACGCTCGATGTACATTTAACACATGATTTAAATTGAAAATAAACCATGACAGCGTAAATATAAATGATAGCATCAAGTCTGAGGAAGTAACATGATGGCCACATCACCATTTTTTTATGAAGTCAAATAACGAATTGTTTGGTATCATAAAAAGACTAAAAGAATGGTCTATCCTACGGTGCTATAAATTTGTGTGAAGATTGAACATGGGAGTACGCATTGAAAGATTCGGTTCCTCATGCATGTTTCCTATGTTCCGGCCAAAAAATCACGGCATACTTAACCTGTTCATGACTTCTGCAAAAAGTCTTACTAAAACTATAAACAAATAACTTTTCGAAACAACTACTTCCCTGTCTACCCCCTCGCCGGATATATAGAGTGTCCCATTTTAAATTGCCACCCCAAATATCTCGAAACTTGAGCAACATAGCAAAAAATGGTTCAGATGAAAGTTGTAGGTTTCGGTGGGGGCATATGCCAGTGATCTTGAAAATGACCTTGGCGTTAATTTTCAAGGTCAAACGAAGGTCAACTTTGATTTTTGAAATGGAACCCTCTATTTTTTATTGCGGGATCGTATTCTGCAGGAAAAAATACAAACTTTTTGTAAGAAATGTTTTTTATAAAACGCTTTTTCACGAATTTTGTCCGTCATGTTGTTTGAAATCTCAGATGAATCGAGGCATTGTCGTTTTTCAAAATTTGTTAAGAAATGTAGCCATTATGTTACTTTCTCTGATTTGATGGAATAAAAGGGATTTTTATGATAGATTTCATATGTATCGTTTTTTTTTTCCAGAATTTAGTGGGATTCCGAAAAATATTTTTTGTTGGCTAATATAAAAATAATCAACGCAATCCGCCTTAAAACAAAATGTCATCACTCTGAACTTGAATTTGATAGTGTGATGTACACCTCGTGATTAAACAATTTTTCAAATTCACTCAGAAATTACATATTTTAGATATCAGAAAAAATCATTGATGCACCTTGCTTGGGCACAAATTGGCAGCACTCTAAACTTGAATTTGAGTGAATAAAACGTGCACGTCGTGATAAAAAACATTCTAAAAATATCATCGCACGTGAAATTACCTTCCTTTTTTCAAATGCTCTCAGAAATGATATATTTTTGACATTTCAAAAAATTATTGACGTACCTTGCTTGTAAACAAAATGCCGGCACTCTGAACTTGAATTTAAGTGACTTGAATGTGCACCTCATGATTAAAGAATTTCTAGAAGTATTATCGCACGTGAAATTTTCTTCAAATTTTTCAAATACGCTCAGAAATGGCATATTTTGGACATATTACAAAATAGTAGACGCACTTTGCTTGTAAACAAAATCTCGGCACTCTGAACTTGAATCTGAGTCAGAAATGCGCATCTCGTGATTAAAATAAAACTAAAAATATCATACATGGAATTATATTCAAATTTTTCAAATACGTTAAGAAATGTCATATTTTTTACATATCAAATAATAACTGACTGCTCATGGCGTTGCTCTGCTCCCGCACCTTTGATGCTAATGCCGAGAGTAATACATGGATCACAGCCTGGATTCATCTAAGATTTTAAACAATATGACAACAAAATTCGTGAAAAAACTCTCAAAAAGCATTAAAGCAAAAAACGTTTACTGCAAAAAGTTTGTAATTTTTCCCAGAGAAACAATGCCGTAATGAAAAATAGGGGTTTCTATTTGAAAAATCAAAGATAACCTTCGTCTGTCCTTGAAAATTAACGCCAAGGTCATTTTCAAGGTCACTGGCATATGTCCTCCTCCGAAACCTACAACTTTCATCTGAAACATTTTTTGCCATGTTGCTCAGTTTTCGAGATATTTGGGGTGGCAGTTTAAAATGGGACATCCTGTATAATGATACAAAAGAAATTTGCTTGTTATTACCAATACTACTAGATAAATAACATTGGTTTAAGATCGTTTATTTTTACGTACGAAACTAACTTGAAAATGATTCTTAAATTAAATTTGAAAACTTTAAACTGTAAATGATATTATTAAAATGAAAAAGCTAGATATTGTTTCGATGAGGACAAACAATGCTAAATGAAATAAATTTGACAATAACTAAATATACCACTGAGTTATAAAATATATGAAAATAATTAAGTTAATAGCCATCTGCAGACACGTTTCGAGATTTATCTCTTATCAGTGCAGCTTCGCCTTCGAATTGAATGTAAAAATATAATGTTAAAGAGTGAACGTGAACAATTCGTAACCAACTGACAGGGTTATGGAATGTTTGAACCCGTTTTATACTTGAAGGCTAGGTGATTAGTCACGAACTTGTTGAATATTCATATTTTCAGACTATATTCGTCTTTAATAAAAATATTTATTGCTTCTGCAATAAGTGACGTTGTCTCTAATGTAAATAAATTAGATAATTCAACTCAATAATTCATTAAAAAAACATTATGTTTTCATAACTTATCTTATTTTGGTATACAATGTTTATACTTATTTCAATTGTCTGAGTCCTCGAATAAGTCTTCTTCTCCATCGAAATTTTCGGCCGCTGGTTCAGGAATCATGTCTCCACCTCCTTGGAAGTTGGAATAGGCTTGTAATAAAAATAATAATAATAATCAAAACGCCTTTATTGTCCAACGAAAAAAACCAATACAGGACACTTCACAAGAATTAGAAATAACTGTTAAAAATAAAAATATATACGTGATAAATAAAACAAATTAAACACACTTATGGCTGATTAATGCACTCTGGGAAGCACAGTTATATTCTTATCAACTAAAACAACGAAATAAATCATCGTGCACTATATAAAAATATAAATAATATTTACAAAGAAACAGATAATGAAGGCGCAATAAGCAAATCCGAGATAAATCCAGTTATTACTGCAAACGTGCTGTAATTACTCAGATTAAAATTTCTCACACTTTTAGCAAATCTCATTAAAAATATAGAACTTCAACAATATACGTTTTGTATTCGGTAATGTACACTCTTTATGCAAACTCAATAGGTTATGAATTATTAAAATTGTGGAAATATTCAAACATGCTCTACTTTAATAATTTTCGAACAATTTATTTCAGCAACCTTACTACAAAATATTGTCGTGTACTTTATAATAATACACGCTAATTATCTGCGTATGTTGGTCAATCAAATATTATGTCTAATAATTACATAGAAAGTGTATGCGATTTGTATTCATAAGCTTTTTAAGTCGACCTTAATTAATTAATTTCTTCCCATTTTAAATACAAGAAAACGAAATGTGGCCTGAATATATGAATATTCAACATGTTCGTTAATCTGCAAGCAAAAAATGAAGTCTTACTAAGACTATAAACAAACAACTTATTGAAACAACTACTTCCCTGGCTAGTGCCACTCGACACGGATATTGAATGATACAAAAGAAATTTGCATGTTATTACTAGTACTACTAGAAAAGAACATTGGTTTAAGATCGTTTATTTCTACATACAAGACTAACTTAGAAAATTATTCTAAAATGAAATGTGAAACTTTAAACTGTAAATGTTATTATTAAAATGAAAAAACCAGAAAACATTTCGACAAGGACACACAGTGCTAAACTTATCTAGTGTTACCAGATGAAACAAATTTGATAATAACTAAAAATACCACTGAATTAAAGAATATATGAAAATTAAGTAATTGGCCATCTGCAGACGCGTTTCGAGATTTAACGAACAGGTTGAATATTCATATATTCAGGCTACATTTCGTTTTCTTGTATTTATCTAATGCTTTCTGCAACAAGTAAAGTTGTTTCTAATTTGTTTTTTTCTTCCCATTTTATTTAACTAGTAATTTATGGTTGTAACGCGGTTACGAAAATGCCACTGAAATAATCTGGCAATTAAATCGAAATTAAACGTATTGTTTATTGATTATTTAAGCTCCAAAATATTAGAAACAAAACCAACATCATGTTTCCACGAATTAAATCTATTATTTTATCAACGCAACTCGCATATTGTATTTTTTTTTTAATATAAAATCAATAAATAAGAAAACAATTAAAACTTCATTTAAATCATAAGTATACTATTAAATATTTTTTTAACAAGGTTAATATCAAGGTGTACGAAGCGACTGGCTGCAATCATCCTCTGCAATATCCTTGTAGTATTCGCAGCTCTAACAAGGTGGATGTATTTGATTTTCACAAAACCGGATGATCTTACTTATATATAATTCCAGAAATTTTAGATTTTTCCGTGCACGTGAGGATTTACTTTTTATTTTCTTTGTCGGCTTTATAAAATCTATGCGTCTGCATATATTTGTTATATACAGGAATTTAAGACAAAACGCATATTTAGTCAATTAGTCACCACTTAAATATTCTACTAATTTAAAGAGAATCCTAAAAATCAGGGCCGCGGCGTCCGAAATCTGTAAATTTAGTTCGAGCGCCCAGAAATAGCGGCCGGTTGCCTGGACCCCTGTTGGAAGTGTATCCGATTTCTAACCGGCTAACGATTTTGCCAAACAAACACAAGAAGTGTCGCAAAGCATATAAGAAAAAAAACCGTTGGTGAAAGAATTTTGGATCCTAGAGAAAAATTCAGAATTGTCTTTTCTTTTGAAATTTTGGGCATCGCTATTAATTTGATATCCGAACGTTCTGAGCTCCTTGTTTAAATTTTTGCTGGTATTTCTGAGAATCTGCAGAATCCGAATATTTAAGAAAATTTTGTATGGATTTAGATAATTAATTACAGGTAACCGAAAATGGTAAATTGACCAAAGATTTAGATGGAATCGAACTCCTAAAATAATTGTTATCTTTTTAGAGAACTATTTCCTAATCATTCCCAATTAAAACCATTAGAAATTTTAAATTATTTAATTAGCCAAGACTTACGCCCGGTTTCTCCAACGAATCTTGAGTAGATAAAACCTATCTTAAAAATAAGACGGTTTTAAAGTGTTGCGCCAACCATAAATCAGATCTTAAGTCGTAAGAAGGTCTTACATTATAAGACGCCGAAAATGCATCTTAAGATTCGGATTCTAACCTATAAAATTAGCAATTTTCAACAATGTCTGTCTGTTATAGGAAGTATTCATTGAAATGGCTAATAAGTTATTAGAAGTGATGGATGCGTTTGGATTTGATGTAGAGGTTGTAGAAATTCCAGATAATCTACATTACTGACCGAAGGATTTGACAACTCAACCACCGATTTCTCATTCATTAATACCTCCGCCAGTTCTCTTTTACTTTCTGCACTTCCCTATTCCATGCTGCACGTGTCGAGTTTCTGGATTATGAAATCCCATGCTTCTTACTTCTGTTTGTTTATGGCAGCATTTGTTGTTTTATTTTCCAAAATTTTGTACACCGATATTAACGACGCTCTTTCGTGAAGTTTCCACGCTTCGATTGCACTTTCGCCATTATCAAACCACTCTAAACTCGACAACAGGAGGTTTAAAAATGGTTAGAAATGAATTTGACATAAAACGGCTTGTAAAGTTTATGCGAAAATACAACGTTACCACGTGTAATAAAATCTTACCTAAGGTATGTATAAATTTGTTTGGTGCAACAGAACAAAAAGTTAAGATGTACTTAAAAATAAGACATACTTAAGTGAGACGTATTTTAAGATTCGTTGGAGAAACCGGGCGTTAAGTAGATAAAACCGATCTTAAAAATAAGACGTTCTTAAAGTGTTGCACCAAGCATAAATCAATCTAAATGTCGTAAGAAGGTCTTACATTACATGGCATCTTAAGATTCGGATTCTAACCTATAAAATTAGCAATTTGCAACACGTGTGTCTGTTGTTGGAGGTATTAATTGATATGGCTAATAATTTATTAGAAGTGATGGATGCATTTGCACCATTACCACCGATTTCTTATTCATCAATGATACCATAAAATCGTCATCTTCAGCTTAAACAGTTCTCTCTTATTTTCTACTACACTCTTCTTTTTTCCATGGTTCATGTTTACCCACATTTTTTGGGGGAATCTCTTTCTCTATGCACGTGTTTAGTTTCCGTGCGTTAAATTTCTGGGTGATGGAGTCCTATGCTTTTTCCGTCTGTTTGTATGTTGCAGCATTTGTTGTTTTATATTCTACAATTTTGTGGACCATTACTAACGACGCTAATAAATTTCGTTCTTACTTCGTGAAATTTACACGCTTGGCTTGCACTTTCACCATTATTAAACCACACTAAATTCGACAACAGGAGGGTTGAAATGAATTTGACATAGGACGGCCTATCAAACTGACGCGAAAAAGAAACGTTGCCATGTGTAATGAAATCTTACCTAAGATATGTATAAATTTGTTTGGTGCAACAGAACAAAAAGTTAAGAACTACTTAAAAATAAGACGTACTTAAGTGAGACGTATTTTAAGATTTGTTGGAGACACTGGGCGTTAGTTCCCTGTTTTCCAAATTTCAGTATTATTCTAAGAATATTTTGAACAATACCGATAACTGTAGCTTCCGACGAAAGGAGTTTTTCCAAATTAAGGTTAATTAAAAATTATTTACAGTCAACTATAACCCACGAGCGATTTGCTAATTCAACCATAATTTCTATTAAAAATGAGATCGGTGAAACAATTCAAATTTAATTGATAAATTTGCATCAAAAAAATCGCGAGAAGTATTGTTTTAGAATTTACTGACAATGAGTAGCGTTCGAATAGTTGATGTTCTTGTTACTGAACTGAAGGTTTGATCATAATTTACTCGTTTGCGAAAAATCTTGATCACCAATCTGGCCTTGTTTTTACTTTGTGGAGTCGTTGTAGGTGTCTGGTTCCTCCAAGGTCGTCGAGGTGAGCATCACATAATCCTGGAATTTCTGTGGAGCTATAAGATCCACTCGGTTACGAAGTTTCCGCGTAGTCTCACCCGCATTCTCTTCTTCATTGATTTTCGGCATTTCTGAGATTGCTCAATCACTGTCACTGTCATCATGTTTCCAGAATTACATTTCTTCGTTTTCTTCAATCCGGGATTTGCTGTCATTCAGGCCAGTCTCTTCAGATTCGTCGCTTCCTGTGGGTATAATAATCCCGTTTTCCACCAAATTTTCTTCGAAGATGACGTCTTTGGATCTATAGAGCTTGTTTTCTTCTTCACTGTAGATACTGTGTCCGTCGTCGTTACCATAGCCGATGAGGATTCCTTTAATCACCTTTGTATCCATTTTCGTCCTTCCTTCGATAGATTTAGTCCATTCCTTCGAATAAATACAGCATTTTGAACCAATGTTTCAAACCTGGATTTCCCTGGCCCTGTCCCGTTAAGGATGTAGGTACCTGTTCGTATTATCTCGGCCCGAAGTGCTTGATACCTTTCTTTTGTAAACTGGTTCAGGGTCGAACTCCCTGCCATTATCACTCAGCAGCTGCAGACTGTTTCTTCCTTAGCTAGGAATTGGCTCAGTTTTTCAGTAATTTTGGATTTTTGCCGCAGAAAATAAACTGTCCTGATTTTTTGTAATTATCCTTGAAAAGCACAAAATATCGATATCCAGAACTCGATTCTTGAAATGTACCGCAAACATCCGTGTGAATTCGCTCTCCCGGTTCCGTTGTTCTGGACCTCGTGCCGAACGGTAGCCGATGAGCTTTATCATAAAAACAACCTTCACACAGTTCACTGTGCTTTTCTATGTTCATGTCAATCTCTTTCCGACTCGTTCGTGGTACAACTTCAGCAGGTTTCCCTTACTCACTGAATTGACCTTATCTAATAGAGTTCGAACTTCTCACAGCCAACTTGAACAGTCCTCGATGACGAGCTCCGTCCAATTGTTGACTAGGAAGTTGCAGACTTCAGCTAATGAAGATGAATTGGCTATCCGAGTACTTATCCTGGAATGCAAGCACGGAGAACAGATTTCTCTTGATTCCGGGTATACATCAAATATCAGCCAAGGTAATTTTGTGCTATTTTTCTTGGATTGCTACCCCAACTTCTACTTTACATATTCCAATGGCTTCGATTTTCTCACCATTTGTTGTGGTCACTGAGTGTTCAGTTGAAAAAGACTCGAACGTTCTTAATGTAAATCTAATCATTTAAAATATGGCTTATTGCGCCATTGTCCCCTGCATCTCGACGACTCAGCATCTGTTTCAGTTGAGCTAACAGTGACGAGCAGACGCGCACCCAGGGGGTGGCTATCGGGCTTGAGCTTTTTCTTAGCATCGACTGAACTTCGTTGCTTTGATGACTTCTTCGATGATTGCATGTGAGAGCTTTCTGCTTGGTGGACCCAGCTCCCTTGGTCCTTACGGCCCTTTTATACCAACATAGTTGATTGATTAAGCTATTAACCGTTCTATCACTTTTAGCCCTCACCATCCAGCTGGATTTAATAGAAAAATACTCTTCGTCAATGTATCCAGAATTGTACACAGTAAAAATACATCCGAAAGTCTCGGATTACTTGCAAATGCTTTGGTCACTATTTCTATCAATTCAGATCAAACATTTTTCAAATTTGAAATATGTGTATATTAGGCCGGAGCGAAAAAGGGGTCATCTCTCCGATTGCGACGGCCCTTAAAAATTGAGTAATTCTGGTCCTACTGAACCGCGCTGTAGTATTAGGAAAGTATTTTAAGTGTGTTTTGACCTCCTTTTTTAGCACTTTTATACGTTTCACTATATAAGTATGAAATTTTCTGCACAAATACTCGACTAATGGGCTTAAACTACTTCTATACTTATGCCGAAGAGGTTTTGCATACGAAAACATTAGACGTAAACGCAGAAAAAAATTTGTAGAATTTTTTTAACGTCCATTTTTGGCACTTTTTATACCATTTTACGTTTTGATCTTGATTCAGTTTGAGTTTCAATGACTCTACTCTATCAGAAATCGTTGAAAAGTTTTATTTTGTATCTATTGAAGTTAAAACATCACTTTGTGTACGATAATGTTATGAAATTCAAAAATTCTCGGAAACATTCAAAGCTGAATTTTCTCCTGACAGCAATTTTTCGCATTCTTGACACAACATAACGTTTTAATGCTTTTTTGGAGTCAAGATGACCTCATTCTATTAGACATTGTTCTAAAACTTCGTTCTGTATTTATCGAATCTTCAAAGTTACTTTACATTATACAGGGTGTCCCACGAGGTAGTGGACAGCCGATATCTCGAAAACGGTAAGTAGTACGGAAATGAAATTTGGTGGCTTTAAATGGTTTGAAATTATGCCCCTTTCTGCATACATAGATTCAATTTCCGTTTCTCCATTTTCGAGAAAATGATATCAACTTCAGAATTTCAAATGGGACACCCTTTATATTTATGGATTTTTGGAAAGGTGATTGAAAGACAAATACAGCAGTACCATATTATTAGGGAGTTTTATTGTAAGATGAGGGAGTATTATTGAAATGAAAAAAAAAGCGTAAAAAAAATTGAAAACGCTTTATGTCAAATGTTCGATGTCAAGTTGACAATACATTCTGATTACGTGTAAGTAATGCCTCCCAGTTTTACGTATGATGAATATGTCGACATGCTCCTTATCTATGGAGAATGTCGCAAAAACAGTCGACGCTCTCGAGATTTGTACAGAGTTAGATATCAGAATCGCCGAACTCCGAGCAAAAATACCTTCGTGAAGTTAGAAGAAAGATTGCGCAGAGGTTCTTTTCCGGTTGGAAAACATAAAACACCCCGAAAAAGGTCAGTTCTAAGGGAAGATAACGTTATAAATATTTTGGCATATGCACAAGCGAGCCCGCATATATCTACGAGACTTCTTTCTCAAGAATTAGGAGTTAGCAAATCATCAGTCCACAGAGCGTTGAAATTTAATAAATATCACCCATTCAAAGTTCATCTAGTGCAAGGATTAACATCAGAGGATCCTGGACGAAGATTAACTTTCATTGCTGAAATATTAATCAAACTTGAATACGATTCTTAAATAAAATAATATGGAGTGATGAAAGTCGATTTCACAACAATGACACTGTTAACCGACATAACTGCCATTACTGGTCTCCTGATAATCCGCGTTGGATGGAAGAAACTCATTTTCAGCACATTTGGGGAGTAAATGTATGGTGTGCTTTATTTAATGGTCCAGTGATTGGTCCTTACTTTTATCAAGGTACACTGACTGGCGCTGTATATTTAAATTTCCTCCAAAATGAACTTCCAGAATTGTTAGAAGAAATTCCGTTAAATGAGAGAGCAATGATGTTGTGGCAACATGACGGTGCACCCCCTCACAATTCTCGGCGAGTGAGTGAGCATATTGATATACTTTCCAAGGACGCTGTATCGGACGAAATGGTACGATACATTGGCCAGCGCGATCCCCAGATATTATACCTTTAGATTTTTTCCTTTGGGGATATTTAAAAGATGTCGTATATACCGCACCACCTACAGATCTGGAAGACTTGCAGAATCGAATCGTAGCAGCATGCCGAACATTTACTGCAGATATGGTGAGAGCAACTTGCACAAGAAACCTTATGGCAAGACTTGAATTTTGTGTTAACGAATCTGGAAATCAATTTGAACATCTTATAGCCTGAGTTCTTATCCTACAACTTTTATTAATTAGTTTATTATTTTTGTTTGTTAATTTGTTCATTGTTTTTATATACATTGTTCTTTTGTTTTTCTAAAAACAATATATGAATAATATGGTATAGCTGTATTTGTCTTTCAATCACCTTTCCAAAAATCCATAAATATACGGGGTGTCCTATTTGAAATTCTGAAGTTGATGTCATTTTCTCGGAAATGGAGAAACGGAAATTAAATCTATGTATGCAGAAAGGGGCATCATTTCAAACCATTTAAAGCCACCAAATTTCATGTTCGTACTACTAATCGTTTTCGAGATATCGGCTGTCCACTACCTCGTGGGACACCCTGTATATTGTTTTGGATTCAAAAACGCACAGAAGTGTCGAAGTCAGTTCTCCTTACAGCAGTTAATGATATTTTTCACAATTCTACATTAGAACGTATTCACAAGAACGTTTCTTTGTTGAATTGGACTGTCTCTGTAAAACTAGAAATTTGTAATCGCAAATTTTTGCGATTTTTTGATACTAAACATTTTCGCGATAAATGAAATAAAAATGATATATTTCAAATTTATTTATTTGAAAACTGTAAAAAAGTAATTAACTACAGGCGTTTTATCGTGATCACAATATTTATTTACAATACTAAAAACAGATGATTGATGTTAAAAAAAAATTTATGACTAATGTTTCCGTATGCAAAACCTCTTCGGTATGAGTATAGAAGTAGTTTAAGCCCGTCATTCGAGTATTTGCACATACTTATACACTGAAACGTAAAAAAGTGCTAAATAAAATGGTGATGTGGCTATCATGTTACTTTCTCCGACTTGATGGTATCATTTATATTTACGCTTTCATGGTTTATTTTTAATTTAAATCATATTTTTTTTCGTACACTCGGATGAAACTGACGTTTAAAACGTCAAATTATGAAAGATTAAAAAATTACACTTCAAATTCATAAACTCAGTTTACTCAAAAACTAAAGGGATTTCGAAAAAAACTTATTCTTCATAAATTGTTTATTTTGGCATTCTCTACAATTACTATTAACATAAATTTGCTGTAACTATTAGCGTTTCATAATTGTATACCAAAAATAAAAATAAAAATAATAATTTTTTTTGTCGAATAACAATGATTTTATGAAAACTATTTTCCAACGAAAGATGTTCATTTCTTTGTTGTCTTTAATATTTGCTTAAATATTTTTGTGAAATTTTTCATATTTAAGAAACTATTAGAAAAAAAAAACAAAAAACTGTTAAGGTAAACACCCACTTCCGGTGTACAAAATTTTACCAAAAGCTTTTCAGTTCTTCGGATTATCAAATAAGATGTATGTTAAAAGTTTCATATCAATTGCTCTATTAGTTTTTGAGATACAGCGCACATAGGAGACACACACACACAGACACACACACACACAGACACAAATTTTTTTTTCTCCAGAAATTGTTGAAATGGCATCTAGGGACCCCAAAACGGATATTTCCGTTAAAAAAATTTTTGGAAAAAAATCACGATCACAATACTTTCTCGTACTTCGTAACGGAGAAAGTAAAAAATTACCAGAAATTGTTGAAATGGCATCTAGGGAACCCAAAATGGATATTACCGTAAAAAAATTATTTGAAAAAAAAATCACGGTCACAATACTTTCTCGTACTTCGTAACGGAGAAAGTAAAAAGGCCATTTTCGTCGCTTTTGCGCGAGGTCAAAACACACTTAGAATGCTTTCCTAATGCTACAGCGCGGTCAGTAGGACCAGAATTACTCATTTTTTAAGGGCCGTCGAAATCAGAGAGATGACCCCTTTTTTGCTCCGGGCTAGTGTTTATGCTCTGACATGCTATTTTTCGGCTTTAAAACCTTACAAAAATATTACTTAGGATTATTATTATATATATAATATATATTCCTTAATTAGGATTTTTCAATTTTTCGAATTGATAAATAAAAGCCCCCCGCAAAAATGTTTTACTGCACGTGAGGGGGCGGCCAACTCATCATTTGCACGCCGGCGGCCAAGGGTCTAGGATCGGCCATGCTAAAAATTGCCAGTAATTTGATGGTCTACTTTTCTCAACTGAGTAAAAAGCAAGGCGATCTCGGTTCTGAAATAAGTAATACTGAGAAATTTGTCAAATGTGAAGAGGATGCCTAGGAATTAACCGTTTTATAAGATAAATAGCTTTGCATGCGAAATGTCTGAATGCTTTATTTTATTGTCTACTTTTTAATTTCTCAATATTTTTCTTGCCTTTTAAACTAGATAGCATTTATATAAAAGAATAAGCCCGTTGCCTGGGAAGCAACCGTTCTGCTGTAGGCCTTGGGCGTTAGTTTTTTTTTATGCAGGTGTTTAACCCATGCCCTGCGCACTCCATATGAGATAAATTGTTCGCGTTGGAGCTTCACACTGGAAACATGGGATGGCGTAAGTATCGCCAAACTGGCTGGAATTTGTTACAGCAAATGGCGCTAGATGGTCCAACCTGCTAGTACAATTGACAATCTCGTCCGTATATCATTCAACACCAAGCAATAATCAGTGCGGCCGAGTATATGTAAACAAACAAAACCGTAGGTATGTGAATATTCGATTCCTTTTAGTTTTTCGTCTGTTAAAACGAAGAGAAGGTCGTCCACAACCTTGGCGTTATAAAAAAATATTATAAATAATGAGTCGTTATTATGCCATTAAATCCTGCAAAAATTGCAATAAAAACACTTATATGCATTCCTTCACTAGAAAGGAACCGGTGAGTGATATTATCACAAGTACATTTCTTTATTGTCTGTATGAAATTTTAAATGTCGTATTGTTATTTTTTTGGGACAAAATATTGTTATCGTTTATTTCTTATAGGCGACGAGGAAATAATTCGTATGTTTGATTCTCCTCATCTTCAAAAGTGCGCGAGAAATAATTTAATGACATACCATGCCACATTCTAATGGAAGGGGACAAAATTTTCTTCTTGCTGGTCGGATATTGTGAACCTGCATGAAATAGATAATAGAGACCCTGAGACCAAACTTCTGCCCAAGCTGACTGATTGCCATATTAACGAAAAGAAAATGAATAAAATGAAGATCAAACTTTCAACTTAAGTCATGTCTGAGAGGATATCAGCTGCAATTTTTGGTTAAATATGGTTAGTATAATATATGTTTCATATTACAAGTATCATGTAGTCATAATGTTTCATTTTATCAAAAAGTAACGAATTCATTTTTTTAGGCAATGACTGTTACGTAACGGATACACATTGGGTACGTCAGAGTTTTCATTATTTTTTTATGTTATTCGACAGCGTAAATGGTTCTTTAATTCATTGTAATGATAACAAATCATTAAGATGTGCAATTTATAAAAATAGTAAACATATTAAATGTTATTCCGAGGTAATTAAAGTTTTGAGGACAATTAAATTTACTCAATTTTGACTTATGGCTTCTGCACTTTTTTGTGATTTTTTTGCATTAGATTTTATACTGAGAATAATAAGACTTTCTACAAATTAAAGAGCATACACTGTAGTACTAAAATTATTTTTATTCATGAAATTACTAAACTATTTTTGTCCTTCTGCGGTCATCTAATCAGGGTGTGCAAAGACTGCTGCGTTTTTCGGTACCAGATAAATCTGGAATTTTGGTAATCTGAAATGAAATACAAAACAAGGATCTTAAAATGTATTAAATTTTGCAGTCCCTTACGAAAGCTTTTTTCGATTCTGAACAAAATGGCGGGCTTTCAAATTTAAAGTTGTCGATTTTGTGTTGTGAATTTGAATACTACAATATATACCCTTTTATTTGCAAAAAGTCCCATTATCAGTATAAAATTGAATGCAAAAAAAAAATCACAAAAAGTGCAGAAGCCATAAATCAAAATTTGTTAAAAGTACTAACTCGCCTTAAACCTGGTGGCGAATTTGTATCATCTTGCATTGGAAACTGGATAACCACATTACAAGGTTTACAATGCATATGGAACAAATTTCACTCGAAAGGAATTCAACATATTTGTCCTCGAAATTTGAATAAAGATCAGCTTGAGAATTTTTTTGGTTGCATCAGAAGTCATGGTGTACGCAACATTAATTCAACATGTTCAGCATTTAAGTCTTCGCACAAAGCTCTAATTGTAAATAACATTATGACTTAACTCACCATATGTTAATTGTGAAGACGATGGTTGCAGCGCAGCACTAGATTTTCTACAAACATTTTTAACTAAATACTTTTCACAACCTTTAACCATGTGTCCTTCAAATATCCCAGGCGTTTTCATATTTTAAAATATTGAAGACGAAACATATGAAAATATATGAAAATTCAGCCTGTACGTGACTCAATCTTAAACCAATGTTATTTATCTAGTAGTACTAATAATAACAAAATGTCTTTTGTATTATTCAATATCCGGCGTGGCAGTAGCCAAGGAAGTAGTTGTTTTAATAAGTTATTCGCTAAGACCTAATTTTGCAGTCACGAACAGGCTGAATATTCATATCTTCAGGCTATATTTTGTCTTTAAGTTATCATATATCATTGAATAAATTGGCTAATCAGTTGCGCTGTTTTTAACTTAGATGCGCACAGTATTCACCAATAGTTAATGTGGTAAGTAAAACACATGTGTTGAGAGTTTTCATTTTTAATGTCGAAACACTGCGACATATGTTTCGCCACACAGTGGCTTCATCAGGCAGATGATTAAGTTGTCGTAATTTAAGGCAATTTTATTTTTCAATTCCAAATATGATTCCTTCTTTTCGACTCGTTTTATTTGTTCTTGATTTGCATTTTTCCCAGTATATACTTCTTTTTCGCCTTGGTCTTCTTAACTACTGTTCATTTCGCAGCTGTTTCTTTCGTTGGGGAATTAGAGATCGTTGAGATTTCCTGATTTTAAACATCAGAAACATTTAGCGCCTCTTTGAAATTTGCATTTTACACACTTGTGTCTATCTGTCTATTCGGCCCAGAAGACAGTGACACAAGCTCTAATGAAGACAAACATTGACCATGATTTTGATTAAAAAATAATAAAGTAATTATGTTTTCAGACTTTTTAAATTCAAAAATGCATTTTTACCCCTACAAAAACTACCCCTGTACCCACAATAATTTTTAAATCATTTTATAATAATAATAATAATAATTTATTTCCCAACAGATTAGAAACCTACTTACAGGGAAAGTACAAATAAAGCTAAAGTATAACATAAATACCTAAAATTAAAATTAATCTAAAGATAACCACAATAATTAACTAAACCGTGACAATATTAATATTCCTTTTTTTAAAAAGAAAAAGAGACATAGAAGTTACAGTAATTTCAGTAATAATGGAAAAATTCACTTAAACTATTTCCAAAGATATCAACGGAATAATGGATAGATTTGTAAAGCCGTTTCATGGAGATGAATGGTGAATTATGGTGCGCATTCGTCTTGCAGATATAATTAGGAAATAATGGCGCATTTTTGTAATTGTTTCTAGGTGTATAAATATTCACGCACGCTAATAAATCAGGACTATCACATTTATAGTTCACCAACTTATATAGATACGTCAGTTTAAAAATATTTCTGCGGGTGGATAATAATGTAACATCAAAGAATGATAGTAAATCAACATAGGAGACAAAGTAATCAGGATACACATACATTGTTTTATAATATAGAAATCGTAAAAAATTCTTTTGTATCCTTTCAATTGCAGTGATATTCACTTGCTGGTATGGTGACCAAACTTGACAACAATATTCTACTTTAGAGCGAACGAATGTATAGTACAACAATTTTAAAACAACCGGGCTATCAAAAGAACGACATGAGCGCTTTATAAAACCTAACATTTTGAAAGATTCAGAACAAATATTTCTTATATGATCTGAAAATGTTAGCTCGCCATCGAATGTGACTCCAAGATCTTTAATAATAGCACACCTCACAAGTGGGATACATTTCAGGTTGTAATTATATGTAATTTGAGATTGTTTTCGTGTGAAAGACATACACTTACATTTTTTTGCATTCAAGATAAGAAAATTATCCCGACACCAATTATCAACACGAATAAGATAATTTTGTAAAATCATTTTTACTTTCGATATTCCGAAATAATTTTACATCATCTGCATACATCAAGACACTAGAAGAAATATCGGTTACCAGGTCATTTATAAAAATAATAAACAACAGAGGACCCAAATTGGAAAAGTGTATAATTTATGTCCTTTGTGTTCAACATATTGTTTTCTGTCTTGTAAATATGATCTTATAAATTGAGCAGGGTTTTTCGAAAATCCAAAAGTTGATAATTTGGAAATCAGTAACTTGTGATTAATGGAATCAAACGCTTTTTGCAGATCTGTGTAAACAAGAATCTACCGTCAAGAACTTCCGAAATTGAATGAGTAAAAGTTAAGAGGTTCGAAGTTGTAGATCTATTCTTAACAAAACCATGCTGTTTAAATGAGATCTGGTTACTCACATGTCCATTGATCTGCAAACATATTGCTATCTCAAGTAATTTAGCGAAGTTGTTAATGACAGATATGGGTCTGTATTTATCTATCATACCTGAGTTACCTGTGTTAAGCACAGGGGTTATTCTCGATACTTTCCAAATATTAGGAAAAGTATTAGACGTGAAAGCAAGGTTAAAAATATGAAGTAAAACAGGCATGAAGCCATGAATTTTGTCCGTTGTATATTTTAGAACGACTCGCAAAGTTTCAATTGTTTTTATTTAAACTGTGCACTTTCACCCCTACAAAAACCACCCCTAAGCGCCCTATAATTATTTAGTTATTTTTCCCCAGTTGATTGGTATATTTTGAAGTTTCGAAGTTTTGTCCAGCTAGAATTTAAATTCGGACCATTGTGTGCCGGCCCAAACATTTTATGGCCGCAATAAAGGGGCCCATCACACCAAGATCGCGAATATCGCGAATTACGCCGCGGATTAAGTTGCTACGACTCATATAATGATACCTCTCACACGAGATATATTCGTACATGGATAGTGGATTACCACCAATTTATGAAAGACGGACCTCATGTGCACAGATGTATAGTACACATATAGTCAGCTAGCGTTGGATAGAATAGATAAAGTTCAGTTTCATTCAGAGTTGACCCATTATAATCAATTTAAGATTTTAATTCCAATTTGCGTACCGGGACGCGCAAAAGCGCCCCCGTCCGTTTTCGGACAAATCCGGGTGGCTTTAAAGCCATCCGGATTTGGTTCAGTACAGCATTCAGGCAATAGTTTCCGCTACTTTCTACCTATAACGGTGTTTGGAATACTTAAATTCCAATAGTAATCTCCGTTTCCCCATCAGCAACTGACTACACTCATGATACCTGAAAGGTCGAAACCGGTCTGTAGGTGTTCTGATGGGGGAACAATATTTAATGTTAATTAACAGTTGAAGTTGAAGTTTTTTTTGTCACTGACCACGTTCTCGCCCGCTTGCTTACGTTTTCGCGTTATTTGTTTTTAAGTTTCATTGTGACTCTTCGTTTGTTATTTTGTTGTTATTTTGTTATTAGTTTTTCCCTTGTATGTTTTTTTGTTTGTCGTTGTTTTCTTTTCATTATTAAATCGTTGCTTGTTACTTACATGCGAGTTTTTTAACAACAACCCCCAAGTTTCGTATGTGAAGCTATGTACAAGGAAAGTTCAACTTTTATTTTATTTTATTTGCAGTGACTGTGTGGCTTCTATCCCGAGCTAGTCGAGTAATCTCGGGAACCCGATATCGACACCTGGCCACCTTCTTTTGCTCTTTGTTTTCAATATCGGGTTTTTTTTTTGATGTGAGGAGAGAAAATCTTTTAAAGACACCCCTGAAGTGGGGTAGTGTCCTCCCAATGAAGGGCGCGGAGTATACCAACTGAAAACTCTCCTCATCTGTCTGGGGATGTTTGGTAAGGCCACGATCTGGTGGTCGTTCCTTGCCCGGCTACGAGAATGTCTCTTAGTAGGGATGGGTTCGTCAAACGCTTAGGCCATGCCTCCACAAAAAGCGAGGACCCGAGCGAGCGATGCTGGGTCCATTTGGGTGGGGACTGTGGAGTTTTGGTGGTTATTCGTGTCAGAATGCCTCTGGGTCTTTTGTGTTTGTGTTCAGGGGGAACATGGTAGGAGGGGAATATAATGCCTGATGGGGGTCGGAATCGAGCCTATTAAAGAATTTGGCAGCGAGCTCTTTGATATACTCCTTGACACTCGACGTGTCTGTGTCTCTGTGAATTTGTGAGTTCCTCATGTAGAGAGGTGCGTTAAAAAACCGCTCAGAGACTTGTTCTGCTGTATTTGGAGCTTGTTGAGCTGAGGTGGTTTACAGTAGCTGAATACTGGTACTGCATAAAGCATTTGTGGTCTGATAACCGATGTATAAACGCTTTTCCGGTTTTTAAGCGAGAGATTGGATTTGGTGTTTGTAATCGGCCATAGCAAGGCGAGTGTCGCTTGGGCTTTATTGACCGCTTGTTTGATGTGTTTGGACCAGCTCAGGTGCTGGTCAAGAACAACGCCCAGGTATTTGATGTCGTGTTTAGTGGGGAAAGCATCTCCAGAGTACGTGAGCTCGGGTATTTGTCGTTTAGAGCGGGGATGCGCGAAATGCATTGCGCCACACTCTTGTCTGAGTTTATCGCAATGTGCCATTTGTCGGCCCTTTCTTCGAAGGTGTCTATCGCCTTTTGCATAGTTCTCTCTACGATGTTTTTACCCCGGTTGAGC
This sequence comes from Ocypus olens, assembly GCA_910593695.2. Taxonomy (NCBI): domain Eukaryota; kingdom Metazoa; phylum Arthropoda; class Insecta; order Coleoptera; family Staphylinidae; genus Ocypus; species Ocypus olens. The sequence goes on from OU343064.1 coordinate 7,288,499, forward strand.
GGTTATGACTGGTGATAAGTCAGGAATGTCACTAACGAAGATGTTGTATAGTGTAGGGGAAAAGCTGGACCCCTGAGGGACACCGGCTTCTATCGGTCCTTTGAAGGACGTTCTTGAATTTGGCACAGAACTTTCGGTTTTGTAGGAAGTCGTGAATAATTCCAGTCAGATACTCGGGGTAGTCTAGTGTTATCATTTTATAGACGGGACTTGGTCCCCTTGTCGATCGCCTTGGCTACATCGAAGAATACCGCCGTCGTGTTTCTGTTGAAGGTGTTGAGACCTTCAGATATATATTCGGTGACTTTGAGCGATTGATGTGTTGATGAGAGTCTGGCTCGAAACCCGTGTTGGGAGTCGGGAATTATGTGGGCGATTTCCCAGGCTCGAGGATGATTGCAGCAAGTTTCCATGAGCTTGGGAAATAGCTGAGCCTCATCGAATCATTTGCTTACATGTTGACAATAGCGACTCTTCCCTTGGGTCCGAGATTTTTGATCATAGAATTGGAAATGCCGTCGTGGCCAGGAGCTGTTTTGTTTTTGAGGGATTTAATAATTTCGTCCACTTCTTTAGGACTAGTTGGTTTGATTAACCAGCTGTCGTTATTGTCTTTGTAGTTCCTGACCGCATTATCCATCTCCAATTCATAATCGTCCTCCTCGGTGGGATTTAGCGTGAAGTGTCGTTCCAGCGAGTCAGCAAATGCTTCTGCCTTATCGACTGCTGTATAGGCAAAACCTCTCTCTCCGTGAATAACCACGTTACCCAGGGTCTTGCGTCTGAGCGCCTTGGGCATACTCCAGAATCTGTTTCTATCATTGTCCATGGACTCGATGGTCTGGGCCCAGCGCTTATTTTTAATTTCACGCAGCCTGTCTCTGATAACTGTTGAGAGTCGGTGCCACTCTCTACAATCCTCGATGTGCCGGTTACGTTGCCACCTGTGGCGGATCGTTTTCCGGGTTTTAATGAGTGCCAAGAGATCAGGTAGTAATTTGAGAGGTTCGATCTGAGTGATGATTCTGCTGGTAGTGGCTTTTTCCACCGAATTTAGAATTGTGGAGGTAATGTGTTCGACGGCGGTATCTAGGTCAGCTTTTGTGTGAATGGTAGGAAGCGGGGTGATGCTCTGATTTTTGGAGAAAGCTGGTTGCCGACCGCCAGATCTAGGATGACTGGATTGTGATTGGAGCCCAAATCGCTCTCCAACCAGGTGACATGGTCATAGTGTATGTTGCTTAGAAAAGCAATATTGAGAATATCAGGACTTTTGGTGTGGTGACCTAGATAGTACGTGCTGTTATCTGGGGCCGCCACTGTAATATCTCGTGTGGAATTGACAAGATATCGTAGAATTATTCCATTTTTGTTTCCATTTTTGTTCGTAAGTCTACTTTTCCAGACTGGGCGTTTGGCGTTGAAATCACTTGCCGCGATGGTTGGCATATCGTCATTAAAGAGGATGTCTAGATCCTTCTCAAGTATGAGAGAACTTGGTGATTGGTACACCGATATTATTTTCTGCTGACCTGCTGATGTGTTTAGCACCAAGGCGGTTGCTTCAAGGTTTATGAGTCCGACTATAGGGAGATGCGAGTGGTCGACATTACTCATGATGTATATGGCTGTTCCCCGGCCCGTGTTATTGTCTCTGTTGGAGTGGTATTGGGAGTAGCCATTGATTCTTAGTTTTCGACCGACTCCGAGCAGGGTTTCGCTCACTAGCACTACATGGATGTTGTGCTCGTGAACAAAGTTCTCTAGCTCAAAAATCTTTTCATTTAACTCGTTCGCGTTCCAGTGTGCAACGCGAACGAAATGGATGGCTGGGGGAGGGTTGGGTGGAGTTATTCATTTTGGGTTTGTTTGGTCATTCTCGCAGTATGGGCAGCGGAATTACCCTCGGGCTATGACGGTAGCGAATGCTGCCGCGATTATAGATTTGTCGTCTGATTTGGCCGCAGCGATCATGCGGGCCATTGTCTCGCTCACGAAAGCGAGGTTGGGAGTGCCGGCCGGCGCTTTTGTCGGGGGGCTGGGGGATGGTTTGTCTGTCGCGTTAGTGTTTTTTGCCAGGGTTGTGACATAGAAGGTGCCCTCTTTGCGAGAGGCATTGTTTTGTGGGGTTGTATTCATGTTAGTTGTTGTGTTGGCAGTGAGGTGTTTGTTTAGGCTAAGGTATCTAGGACATTGTCTAAAGCTGGGCCCCTGCGCAGGTAGCGTCCTGGTCTCTGGGACGAGTGCATTCAGCGGTCGGGTGGTTTGAGCAGCATCTGACGCATTTAAATGCCTCCCGACAGTTGGATTGGGTGTGACAGCGATGACATTGTGAGCTGCCCGCGACTCTGCGCTTGGATTTGACCAAGATGCGGAGTCCGGCGACATTTGTTAGGTCGAATATTTTCCGACCTTCGTTTGTTTTGTCTACCTGCACGTAGACCATTTCAAAAGGGCCCTTTCGGCCAGTCATCTTGCTTATTTTTGAGACAGGGATGTTCTTGTCCATGGTGATTTTTTCGTGAGGTATTAGCAAGACGGTAGTAGGGCTGATAGCGTCACGATGCGGAGTGTAAGCACAGGTGGGCCCGATCAGTAATTGGATGGGTGGCCGCCCGGCAGTGGGATTTTTTGGTGGTGTGGGTAGACCTGAGTTTACTGCCCCAGGTCTGCCTGTCGTTTAGATGGTAACGCGCGTACCCCCGAAGGGATACCCGACTGCTCGCTGCAGATCCTCCAGCAATTCCCTTTTTAATGGAAATGTCCGGAAAGGATGGCAAAGCTACAGCTTGCTGTCTATACAGGCGTGATGACGCTCTCCGACCCCGTGCCGGCCCAGGCAGACACGAAGCAGGAGTCGTTTCTCGTTCCCGCCATCCGCGGCCAGAGCAGTAGTTATACGCCCTAGCTGCGGAGACGTTCTCTGAAAAATATACAAGTGTATATCTAATACTGTTATTAAATTTTAGGATGGCTCCTTATCTTTGGCCAGGCTTTCGCTTTGTTTTTGTTTTTGTTTTTGTTTCTGTTTCTGTTTCTGTTTCTGTTTGTGTTTCTGTTTCTGTTTCTGTTTCTGTTTCTGTTTCTGTTTCTGTTTCTGTTTCTGTTTCTGTTTCTGTTTCTGTTTCTGTTTCTGTTTCTGTTTCTGTTTCTGTTTCTGTTTCTGTTTCTGTTTCTGTTTCTGTTTCTGTTTCTGTTTCTGTTTCTGTTTCTGTTTCTGTTTCTGTTTCTGTTTCTGTTTCTGTTTCTGTTTCTGTTTCTGTTTCTGTTTCTGTTTCTGTTTCTGTTTCTGTTTCTGTTTCTGTTTCTGTTTCTGTTTCTGTTTCTGTTTCTGTTTCTGTTTCTGTTTCTGTTTCTGTTTCTGTTTCTGTTTCTGTTTCTGTTTCTGTTTCTGTTTCTGTTTCTGTTTCTGTTTCTGTTTTTGTTTTTGTTTTTGTTTTTGTTTTTGTTTTTGTTTTTGTTTTGGTTTTTGTTTTTGTTTTGTTTTTGTTTTTGTTTTTGTTTTTGTTTTTGTTTTTGTTTTTGTTTTTGTTTTTGTTTTTGTTTTTGTTTTTGTTTTTGTTTTTGTTTTTGTTTTTGTTTTTTTCTTTTTTGATCGGGGTTTTTGACTCCAGTTAAAAATCCTCAACTTCCCCGATGATAGTTTTTGATTCAAATCACTACCGTCTGACTCGTTCGGCATGTTGAAATATATAAAAGATATCAGAGAGAGATATTCGGCATGGCATTAGCTAGGGAAGTAGTTGATTCCATACGATAGTTACTTAATCTTTATTAGACTTAATATTTGTAGATTCACAAATACAATTTAAATATTCAAGCTTTATTTTGTGTTTATTGACTTTAACGTGGATTATTTTATAAACCATTTTATTATATTCTTAGTAAAATTATTTATTTAAGTACAAAATACAATCCGTTCCTGGAATTCAGAGATAAACATGAAAATGAAAATATCCAAAAGCAACTCTTGCATAATAGCATTCCAGACAGAACGCTAAGGCAGGGGAGCTTTAATTAATTTATAAGTAGTTTTCATAATTAGCTCAGGAATTTACACTTATTAATCTGGAAAGCTTTGTTCTCGCAGGCTTTTTCCGACGTCTTTAGTTTAATCCCAAAACTCGGGCCTACGTTGAGCAATACGTGTTGGTGCTGTTTATCATCCCCTTTGTACAGATTAATTAAAATTATACCAGGATATATTTCATAAAATACTACTTTATTCAATACCAGCTAATCAATACGCAAAGCTCGTGATAATACATTGAACAATATGAGTGACGTATTTTCATTTTAATATTAATTACGGAAAACTCTTTAATTTTATGTAATACTGTGCGGAATATTTTAAAATAATATTATTAAATTTTACAGGCGAAAAGTCTGCACGTAAATATGTACAAAAGTAATAATCACACCAGATTTGTATGAGTTTTAAATCCAATACCAATAAGAGATAACGAATCTGCGGAAATCTATATACATATTGATTTCATGCTGCGATTGAAATCTGTATACCTTTATTTCTTTTCATTATTATCACAAATGTAAAATAAATAACAGGATATAGCTTATATAAAAACCTTGATTTAGAAATTGCGAAAGTTGCAAACTTAATGTTTTCACACGTATTGCTATTGTGTTAATTATAGCGATCTTAACTCTTGATAACTAAACTTAAATCAGTTTTACTGTGTAACTAATCATAGACTACGAATTAATTAATTATTTTGAACGAATTAGCTTAAGATAAATACAATAAAATGCTTTCTGCAACAAGTAAGGTTAACCCCAATTTGTGAATTAGCTTAACTTAAGAGAGAAATTATAATACTACAATGAAAATATGGAAAATTGCTAAAAATTAGCGTTTGCGCTCCAGGCGGATGATAGAAGTAAGCTCTAAGTCGGTAGCCGATTAGACGAATGTTTAGTTATCTAGGGTTAAGCAAAATAAATGATTGCTTCTGGTTAGATTAAATAATACTATATTATTTAATCTAACCAGATATAATATATAATATATTAGTATTACATTTATATACTAATATATACTATAATGTCTATCACTAAGATCGTGATCAATGTTCAAACAACCTTTTACGCGGGGGAGGCGTATTACTGGCGCACGTAAGGATTTTGATTCGTCCAAAATTGATAGATCCGTCCTAACTAAATGTTTCCCTCTGTTTGATGTAACTGCCTGTAAATTAGTCGTGAGTAGTATTAAGGTCTTTATATTTGTTATTTACATTCCCCGAATGCCCACAACGGAACATCTTGAATCATTTCTTGATCTTATTTGTGTATTATGTAATGATAATAATAATAATAATAATAATAATTTTTATGCCCCTACTTCCTCCACTCCTTTGACATGTCTTCCACACACCTCCCCCTCACGAATGTGAGCTATCACATCCTAACAATAAGTGAGAGGCCTGAAGTAGTACATATTTCCTCTTATTATTATTTTTATTATTTTAAACAAATATACAATGAATTTGTAACATAATAAAATATTGTATAATAAACTCGTAGTGAAATAAATATCAATTGCAGTCGCTAAGCCAAAGGCTTTTCAGCGACATTGCTTAAATTAAATCAGTAGGCATAGGTTTATCAAATGTCGAAACTGTCAATTATGAAATTTTACAATTATATAAACATTCTGGTTTGTCTAAGAAATGTTTTTAGTTTGATCTTAAACATGCTCATGGTTTCTAAGACAATAATTTCGGCTGGTAAAGTATTTATTATTTTTGGTAGCTGCACTTTAATGGTTCTTAGTCCGTATTTGTTATTATGTGACGGGATGTAAAATTGTCCGGCAGATTTTGTTCTTGTTTGATGTTCGTGTTGTATTTCTTGTAGATCCTTCTTATTTATGAAATTATTAATTAAATATCTATATTCAAGCAGATGTTGGAAGAGCATAATGCTCAGAGTCCTGTACATTTCATCATCATGGCGATCTACGTTGAGTTGAATTCTCGCAGCCCTATAGATGTATTTAACTATTCTCGTCTGTAGAGTTACTATTTTGTTCGTTAGATGATAAGACGCAAGCCCCCATATGGCAATGGCATGGTATATAGTTTCCAATGTGTGTTGAGGTAGTATTTCTTTTAAGTAATAAAATTTATAAGCTATATACCTTAGTTCCTTAAGGAGTTGATATGCTCAGACCATGAAAACTTATCATCTATGATGACTCCCAAATACTTGTGCGACGTTGTTGGTTCTATCCGTTTACAATTACAATAATATAATAATAATAACATAATAATATATTTATTGGTGCTAAAAAACTGATACAATCTTACACAGGTTAGGGAAAAAGAGAAAACAAAAATTATATATCTATATACAATATGCTAGTAAGAATATCAAGGTAAGGCTCAAATATGCTCAAAACTGTTTAAGTACTCGTCGAAAGAGTAAAATGCCTGCGATTGAAGGTAATTTTTACACCAACGCTTGAATTGTTGTACATTCAAAATCCGAATGTTCCGAGGAAGTATGTTAAAAAACTTTATACTGAAGTATCTTGTACGTGTTTTGGCCTTAGATAGACGAAACTGTGGGATGCGAATGTCATCTATTGCTCGGGTCTCGTAAGAGTGGTAAGCACTGTTACAGGTGTATTTAGTTAAGTTTTTTTTTTTTATATGCAGAAGGCATTCTAGAATGAAGAGGCAGGGTGCTGTCATTATGTTTAGATCAATAAAGTGTTGTTTACAATCAGCTCTGTATTCTAAGCCAGCTAAGACAAGAATTGCTTTTCTTTGGACTCTAAGCACGCAGTTACTAATGTGTCATTTCTGAATTCCTCCCGTGTTGCAACATTGATTCTTTTCATGAAACCATTCGTATACATGAGATTTTCATAATAATGGGTGACGTTGTTGTTATTCAATATATTAATATTAATATCTCCTATGACTATAAAATTTCTAATGTGGTTGAATTTTAATAAATATTCCTCCAGTTCCCTTACAAATTCCTGCGGTTGTAAGTTTGGAGGTCTATAGATTGATAAGATATGTAACTCTGTTTTAGTTAAACTGATAATAATATGCATGGCTTCGAAATATTTTGATTCTATCTTGATCTCTCGGAGTGTCAAGTTGTTCTTATAGTATGCTAGTAAACCTCCTCCCTTATTATTTGTTCTAAGTTTTTCCAATCTTGAAAAACCATTAATATTAATTAAACAGGCATTGTATATTTTGATAACCTTTTTCTTCCATTCTGACTTCAGAAATCAACATGATGTCTATTTTGTTAATACAATTATCCATATAAGAGATGCAGCTGTCAAAATGTCCTACTAGAGAATTTATATTTAGATATGTTATTGTGAAATTATGTCCATCGTTTATTTTCGACAAATCTTCAACATGATTAACTGTTTGACAGATTTGATTATTGTACAATTCAATATCTATGTAATTAATATCCGTTAGAAAAAATTCGCGTTTATTAAAACAAATAAAGATTTCGCGTTTTTTTTTTAATCCGACTTGTATAAAGTTTTATTGAATTTTCTCGAGATCTGCGTCAAATGCAATGTGAACTATTGGCGATGCGTCTTCTTTTCTTGCAAGTATTCTGTGATTTTTTGTCCAAACGTATTTCCAATTCGTGTTGTAAGCTTTGTTTCTAGCTTCCCAAAGTAATCTTTTTGTTTGGTTGGTTAATAATTCATATATTTTGATTTTTATTTTTATTGTTAAATATTCTCTGTATCGACTTTAAGTCATTATCGTGTATTTGTACGCCAATGCTTTGTATTATTTTGCCGACTAGTTGTTGAGTTTTCTCGTTTTCTGTGTAGGGGACTCCGGTAATATCAATATATTTTTCAAGAGATTGTTGTTCAAGCTCAATTACGCGTTTATTTAATTCAACAATTTGTAAGTCTTTTTGTTTATTTTCTTTGTGTAAGTTGTTAATATTGGATTCTAAGTTTTTTATATGTTGCATTAAATCCATTTGCCCTTTTTTACTTTCTCCGTTACGAAGTACGAGAAAGTATTGTGATCGTGATTTTTTTTCAAATTTTTTTTTACGGAAATATCCGTTTTGGGGTCTCTAGATGCCATTTCAACAATTTCTGGAAAAAAAAAATTGTGTCTGTGTGTGTGTGTCTGTCTGGCTGTGTGCGCTGTATGCTAAAAACTAATAGAGGAATTGATATCAAACTTTGAACATACGTCTGATTTGATAATCTGACGAACTGAAAAGCTTTTGGTCAAATTTCGTACACCGGAAGTGGGTGTTTACCTTAACTATTTTTTGTTTTTTGCCAATATTTTCTTAAATATGAAAAATATCACAAGAACATTTAAACAAACATTGAAGAAAACAAAGAAATGAACATCTTTTGCTTGAAAATATTTTTCATAAAATCATTGCTATTCGAGAAAAAAGATTATTATTTTATTTTTGGTTTATAATTATGAAACGATAATAGTTACAGCAAATTTATGTGAATAATAATTGTAGAGAATGCCAAAATGAACAACTTCTATCGAATTAGTTTTTTTCGAAATCTTGTTAGTTCTTGAGTAAACCGTGTTTTTTAATTTGAAGTATAATTTTTCCATCTTTCATAATTTTGACGTTTTAAACGTCAGTTTCCTCCAAGTTTGTACAACGCTCGATGTACATTTAAAATATGATTTCAATTGAAAATAAACCATGAAAACGTAAATATAAATGTCTATACCATCAAATCGGACAAAGTAACATGATGGCCACATCACCATTTTTAAGGTCCTCATATTGGTCGCTGATGAATATTTGACTTTTGTTCTGCTCTTCAAATTGAACTTGCATTGTTTGGATCAGTAATTTTATTTCGCGCATCTCCGAAATTAGTTGTGGCAGATTTTGAAAATTATTCTAAGCAAGTGTTCTCATTGAATAGATACCGATAGAACAAAACATATATTCGCCGTTCAATTGTTTGAAAGGATGACCAGATTTTATAAATTCATCCAGTATTCTACCCGTCGAGTGAAAAATTAAATGCGCCGTTCAATTGTTCTTTTGTGAGGATCACTCTTGAACGGATAACCTGATTTTGAATACTTCCTGCAAAGTATTGTACTCACTGAATTGATGTGAATAAGATAAAAGATTAAATTCGTCGTTCAATTGTTTCGTGGTTTTGAGAAGATAACTCTTGAACAAAATAGCAGATTTTCAAAATTCATCCTGAAAAGTGTACTCATCGAATAAATGTAGATTGGACCAAAAAGTTATTTCGTCTTCAATTGTTTTTTTGTTATTTGAGAATAACTGTTGAACAGATGACCAAATTTGGCAAATTCTTCCTGTTGTAATCATCAAATAGATGCAGATAAGACCCAAAAAATGTAACTTGTACTTCAATTGTTTCTGCCTTTTGTGGATAATTCTTGAACGAAAGGACAGCTTTTGAAAATTCTTTCGGCAAAGTGTTGTCCCCATTGGGCAGATGTAGATAAGATCAAAAATAAACTCGCCGTTCAATTATTTTCTATTATTGCTGAAGATAACTCTTAAGCGAAAAGACAGAGTTTTCAAATTCTTTTAGCAATTCTTTTCGCGGGGAACTAACAAGTCTAAATTGTCATAGGTCGTGGTCGCGGTCACTCGCGGCTACGATTCACGGGTCCATAATCGTGATGGTGGTCGCGGTTGCCCGGTTTTGCCGCCCGTGGACGGGGTGGTCGTTGCTTGCTGCGTCCGAAGGAGTTGCGACGTCTTGGGCAGACACAGCGTCTGTGGTGGCGTCTGCAGATGACATCAGGAATGGTGTGGCATCTTGTACGTCTGTGAACATCATGACGTCGTGGGCAGATACGGCGTTGTGGGATGTCGAGCTGAATCAGTGGGCGGCGCTTCTTCAGGCGTCGTCTGCTGGCAACGACGTTGGGCTTCCGTGTGGCTCTGAAGACAGCGATCTTCAGGTTGGACGGCCCCGGTGCGGCCCTCTTTGGCGGCGGCGTCTTCGGTGATGTGGCCACGTGGATGCACGGCCCCGGCGATTCCTCTTTTGGTGGAGGCAGGGCTGCTAGTGGCTGCGTCGGTGGCGGCACAGTCACGATGGTGACGGCTGTGGTGGTGGCGACGATCTTCGTCACGATAGCTGGCAGTTTTACAAACGACGTCGTTTGTTCTGTGATTGGCAGCAGCGTCGGTTTCGGCATGATGGTGTCCGTTGCGGTGGCAACAAGGGGATGGTCCGCGGCGAGGGGCGTCACTTCCTCGAGTACCCCAATGGAGGCGGAGAATACCTGAAATGGTGGTGTTAGCGTCTTTGGTAATGAGGTTCTTAGGGGCAAGCCATGGCAAAGATATTGTCGAAACTCCTCAGCGCGGCGAATTTCATCGAATTTTCATCATTCATTCAAAAGAATTTCCATCCCGAATTGGAGGCGCCGCATCTGCTCTTCGAACCACAGATGTTCGAAGGCCATTGCTTCGTCTATCTCCATCTCTGTGTCCTTCTTAGGTCCTTATTGCTAACATCCTCAGGTCGTGGGCTTGAACTCGGCTTCGAGTTGGGCGACACTTGTCAGGGGGAAGGGGGTCGCAACGCGGGATGTGAAAACCGCCCTCGTTGACCTCCAGCTAGCTCATGAAGTCGGTGTCGTTATGAAACAGCATAAGAACACAAGGATGGGGTGGAGGCAGAGAAAGTCTTATAGGCGCGATAACAGTGGCTATTATTTACACACGGAGTTACAGAAAAAAATGTTCAATGTTCAAAAAGAAAAAATTATGTACACGGAAAATGTCAATAAAATAAAGTCACGAAAAATAAACAGTCACAAAAACAATAGTCACCAACACTCAATATTCACAAAGCACCGGAATGTCTGAAGAATACGGCGGCGGCGGCGAAGAAGGCCGCGGCAGCGACGAAGAAGGCGGCGGCGTGGCGTCGTTGATGTTTGAACGGTGGTGTTGGCTGATTGATTGTAGATGTTCTGAGTCGACTGATTGTGTTTCGAATGATTGTCTGGGGAGCTCTCCACAGCCTTTTACGGGGCGCACGCCCTACTCATCTCCGGGTTGCGGGTGGTGGTGGTGGTGGTAGGGTGGTAGAGTGTTAGGGTGTGATAAGAGCGTCGAGGTCGGCGCACGTGTTCGAACCAGCAAATTGCTCTTCCAAGAACAATTTGGGTTCGAACCGATTTTGTCACGTAGGCATCGGGAGGCGGATCGACAGCCCATTGTGTTGCACTAGCAGCTGCACATTTTCACTGATTGTTCTGCGAAATGTTCTAACGATGTCTCTCGGTAAATCGGTGCACAGCGGGCAGAGGCTCATCTTCATTGTGTAGTTACTGGCAGCTGTACTTCTTCGAAAATTATCTCGTTTGGAAATTTCAATAATACGAAATTTATGTTACTATTGAAAGGACCAATGGTTAGCTTATAAAATGCAAATCAAGATAATTACGCATTTGTTAAGACGCGTAGATAAACTAAGAGCCGATAACAAGGATCAGTAAAATATTTGCAAATACGCATAATGAAACCAAGTGATTTAGATGGACTTAGGCATAACTGAGTTATATGGCTAATAAATGTAATTTGAGAGTCAAACAATACCCCGAGATCTCTAACGTCGCTTGGCTTAAGTAATGCAAAACCATTAACATTATTAGGCAAAATTAAAACAAGAACGTTTACGAGTGTAGGTAACAACAAAGCACTTCTTAATGTTTAATCTTAACATATTTAACTCGCACCATTGAGTAATTTTGTCCAAATTATCTTGTAGTAAAAGTGCATCACCTACGTTATTAATAGTTGCAAATATTTTTAAATCATCAGCGTATGCTAACACATTACAGGTTAATGAATGAATTAAGTCGTTAATATACAATACAAATAACAGATATCCCAGATTTCAGTCCTGAGGAACAACTGTTATAGAATTAAATTCAAATGACTTGTAGCCATTGCACTGTACATCTCACACAGTTATATAAATAGGACGCAATTACAACTGTGTAGTAGAATAACTTAATCCAAACGTTTCCAGCTTATTCAACAAAATTTGATGATCAATTGTATCAAAAGCACGGGAAAATCCGTGTAAATGACATCTAACTGATCCCGATTATCTAAAACTTCAGTAATTTATTGTGTAATGACTGCTAAGTTGGCAACTGTTGATCGTCTATACCTCATTTAATAACCAGGCCGACTAAACGCGAAAGTCACGTTTACACTATAAAAAGTAACCAGAAAAGTAACCAGACATGTTTTGGCGGTAAAAATAAAATGATTTCAATTTCTTTTATCCATAACATTCATTCAACATTTATACCAACACATAAATTAATTCTAGGCATACTTTCTTGATAATAAACTCAATGATGTAGTATATAATATTAAAATAATAATTAAAATAATTATGAGACCCTCTTAAGAATTTAGGGGCATATTGAAAAAGTCTAGTTGTACATATATTTATTTACATATAAAGTGGATTGACGTAGTAGGTATATTTTGAAAATACATATAATTCCGTAAAAGGTTTGAAATATAAATACTAATTGTCGTGAAATAAAATTTTATTAAATTAAATAAATTTGCTATTTAAAAACTTATAATAACTTACTTAAAATCAATCTCATTCATTAATTTATATAATGTTTAACGGGACGTCATTGGCAGATCATCTCTATCCTTTAATTCAATCAAAATTTAATCCAATGCAGCGATTTCTTTTTTAAAGAAAAATCTATGTACAATTTTCCACACGCAGAATTTTTAGATATCTTCGGTCGCTGGACGTCCTTCAAGACGTTTGGGACTTGTTACTGCCCCAATCTCCTTTCGCCCCCCTAATTGTGTGAAACTCCACAATCCTAAATATAATGTATGTTTATGATTTGATTCCATATTGCAATAATTTGCGCCACACTTACCTAATGAATTATAATTTTGTATACGACGGCAGTAGGTTTTTAAGCCTCTTGTATTAAAACGATGGGACACAAGGATCGGTTAGAGATCAGCTGATCATAACAACGGCTATTACTGTTTTAAGCAATTTAGGCCTGTGTAAAAACGGTGCCCGATTGGCCAATCACAACAACGTATTTTGGCGGCTATAATTTGATTTAGTCCGCCTGGTTATTAAATGAGGTATAGTCATAAAACCGTGCTGCTGAACTGAAACCATTCCCTTTGATTATAAATCTTACAGTGAATGATTTGTTCTAAAAATTTAGCAAAATTATTGAGTATTGAGACAGCACGATAATCATGTATGTCACTTCTATCACCTTTTTAATGCACAGTACTAATACAAGCACGTTTTCAAATATTTGGAAATGAGTTCGTACGTACTGCCGAATTAAAAATAATTAACAATGGTTTTACAAATACAAATTTACAATCTTTGGTACTTGATCATCGCCATAAATAAAATTATTTTTCTAGTTTGTTAATACTCTTGAACACATCATCTTCCGTAAGCACATACATATTAGAGGCAACACCATTAATTGGCACTTCACTTCTATCTTCAACAACAGGTGGTGGTAGAAAGTCAGTGGAAAATAAATTTGCAAATGCTGAAACAATATCTTCTGGCATATTATACACAGCATTCTTATCGTGAAGTTGAGACGGAATCCTAGTGTTACAGATTTGCTGCGCATGAAGTTCCAAATTTCCGCGGGGTTATTAATTATTTTGCGTTCTGTTTCAATTACATATTTCTTATAGGCTTCCGAAATTTTAAACTTAATTATAGCCTTTAGTCTATTAAATTCAGAATGATAAAACTCTGAATTAGTTGCTCTCCACTTGCGACGATACTGTTCCTTAGCTTTGATATAATTTTTAATATCACCTGTAAACCATGGTGGAAAAGATGCATTTCTTGGAACAGATATAGATATAGGCACAGTAGCATCAAATATATTATAACTGGCATTATAAAATTCTTAAACAGCTTCATTCACATCAGTATGATTCTCTAGAAAAGACCAATCAGCACAAGTAAGTTTCTCATATAAAATAGGGTGGTTGGCTATTCTGAAGTTATAACGGCTGTTATTATTACTGGGAAATGCCGCTGCCTTTCTATGTACTGCAATATCCATATACGCTAAGACAGCAGGATGATGCAAATCATCTTCAGTTATAAGTGGCACCTTATCGCGTTTCATAACAAATTCCGTATTAATATCTATTTGAGGGGCACAATTTTGGGAAGGAGATGAAACGGGAAAACTAATGGCACTTTGGCACTTGAGGTTTTCGGAGTCGCTGATTCCGATTTCGGTGTCAGAAATGAGTTTTGACAGCTGTCAACTGTCAAATCGGCTATCAAGTGTCGGAAAATGGAATCAAAATCGGGAAATAGGCGTTTATTGGCTGATCCAGTAAGGTTACAGACCAAAAATGATGTGGGAAGAATTTTCCGATAGCTGACAGCTGTCAAAAACTGTCAAAATGAATAGAATGTAGTAAAAAAACAAGTTATGCGTCGTTTCCCGCTTACCAAGGTCGCTGAACAAGATTGCAACATCGGAAAAGAGTTTTGACAGCTTGTCAGCTGTCAAACCAGCTGACGTGGACGTGAGGAGATGCTGGTTCCATATTTTTTTGTATATATTTTTTTTGTTTTTTTTATTTAATTTTTCTGTTTTGTTTTTTTGTTCTTTTTGTATTTATTTTTGTTTTTTTTTTTGTTTTTTATTTTTTGTTGTTTCTTTTTATATTTTATTTTTTTTGTTTTTTTTTCTTCACAATCACTAGGTTTTTTTATCTTTTTTTTTATTTCTAATTAAAAAAAAAATTCCTCCAACCACGTATTGTTTTGAATTTGTTCGGGCGTTTGTTACGATTTCATGATGTTTTAGCTAGATGGAATTTCTCATAACAATTACTCTTCTCATCTATGCTCACGGAAATATTGCAGGTTTTGCAATAACATTTTGTCCGTTTTTCATTTGGCTTTGAAGTGCAATAAGCACATTGGTGTCGAGTTTCTCAAGTACCTGTGAAATGAGGTCTCTGAGCTGTGCTCACACTGTCAGGCACTTGCAGCACAACATTTCTAGAAGGTCTTCCTCTTTTTGGACGACCAGGAAACCCTAATACGTGATCAACCACTGATAGCCGGAAGTCCTTGAGCGATAAAGTTTTCTGTGGAAAGGACAGTTTATATAAAATAAAAGAATTCACCAAAGTCACGTCTACGAAGTGCCAAAAAAATCGATGCCTCCATTTCTTACTCTTGCGAGATATTTGGTAACAATTTTTCATGGCATCCGCTTTGTCAACGCAGCCCATATGGGCATTATAATCCTTGGCTACAATCGGACAAGAAACTACCTGCAGAGTTAAATCGTTCTGCTTTCTTCTGGTTTCTGAGATGATAGAAGCGTCGTGGAAATTGGTTAGAAAATGTACCGACTTCTTATCGATCCACTTCACCCATTGTATACTTTTATAAGAAGTCCAGACTTCGCTATCCCCGCGCGACATTTCTTTATCTCTTGTTTATAGTTTGGGTAAATCTTTCCTATTTTTCCGCACCGTTCTACATGCCAAAATTCCGTCAACTAGCAAACTCGAGAGGTTGTCAAGAAAGGGTCTTACTTTGTACAATTTATCGTACCCAGCTTTATTCTTCTTTGGTTTTTTGGAACTGTAATATAGTTGTAAACTGGAGAGTAAAAACGAAAATCTCTTCACGCTCATCGTAGAACTAACATAACGATCATTGAGCTGGACGTTGGAAGACCAATAATCGCGGTAGGATGGTAACCGTTTAACTCCTATCATTAGGTTCAGACTGAGATTTGTTGGGCGGTGATATCCGTGAATTATTTTTTCTGTTGACAGCAATAGAAATTATATTGATCTGCAATGGAGTTGATATTGGTTTTAGAAAATAAACATAAAAAAAAATCTCCCAAGCTCTTGATATTCTCTGGTAGATTTTTAGGGCCAGTATGTTCGACAAAAGGTTTATTGGTAGTACCCCTACGCTTTCTCTCACAGATTCCGTCCATCCCAGATAGCCAAATGCTTAGAGGAGTATCGTCATCTGAGTCTCTAGCCTTGTCTGAGTCTCTCTCTAGAGCACTGAACCCGATATATGACTCTACTGATAAATCATCCTGACAGAGAGACTCCTCCTCTTCGCTATCCTCGAAATCATCATTTACTTATTTGCTATCACTTGGGATTTCATCCTCTTCAAAATCTTGAATCCTTATTTCAAAATACAAAATTTTTCCAGATAAAAACTATTCTTACGGAATAACGAAAGATGATCTAACTTGACAGCTCTTTTGGCAATTGACAGCTGTCAAAAGATATTTTAGGCACTGAAATCGCGAACTGTGACTGCGAAAACCTATAAAATGAGTGGCAGCTTCCATTTCTGTGATCCTTACCTAGCTCCAGCAGGCTCCATCAATTTTAAAGCTAGCTCCACCCCACAACCCCTCAAAAATTACAAAAACAGTTTTCACCCTAGCCCCCCACTTCAATATTTTTTACTTAATTTTAAGTGATTTTATAGCTTAAAGCTAGCGCCAGCCGAATATGTAAAAAAAATTGAAAAAAAGAATACGGATAAAAAGATATAACGGTTTTAATTATATGACGTGAGCTTTCCTGAATCCTGTATGCGCATTCCCAATTGTGTGATCATATTATAACGTTAAATCCGAATTTTCGGTTAAATCAAACGGAGTTGGTGCCAATTACCGATTACATTATTATATACGGTAATAGGGGTTCCTTAAATATTGCATTGCCATCATTTAGGCCTTAGGGCCGTCCTTGAAATAAATATTCAACTTATAAACAATTCGTATATTTTATAAATTATTAATTAATTATTTGAAATATATATTGAAAACTAAAATTTAGTCAAATGTGTGTTGAATCAAAAGAATGGTAAATATTGTAAATTAATAAGACAGTGGCGTAGTGAGTGATTAATTAAGGCATGTGAAAATATTGCCTATTTCAACGAAACTTGGTACACGTACTATTTATGATCTGAAAAAAAAACAATGTTAGGGTAAAACAGCCCTTGCATCTCTGGGGGTGGAGTGGGCTAGGGGTGGCATGCAAAAATATTGTCAAATTCAACGAAACTTAGTACACATACTATTTATAACTGGCAGAAAAATAATGTGAGAGAAAAATAGCCCTAGCATCTCAGGAGGTGGAGTGAGCTAGGGGTTACATGCGAAAATTCTGTAAAATTCAACGAAACTTGGTACACGTACTATTTATAACCTGAAAAAAAAAATGCGAATGAAAAATAGCCCTAGCGTCTCGGGGGGTGGACTGGGCTAGGAGCGACGTGCGAGAATATTGTCAAATTCAACGAAACTTAGAACACATATTATTTATAACTGGCAAAAAAACAATGTGAGGGAAAAATAGCCCTAGCATCGTGGGGGGTGAAGTGGGCTAGGGTGGAGATTTATCCATAAAAACATTTTTCTTTTGTCACCCCCTGCTGATTTTTTGATTTTCAGCCAAAACTATGCCATTTTCTGAAAAAAATATAAGAGACCAAAGTTGTGGAGAAGAAAATTTTTGATCGACATAGGTCTTTTGACTTTTCTAATAATGCGTGGATTGCCCGCCAGAGTGCGCAAAATTGTGACTGTATAAGCATTTTAGCGTTTTTTTCAAATTCTTTATTAATTAATTTTAAAAAAACGGGAAATTATAGGAAAATTAAAATACCCTATATGGATTCAAACTTTTCCGCTCTATAACTCTTAATAAAAGCATATTTTGCCCAAAATGCATAGTTTTCGCTAAAAATGCAAAAAACCATTGAAAAACGCAAAAATTGATACATACAGTTTCAATTTGCCTTTTTAGCGAAAACTTTGCATTTTGGGCAAAAATTGCTTCTAATAAGAGTTATAGAGCGGAACATTTTCAATTAGGCCTCGACGTTTACTCCGTTTTTCGTTTAAACGTGTAAACGTTTACTGTTTATTTGTCACGAATAAAACACGTTTAGCTTGATAAACGTTTACAACACGTTTAGCCTAATGAACGTTTACAACACGTTTAGCTTGATAAAAGTTTAAAACCCGTAAACTAGAAATGATTCCTCATATTTTTATACTCCATTTGAGAGTCCAAAAGTCATATCTCGGTGTTTCGTAAGATTCCCAATAATTTTACACATTCGATTTAATCAGGAACCACCTGGTCTATAGGTGGTTGAGCCCTTCAAACTTCGAATGCCGACGTTTCGGACGGTTTTCAAGAAATTATTTACTTATTAAGGTGTACCAAATAATAATAATTTATTCATTTTTTTCCGCTACCGGAAATATTGTAAAACACGGCTAATGAAATTCGAAACAGATATTTGCAAGGTGGGTTATACGTTTCTATGTTATACGATTTTCGTCAATACGTTTAAACGAAAAAATCCGTTTAAACGTATACACGTGTAAACGTGAATATCCGTTTAAACGCGAATATCCGTTTAAACGTTTAAAAACCGCTTGCTAACTAAGAACACGTTTATCCGTGTACAAGTGTATCCGTGTATTAACGAGCCCTATTTCCAATCGATATAGGTCATTCGAATTTTCGTATAATTTCCCATTTTTCCGCTAGAGGGTGCGGAAAATAAAGTATAGTGCAATTTTTAATAAAAAATTAAAAAAAAAAAACGTTAAATGCATATACGGTCTCGATTAAGCGCGCTCTGGCGGGCAATGCACGTATTATTTGAAAAGTCTAAAGACCTTTATCGATCGGAAATTTTCCGCTCTACTATTTTGGTCTCTTATAAGTTTTCTAGGTAATGCATACTGCATAGTTTTGGATGAAAATCCAAGCACAAGGTAAAAGAAAAATGCATTTATTGATAAATCTCAATAATCCTTAATATTTTATTATACACACTGTGTATCATTGGAAAGCTTATCAAAAATGCCATAGATTGGTGGTAACATATATAGGGTGTTCTATTTGAAAAAAAATAGTTATCCATTGTTTTGCGTTTGTTAACATCCTGTATAGCAGTATGAACAAAAACGGACCAAAGCTGATGTGTATTATTCTTCATGATGTAGAATTTTTTTTAGTAAAAAATGATGCTATCTTTGCTAGGAACGCTTCTGCAATGTTTTCAATGTGCACATGTTTTTGCCACAAAATTGCCCATAACTAATCAACTCTCCATAATAGATCCATAGTATCTTATACTATTTTGATCAGCTTCTTAAGAGGATTAAAAATAAAGTATAAAATATGGGGTGTTCCATTTAAAAAAAAAACATAACTTTGATCTGTTATTTATACTGGGACATCCTGTACAAAAACATACATATTTTTAAAATATGTAGAATGGGTATGGGTACCAGTTCATAAAAATTAGAAGTCGATATCATAGCAATAGCAAATAAGTTATGGGGCTTTTACAAATCCCTGAGTCACCCGGTATAAGTGTGTACAGTTTTGCTAAAAATGTAGGCACAACAAGAAATTTTATTTGTTTAACTGTCTCTAATAATTTCATTTCGTGTATATTTTCAACTGGTGATTTTTTCTTCTAACTTCAGATTTCTTTAACACAACTTTGTTTCGGGTCACAAACAAATTTATTACGCAATAACAACAAGTAGTATCGATTTAACCATTAGTGAAATTGTTTACATAACATACGGAAAATAAACATCACTTTGCAATCATTGACAAAAATTACAAACTAAATGAAGACCCATTGCACGAGAATTTGATATAGGTATCTTATCAAATTCCCCACTGCTGGCTTCGTTTACGGTTAATCACGTTTTAAAGACTGAAATTCTGAAATACCAAGATTTGTTTAAACGACAGGTAAATTTTCGTGAAAGATCGTAAAGTTATTTTTTTTAGTTCGTATTTTATGCCAATCAAACGTACCAAAAATTAAATCGATACTATTTGTAGTTGATTGAGTTATACATTTGATTATATCGGAAAACAGGGTTTTGTTTAGGAAATCTAAAATTTAAAAAAATCATCGTTGAAAAGATTTTTCACTACTGCTTTGAAATATGAACGACAAGAATTAGTTTTTTATGGCAAATACGATGAAATTATCGACTTCAGGAAATATTAGTAAGTATAATTCGCTCATCGGTTGTCTACACATTCTTTGGATGAAAAGATGATTTCAAGATAAAGCTAGAAACCTTAAAAAATGTAATTTATATTTTTTTAAATACATGTTTTTGATTTTTAATATTTAATGTTTTTTATGTTAAAATAGGTAGATTATAAATATTTTGTATTATTGTGATTTCTCCAGTTTGAATGAATGTTTATCAATTTGTAGTACTTAATATACTTATAGATCTCCTAAAATTCTAAAGCGATTATTTATATTTTGTTAGTTTTTAAATAATATACAGGGTTCTGCATCTTACCTCCCATCTTCTATAGCTCAGTAGAATAATTAATAATCGATTTATAGTTATATGAAAAACAGTAAAACAAGTTTTGCTCATTATTTAACTAATTTGGTGAAATTCTTGGTTGTCGCGATAGGAGACCGGTTTCGGACTAGTTTATCTCTTCGCTGCACTAGTTAGATAAGTAAATAAATAATAAATAAAGATGAAGTAAATCGACCTACCATTTTACTGTTTCACCCTCACTCAGTTTCTTTTCGGGTTATAAATTGGAAGTGTACCAAGTTTCGTTGAATTTGACAATATTTCCGCATGCCACCCCTGGCCCACTCCACCCCCTGAGATGCTAGGGCTATTTTTCTCTCACATTATTTTTTTGCCAGTTATAAATAGCATGTGTACTAAGTTTCGTTGAATTTGACAATATTTTCCACTTCTAGAGTGGGCACACAATTGGGAATGCGCATACAGAATTCAGGAAAGCTCACGTCATATAATTAAAACCCTTATATCTTTTTATCCGTATTCTTTTTTCCAATTTTTTTTACATATTCGGCTGGAGCTAGCCTTAAGCTGTAAAATCACTTAAAATTAAGTAAAAAATATTGAAGTGGGGGGCTAGGGTGAAAACTGTTTTTGTAATTTTTTAGGGGTTGTGGGGTGGAGCCAGCTTTAAAATTGATGGAGCCTGCTGGAGCTGGGTCTGAGGAATCTGAATCTTAAAAAAAAGTTAAAAAATCAAAAGTGGGGGGCAAACGTCAACTTGGCCCCGCCAAATTTCAAACCCCTATAACTTTTTTACCTTTTTGGAGCCAGCTCTAATTGTTGTGGAGCTAGCTGGAGCTAGCTAAGGGCTTTCTGGAGCAACAGTTTTTTTCCAAAAAATCGAAAGTGGGGGGCCAAGTTGACGGACTCCTGTCAAGTACTTTTGCCATATCGAACAATTTCAAGTTGTAGAATGAGCGATAAACTCCGAAGTCCCCATCTCAAATCGGGCTCCTCAATAATGCCCCGAATGCTAGTCATATTATATTTTAATTACTATTCTCGTCTTTTGACAGTCTATTGGCAGCTGCCAATTGCCAAAATATATACCGGGTGACCCAGGGATCTGTAAAAGACCCATAACTTATTTGCTATTTGAGATATCGACTTCTAGTTTACTTAAACTGGTACCCACACTTATTCTACATATTTAAAAAATATGTTTTTGTACAGGGTGTCCCAATATACATAACAGAACAAAGTTATGTTTTTTTAAATAGAACACCCTATATTTTATACTTTATTTTTAACCCTCTTAAGAAGCTGATAAAAACAGTATAAGCTAGTATGGGTCTATTATGGACGGTTGGTTAGTTATGGGCAAATTTGTGGCAAAAACATGTACAAATTTAAAACATTGCAGAAGCGTTCCTAGCAAAGATAGCATCATTATTTATACACTAGAAAATTTCCCACATCATAAAGAACAATACACATTGGCTTTGGTTCTCTTTTATTCATAGTGCTATACAGGGTGTCAACATACGCAAAACAATGGATAACTATTTTCTTTCAAATGGAACACCCTATATAAGTTGCCACCAATCTATGGCATTTTTAATAAGCTTTCCAATGATATGCAGTTTGTATAACAAAATATTAAGGACTCTTGAGATTTAACAATAAAAACATATTTGTTTTGTCACCTTCTGCTGATTTTTGGATTTTCAGCCAAAACTATGCATTTTCAGGAAAAATTATAAGAGACCAACGTTGTAGAGCGAGAAATTTCCGATCGACATAGGTCTTTCAATTTTTAAAATAATGCGTGCATTGCCCGCCAGAGCGTGCAAAATCGTGACCGTATATGCATTTTAGCGTTTTCTTTTCAAATTTTTTATTAATAAATTGCACTATACTTTATTTTCCGCACCCTCTAGTGGAAAAACGGGAAATTATAGGGAAATTAAAATGGCCCATATTGATTGAAAATGTTCCGCTCTACAACTCTGCATAGTTTTCCCTAAAAATGCAAATTGAAAATGTATGTATCAATTTTTGCGTTTTTCAATGTTTTTTTGCATTTTTAGCGAAAACTATGCATTTTGGACAAAAATTGCTTCTTTTAAGAGTTGTAGAGCGGAATATTTTCAATCGATGTAGACCATTTGAATAATTCTATAATTACCCGTTTTTCTACTAGAGAACGTAGAAAATAAAGTATAGTGCAATTAATTAAGAAAAAAATTGAGAAAAACGCTAAAATGCATATACGGTCACGATTTTGCGCATTCTGGCGGGCAATGCACGCATTATTGGAAAAGTCGAAAGACCTATATCGATCGAAAATTTTACGCTCTACAACTTTGGTCTCTCATTATTTTTTAAGAAAATGCATTGTTATGGCTGAAAATCCAAAAATGACCAGGAGGTGACAAAAAAAAATGTTTTTTATGGATAAATCTCAAGAATCCTTAATATTTCATTATACAAATTGTCATCATTGGAAAGCTGATTAAAAATTCCATGTATTGGTAACAAGATATATAGGGTGTTCTATTTGAAAAAAAAATAGTTATCCAATATTTTGCGTATGTTGACACCCTGTATAGCAGTATGAACAAAAAAGAACCAAAGCCGATTTGTATTATTCATCATGATGTGTAAAATTCTTTAGTGTATAAAAAATGACGCTAGCTTTGCTAGGAGCGCTTCTGCAATTTTTTCAATGTGACCTTGTTTTTGCCACAAATTTGCCCATAACTAACCAACCGTCCATAATAGACCCTTACTATCTTATACTATTTTTATCAGCTTCTCAAGAGGGTTGAAAATAAAGTATAAAATATAGGGTGTTCCATTTAAAAAAACATAACTTTGTTCTGTTATGTATATTGGGACACCCTGTACAACAACATACATATTTTTTAAATATGTAGAATACGTGAGGGTACCAGTTCATGAAAACTAGAAGTCGATATCTCAAATAACAAACAAGTTATGGGGCTTTTACAGATCCCTGGGTCACCCGGTATATCAGCTTATCGTAAGTCAGGACTAGAGCACACCAGAAAATGAAATCAGCGCAAACAAAAATATTTTGTAAATCTTGACAGCCATTTTGACAGTTGACAGCTGTTAAAAGTCATTTTTGACACCGGATTCGTAATCAGCGACTCCAAAAACATGTATCTAGGTAATAAAATCATATTGTTAATTACAAAAATTTCAGGTGACCGATTTGTTTCTGATAAAAGTCGATTTTTTCATCTTTATTTGTTAATAACAAATTCCCAGTGAACAATAATGCCAAATTTTTAGTTTGGGTAGTTGAGGGAACTCATAAAACCCCCAACACCCATTGTCCACATGAGACATGGCCTACGGTACAAAATAATGGCATCTGAGCGAGGGAATGTAGGTGGGACGTATATGTCCCACCGCCCCGCAAAGGGTTAATGTTAGTAAGTGCAAGACAGTTACCTTTTTACTGAAAAATAGTCCGCTTCTATCTCAAAAGTTTTAGGAATAGTTTTCGATTCCCAATTCACTTTTAAGAAACATATCGTCTCCCTTACTTCTAAAGCTAGCCGAGCACTTGGCTTTATCATTCGTAATAGTAAATTATTTACAAATCAAAGGGCTTTGATTTCTCTGTACGATGCATTAGTGCGTCCTATTCTTGAATACGGGTCAATTGTTTGGGATCCGTTTTACCAAAATCATATCAAATTAGTGGAAAACATTCAGCGCTAAACAGTCTGGTTCAGGAAATTTGGAATATATCCACCTCAGGGTTTTAACCATGATGCACTTTTGGAGGAATTTAATGGAGTTTCATTTGCCAAACGCAGACAAATACATGAGCAAATATTTCTCTTTAAAATCATACACAACTTAATTGATTGTCCAGAACTGTTAATTAATGTAAACTTTCACACTCCTAGGTTGTCTATTAGAAATTTTAATTGTTTTTATTCTTTCCGTGCAAATTATAATATTATTGAAAAATCCCCTGTATATAGCATCTGTAAATTTCATAACGTGGTTGCATCTGAGTGCGACATATTCAACTGCAGCTTGAGCCAATTTAATTTTGTTTTAACAATATCTAATTTCTGATGTATATGATCACTGTAGCTTTGTTTAATTGTTGTGTGTATATGTACTTGTCTATAAATGTATATATGTGTGCGTGTATACATATGTACATATATGCAAGTATACTCATTCTTTCTAGTTTAATTACTTAGTTTTATTTAATTTGTAATCATTTTGTTTTTTTTTTCCTCACTCTGTTATTGGACTTTTGCCTGTTGGGTAATAAAGATTATTATGATTATATATGCTAGTCCAACTATATATTCAAATTCCTAATTAAAACCTAGCTAGTGTATAATAATCGTAACAAAATGTTAAACTAACCCTGTTTAAAAGTACAGCTATATTGTAGGATAATAATTTTAAGATGACCCAAACCATTCGCCATTGGAGTACAATTAGTATCGCTTTAAGGTGATAAGGGCAATCATCGGAAGTAAAAATCTTAATTGCACATGCACACACGAATATATGTAATAACAGGGCTGAAGGATCTCTTGGTCGATAGCTAGGTAGGCAGAGCCAAACGAATAAAATTAGGAGTAGTACACATTGACAGTTGCGGGATATAGTTGTCAGCTTACATAGTAATATACAAAGTTTGCCAAATAAGGCGCAGCTGTTCGCAACAAAGAAATATTGAGAAATACGTGAAGCCATCATATAAATGTGAGGGATTGGGCAGCCGATCTTGTATGTTTTATATCGTGAATTGGGATATTGACAGGAAAAGTTCCCGGAAATGATATAATAAAATAAGTGCTTGTGCAGATGTATCACGTTTATTCAAATTCTATTCTTTCTGTACTATTGTAATAAAAATATGATATATCATGATCCATAAGTTAGATAAAAAAAATCTAACATCATAAATGCATTAATTTATCAATCAAGTCTTTATATGCCACCCGAAATAGATTCAGAGATATGTAAATTTTGTTCTACGATTCATTCGAAAATATAAAAATTATACAATTCAGGTCCCCGAAGAGAACAAATACTTAATAAAAGTTTAATGATGTTTTAAAGGAACACCGTTAATCACAACTCAGAAAGTAGTTCTTTGACACAAGTCATCTCTTAAAAAGAGATTTATTATGGAATTTATGTTATTATACCAGGTGACACAAAAAGAAGGGACTTTTGAAATGCATAGTTACGGTTATGTACAATTAGCGGCAGTGACGGTTCGCGGATGTTTTTCTGGTACGGCCGAGGTACAAGAGGTGGTAATACAGATAGGTGCGGTCACGCAGCCAGCTGTCTCTGCAACTGACCCTACCTATCTGTATTACCACCTCTTGTTCCTCGGCGGTACCAGAAAAAAACCCGCGAACCGTCACTGGTTAGCGGCAATCTGGAGCTTCATGTAAAGAAAATCTTTCCATTGTACTAATCATGGTCGACCCGTTCCCTTTTACCATCAACATGTTTTACAAAATTAACGATTAATTTGCAAAGTGCGCAGAAGGAATTCGGACAGAATTACAGTTTAGGAAGACATTTTCAGGTTCGATCGAAATATTGAAGAGAGGGCTCATACTACACAGAATATCCATGCTGTATGCGTTTCATTCGTGCAGAGTTCACGGTATTCACTTCGTAAACAATCAGCCGAGACCAGATTTTCCCAAATAGTATACCCAAAATCCTCCATTATGGCTTAGCATTAACATTATATAACATTATTTTAGAAGTATGTGAAAATCAACAGGACAATTCGGAAACTTGTTCGTATAGATCAGTGGTTCCCACTAACCAGACCGCCAAGTGCATAGGGAAATTTGTCCGGATCTACTGTCTCTGTCTTCCATCAAAATTGTACATCGCTCTTTCTCTCCTCGACAAAACTTTTCACATATGTAGAGGCGCCCGAGTAGATAATACAAAAAATGGAAACTGTAAGATGATTTTTTAGTTCGTTTACGTATTAATAGATGTACATATTTGTACAATTTATACAAAAAACGAAATGTCATTCCCAAGTTAGTCCGTGACACTCGAATGTTATAATTTCATATTTCGCTCTTCAACTGCAACAAGTAAGGTTTTCAATTTTAATTATCTTTCCTGTTTTATTTGATGTAAATTTGTTAAATCACAGTTCTGAGATTGGTTTGCCCACTGGGGTTTTCCCGTCTTTTGGTGTGACAAGCAATCAAATTCCCAATTTGTATTTTACGTTAATAAACATATAGGTAATTTCTTGGCATATCAAGGTAAATACCAGAATTTATAAATAAAACGAATAAACGTTCATAACTGTAATAAATAACCTCTTCTTTTATTTACCTAATGCAACATGCTACACTACTACAAATATATTAAATAATGAATTTATCATAATGCAGGAAATTAATTTTGTTAAAAGGTCACCAAATATTTCGTTACTTCAAATTCCTATTTTGCATTGTTCTGTTTTTAAATTTATTGGTGATATACATTAACGAAGTTAATATTGCATTATACCTGACAGATTCACTTTATTTAAAACTGAATTTATTGAGCATATTTATTATTATTATTATTATTATTATTAGTGCTTATCTTACATTTTTTCTACACTTTCGCCATCTACAAACGTATTAAGTTTTGCCGACAGAAAAATACATTAAGTTGGTCGTCTGGTTAGTCTGTGGTGGTTCCCATTTTTTTTGGCTTTAATTACATATTGTAATGAATTATGTGGGCATGTACGTACATTTTTGGCAACATTAATACATTCGCTTTTTCAAATTTGCAAGAAAACCTCTGTAGAGCCCTACCATCGCTGGAGCACCATCTGTCGCTACTGATAAGATATTACCCAGAGGTATTTCTTTTTCTTAAGAAAACTCATCGAATGCATGAAATATTGATTCTCCTTTAGTTTTAGTTTGAGCAGAGGGAAACAGCGGGTTCTGGGCCACGGGCTCCCATGTAAAATCCCATAAGGAGCAGGAGTGCTCCCGGAAGTGCTCCCATATATAGCTGAATAGAAAACCGAGATATTTTTAAATATCCACACAATAAATCTTCAACATCTTGAGCCATTTCATAAATTCTTCTTTGCACTGTATTATTGCTCGACGAAATTTTCTTGATAATATCAGATGCTGGCTTGCGCAGCACAGTGCGTATTACTTTACTTATAGCCGGTATAATTAGTTCTTCACCAATTGTATTTAGCAATCATTACCAAATATTGTAAGAAGCAAACAAACCATCGCCATCTTGTGTGGTTGCGGTTGAAAATAGTTTTGCCAATGTCAGTAGTTTAATCAATTTTTCTTTTATTGTTCGAAAATAAGATAAATCCTTATATAAATACAATGTAGGCTGAATATATGAATATTCAACCTGTTCGTTAATCTGCAAGCAAAAAATTAAGTCTTACTAAGACTATAAACAAATAACTTATTGAAACAACTACTTCCCTGGCTAGTGCCACGCCGGATATTGAAGGATGCAAAAGAAATTTGCATGTTATTACTGGCACTACTAGATAATAACATTGGTTTAAGTTCGTTTATTTCTACATACAAGACTAACTTAGAAAATTATTCTAAAATGAAATGTAAAACTTTAAACTGTAAATGTTATTATTAAAATGAAAAAACCAGAAAACATTTTGACAAGGACACACTCTGCTTAACTTATCTAGTGTTACTAGATGAAACAAATTTGATAATAACTAAAAATACCACTGAATTAAAATTATATGAAAATTAAGTAATTGGCCATCTGCAGACTCGTTTCGAGATTTATCTCTCATCAGTGCAGCTTCGCATTTAAATTGAATGTTAAATAATAAAATACACTTACGTGAAGGTGATCGTGAACGTGAAGACGTCGTAAACGACTGAGGAGATTATGGAAGGTTTGAACGGGTTTTATACGTGATTTTGAGGTGATTAGTGAAAGTACAGATGTGAAGAAATAAATGATCTTGTTTTCGTGGGAACCGAATACACGATTAAATAATAATAATAATTAATTAATAATAAATAATGTTGAATATTCATATATTCAGGCTACATTTCGTTTTTTTGTATTTATCTAATGCTTTTTGCAACAAGTAAAGCTGTTTCTAATAAATCCTTATCTTTTTACTAGCATGGATTTTAGTCATGATTGTGGTCTAGAAGGCTTCATAGCTTCGTTTGATAAAACTTTTGATAAATCAGGCACATTGGTAATGTATTGTTTACAGGCGACTTAATAAAGCAATATTTCAAATTTTGGATATTATATTGTCTACATTTCTTCTTTGGTTGAGCCATTATTATCTGTAGAAAAAATATTTTTTTAACCCCATGGGCCGGTTTTCCGGACTGCCTGTCTGTCGCCACTACCCTTAAACAAGCTCAGTTCTACTGAATTTTGTGTGTAGGCGAGATGAAACTTTGCCTCCCCAAATAAAAATGAAATAATTTAAAAGTTGAACAAAAATAAAAAAAAAAACTGAAAATCCGAAATTTTTTATTGCATTAAAAAATATTATATTTTGTTAAGAAAAATAAGATAAATAAATATTATGCAAAAATAAAAAAAAAAACGTAACTAAACCATAATTAAAAGTGAATTTTCCTAGCTTTTAATTCTACAAAATCTTTTACTAAATCTTCTATGTCTAATTCAAGCCCGATTTTAGGCATAGGCGGTCGTCTATGTCTAAAACCGAGCCTAGCAGTGGAGAATCAGGGTTCAAATATTTAAATGGGTATTTTTAATAATATTTTTTTAGTAATTTAGTAAATAAACATGATATTATTAATTGTAAACCGCATATAATTATTACAAAAATAAATAAATAGTACTCTCCAATTGAATCAATTATTTGGAAAAGGGCACAAACGACATTTTCGGCCATTTTCGTTTTATATTATTTTTCAACAAGTTTATTGAAGATGCAGCGTTTGGTGCGAAAAGGAAACAAAAAATCACGCTAGAAACGCTCTAACATATACCCGCTCCACTGCGTTTGGTTCGAAAAAGTTACATGCGACGCACATGTGACCTTTTCAACAGTAATATAACGAGTGCCTACGATTTTGCCGGCAATTATTAGCGGCAGGATCACGATTGCTTGTTGCTCCGATTTTCTAGAAGCAACAAGCAAGAGTGATCCAGACGCTAATTGCCTAGGAAAAATCAGTCACGAGTTAGATTCGAGACGACAATTGGCCGAACAGAAAGTTTACAATTCATAATTTGAAGAATTAAATTTAGTGACACCAAGTGTCAGACGTGTATTAATCGGCGCCACAATAATTGTAGTAAAAATGAGCTTACCAAGATTTTGAGAAATGCCCATGAATAATATTACTGATGAAAGCACTAACACTTCACCCGAAAATACAAACAGATCGAATTCAGGAGCAAACTGCTTAAAAGTCCGGCAATAACTGACGTTTTATATGGTATAGAAAATATACTGACGCGTTGCTAGGCAATAACAACATGAGAGATTATCTGATTAGATACCACCCAGGTGAATTGCCATGCATAACATGGAGCGTGGTCTTTACGCATCGTAATTAGAATTTTATTGGATCATGTCATCAACATTATTCGATTTCATTGGTTAATAAGTAAATGAGGGCAATTGTCGAAATAATCAAGCATGTGTTTTGTCACATCATGGCGCTGGTTCTCGCTATCAGATTTCAGTTAGAATTTGACTGTCATTGAATCGGGTGTGAATTTTGGTGTTTGCAAAGATTAATAACAGATAAAGATTTTAAGCGAAACGAGTGAGTTAAGTGGAAGCGAATCTGATGGTAATAATTTACCAAAACGCAAGAAAGGAGTTTTGAATACGGAAGACTATAAATCAAATGTTATAAAAAGGGCCAAAGTGAAAGGAATTGAACATCTTAATCATGTTGGGAAAGTCATTAGTGCCAGAATAACAGGTCCGGACTGCAGGTAGAAGTTTTGAAATTATAAAACATTAAGAATTTTTGACTTTTTTTTGGGTTTTTGTAGGTGCCAAATAAAATGTTTTAGTAACTTCAGTGAAGATCAAAGGAAGAATATTATAGATCGGGTAAATAGTTTTGATGACAAAGATGCACAAGATACATTTCTTCAATGTCTCATCGAAAGTTGTTCCATCAAGAGAAAAAGTAAAGTTTCTGTCACCGAAAAACCCAAACCCAAGGCCCTTACTTTTTCATATCATATCTGCTTAGAAGGGCAACGCATTAAGGTGTGCAAACAGGCGTTTGTTAGTTTACATGGGATTACAATGAAAAAAGTAAGACGTCTCAGTTTACTATCAGCATCCGATACCACACCAAAAGATAGACGTGGGAAAGAAGTAGGATCAAGACATAATGCTGTTTCTGGAGAAATTTGTACCAAGATAAAATTCGATGTTAAAGAAGTCCACTACTCCAATACTATAACCAAAAAATACTTACCGGCTACACTTAATGTGAAAGTTATGCACAAGATGTTTATTGACGAAAATTTAGACCTAAAAGGAAACGTAAAGTACGACTTTTTCTTAAAGTTTTTCCATGAAAATTTTAATTTGAGATTTGGTAGGCCGCAAGTGGATGTGTGTTCATACTGTGAGGAATATGGACAAAAGTTGAGAGATCCCAATCTAAATGATAACGCCAAGCGTGTTGCTGCTGCTTCACTTGTAGTTCATAAACGAAGAGCAAAAAAGTTCTTCTCAAAAAAAATTGAGATAAAAGAACTTTGCGCTGAGAAGTATTCTAGTATTCGACTACATGCAGAATTTGCCGTTACCAAATATTCCTGTACAAGAAATTTTTTATCTGCGACTGCTGTGGGTATATGAATTTTGCATCCACAACTTGCAGACTGGAAAGGCAACATTCTATTCATACCACGAGGGGCAAGCATTAAAAGGCCCGAATGAAGTATGTACATTTTTAAATATGTACATTAATGAGCATGTTGATAAAAGTATAGATGAGCTCTACATATTTTCTGACGGTTGCCCGGGACAAAACAAAAATCATACTGTGGTAAGATTTTTAATGACGTTGGCGGCAAACAATAGGTTTAAGAAAATTATACACTATTTCCCCCTGAGAGAACATTCATTCAACGATTGTGATAGAGACTTTGGAACTGCCAAAAGAAAAATAAGAAGTCGATACAATCTATACTCATCAAGAATATATGGAGCTCATCAAAAAGGCATCTGTATCCGGAAAATTTGATGTGAAAGAAATACAAAATTCTCAAATAATAGACTATAAAAAATAGTGGCCAACACACTATAAAAAACCACCGAGTCTATTGAAACACAGAAAAGGAAAGTCCCTAGAGATCAAAGAGTACATTTTCAGATTTCACATTACAATCACTTTAGATACGATTCAACAAATCCTGGAGTGCTTATTGTTTCCGAATATATAGATGGGCTCACCTCGTTCTCTTTTCAACTAGCAAAGCCTCCTGGGTCCAGGACTAATCTTCCTGCTGGGGAAGCGTATAAAGCCTATACTGACAAGGTTCCAATCAATAAAAAAAAAGTTGATAATTTGAAATCCTTAATCCAGTATATTCCCGAGGAAAACAAAGAATTTTACACTATGGTATTTGCCTGGCCAACAGGAGTTTCTGAAGAAATTCCTGAAGAAGACTTTTAATACCTATTGATATAAATCCTATTTTGCTTTTATAAACTTACTTAAGTTCTACCTATTATGTAAAAATATATTTTCTTTAATAAATAATGTAAATTGCCTTTATTTTTATGTTTCATTCTGAATAAGTTTGGAAAAGGGCACAAATGCAATAAATATAAAATAATTTTTATAATATAAAATTTTCAAATATCCACGAAAAATTACTTTGAATTGGCTTATTCGAATACCAGCGAACATACAATAACATGTATATGACTTTATGTATATGAACATTTAAATGAAAAAGTTTTTTCTTCCTACTGTAAAATTTACTCTGAAGTAGATGTGTCCTTTTCCAAATAACCGATTCAATTATAGTCGTACTATTTGCTCGTTAACTTTAACATGTCACAATATCACAACAATCTAACCTTTCTTTGAGTTATATTATGCGTAATAATTACGGATAAATCTCCCAATTCATAGCGTGCTATAAAATCTGCTGGTAATATTGCCAGTACTACTGCTGCGGTTCCAGGCTTTGGCCTTGCGATCGACCAATCGCACGAGTGGCAATTACCCGCAGCAATGCTCGTAGTTCTCAAGTGTTTTGGAACTGCAATTCAGTGGTACCACATACCTCAATGATAGTGAGAGAGTATGCGGGAACCGAGCCAATGTCCAGTACGCTGTTCAAAGAAAAATTAAGCGTTATGAGCGGAATACATAAATCAATTTTTCTAAATCTTCTCTTCTTTCTTTTATACTATCACCGCCCCCTTACAGTTATTCATCGTCCCCAAAATGCACCTGCGGCTATCAGCGCTCCCCTGAATCGCTGCAGCACCCACCAGGGGGCGGTGGCGCCCACTTATGGAGTCACTGGTATAGATAAAAAGAAGTAATAACTGTAAATTTTGAGCCATATCGAACATGCGTAACCGAGTCCTAGCCCTCTAAAATTTAGAAAAGTTGGTTTATTCCCCTTTTTTTCCTTTTAGTCCACCCTAATAATAAACGGTCCACCCTAATGACCAAATTATAGATTGTGTCGATAGAGGACGTTAATGTGAATCCAAAACGTGTTTATTTGTTGAAAATGGCGAAGTTATGAATGTTTTAAGCCGCCCTATGCATTGAAATTAGAATTACATTATAAGAGTGCCATGACTAAGTGAACCAGACGCTACACGTCAATTGGTAACCCCATCACGTTTTTATTTTTTGACATTTGGTAATATTAGTTTGATACAGACGTTTTAGTCTGCGCCACAGCTAGCACGGGGGTGCGGTTATGTGCGCAGTAGAAGGGGTAATTTTTTGTGGCCTGTGGCGCATTATACCACCTTTGTTTTGAGATTTTCGGCGGCATTTTGTAACGTAATTATAATGTTGCTTTCAAATTGAGTGGAAAACGATAGCCAAATACTTGGCTCAAAATTACCATCTAGGCAGCAAGTGTTATGTTTTGTTTTTCTCCAATCAGAGCGAACTTAAGATGAATTTATGCTACAACGCTGGTTGTGGAAGAATTGTCTGTATTTTGGCCAGGCTCATATTCTGATTCAACGCAAACAACGTTGCATCGAGAAAGTTTTGTTATGGCATAAAGAAGAAATTTTAATAAGCACTCTTCTCAAAAAACTGCAGCACGTATAAATAAAGAAAAATAATCTGTTAAATGTTTCAATGGCTTGTTCGATGTTGCTCCTGAAAATGCATTGCAAACAATGACAATTGAAGAAGACAAACAATTTCTATTAATGCAGAGAGAGAATGGAAGACCAGGATCAATGATTGACATTGAAAGTTTTGCAGTGCAACTGGTAAAGTGACGTTTGAAGCGCTTAGAAGATGCTAGAAGGAAGAGAAAATCTGATCAAGAAATGTCAGCCGCATCTACTTCTGTCTCAATTGAAACAAGCAGCGATTCGAGCGAAAGTGGTAATAACAGCCCAGCTGATTTGAATATTAATACTGCCTCAGATATAGATCAGAAAATGGAACCAAAACCAGGAAAAACTGCGTTTAATCAGTGAAAGGATCT
Organism: Ocypus olens; assembly: GCA_910593695.2. Taxonomy (NCBI): domain Eukaryota; kingdom Metazoa; phylum Arthropoda; class Insecta; order Coleoptera; family Staphylinidae; genus Ocypus; species Ocypus olens. Next base: position 7,322,659 of record OU343064.1, read on the forward strand.
CATCTGCTTTAGACAAGTGTAAAATAAGTGACAAAAATGCCGCTCGTCTTCTGATTGCCGTCTCTGAAGGATTTGGTCATAACCGGTTTTGGGATACAGGGTCGCACTGTTAGTTTCAGGTACGCTGCTTTAATTTCCTCGGGTAGTTTGCTTTTATTAAATATGAGTTCAATGGACCATGTAGGTATTAGCTCATCGTTTTGTTTTGGCATTATGCGATGTACATCCACTACTCCAACTTGCCTAAGCTCCTTTTTCAATTCTTCTTCGGTACAGATATCTAGATCTGCACACGTAATTACTCCAATTGATTTATTAAGGCGATCGTTCGGGGTTATATTTGTCTTTTTTTCGTTTATGTCTTGCAGAGATTTTAGTTTATAGTTTATTAGTTTTATTAGTTTAGTGTTTGGACAGTTACATTCAGGAGACCTGGTCCAATGTTCTTCACTGGTATTTCTCTGTCTATTACCTCAGTGATCTTCTAATAGATCATGAAAGGAGATAGCGAAGTAAAATCTGTGGTATCAATAGATATGATGTGATGCAGTTCGCCAAGATGATGCTCATTCAATTCACGGTGGTATTTTGAATGTTTTCTTCTTCTTTTGCGAGTAGTTGTCTGGTCGCAATCATGGTTCTCCATTACCGGTATTTCTGATTCATATTCTCTTATAGTTTTATTGTTTTCATCTGTTTGAGGAGACTCAACATCAGTACATGGAGTGCCTTCCTCATTTTCTTTCTCTGATCTCGACCCTATGGGAGATCTAAGAGTTTTTTGCTATTAGCAAAGGCAGGGGTCATCTCCGGCCTCTGTTTGGACATCCCCGTTTATCACGCGGCTAGTTGCCCTCTCCAGAAACCGAGGCACAGTCTGCGATAGCACAGTGGGATTCTGGGCCGTTGGCCTTACCCACCTGGGGTAATGTATGTTTGTTATCCATTGTAATGTGTTGGGTGGATTTTAAGGCTACTGCCAGCCGTTTGTGAGTATGTGTGTGTGTACATGTGTGTGTGTGCAGTGTACGGCTCGGGTACGTGGGGTCGCTGCACCCAAATGGTTGTGCACGTCAACCACCCCTGCGATTAATTTTTTATTATTATTATTATTATTATTGTTATTATTATTATTATAGCCCATATCTATGTATATTCATCGGACAAGTATGTATTGATTTTTAATGTCATATATTATGATCCTCGAGATGCATACATACCACTATAACGAAGTATTGCTATTCGCAGGACTAATGGTTTTAAATATACGTTTTATAATACTTGCTCGAAGAATATACATCACTTACACTTCAATTCAATTAATTCCGCCGCGAATGAAATTAACATAAAGATAAATCTCTTGGCTTGATTGAATATTCAATATCGCCAACCGAGAAAGTCACGATTATTTGTTTTTCAACTTTTTATACAAATCAAATTCGTTTACCAAAGTCTCCTAATTTTAAATTGGTTATTAATTTTAATCATTAATTAATCTTAATTATTCATTAGCGCGATAGAACATTATCTTTCTTTGCTAAGGTTAGTTAGTGATGCTCTTGTTTAATTTTGTAATTGGTTTTGTTACAATTGAAAACCCTCACTTGTTGCAGAAGCAATAAAAAAGCAATTAAATTAATATGTAAGAAATCCATTTAATTGGTATATGAATAGAGGATTATTGTAAGGTGTACTTACAATTAACCTGTTTCGGTTTCCGTACAAACCATCACCAGCAGAACCCATAAAACATTACAATATAATTAGTTACTTTTGGTTTTAAATTTAATTTATTATTATTGTTTAAAATGATTAAAATTCCATTAATGCTAAAAATTTACAGATTTGTGGTAAATAAAACACGTGTTGAGAATTTTCACAAATTTTTGATGTCGAAACAATGCGACATTTGTTTCACCACACAGTGACTGCATCAGGCAGATTATTATTAATATATGCCGCAGTGTTTCGACATTAAAAAATTGTGAAAATTCTTAACACACGTGTTTTATTCACTACATATATTACGGAATTTCACCAACAGCTTCATCAATCCAATATAGAAATATTTATTATTTTATAATTATTCGGTTAGTGTGAAATAGGAATTTAATTATTCAAAGTTTATATTTACTTACACGTTGGGTTCAATGTTGGTATTTATTACGGTCTAATGGGTATTGGTTGTGGAAAAGATGCGATTGCATGTAGTAATATTTAGGCTCTGCGTTGAAATTTTCATATGGGGTTTGTATTGCGGATTGATTATTCATATTTCGATTTTAGTATTGTCTGTGTATAGTTGATTTATTATGTGGTAAGTGGTAATTAAATTCTTTTGATCCAAAGCTGTCAAAAGTAAGTTTTATTTATAAATTATTTAATGTGAGATCTATATTGACTGAAATGTATGTGTTTAAAATAGTTTTGTAAATAAGAAATTTGCTTTAGTGTTGTGTAAAGATTTATTTACTTTTATTTTGTTACTTAGCACTATTAATTGGTGTGTAAAGAATTTATTTATTTATTTATTGGAAATGGAAATGGAAATGGAATGGAAATGGAAATGTTCAGTGTCCTGACATCCTGTCTCAAATTAACTTTTATTTTAAGGCAGATAATAAGTTAACTCGCCAACGCCCATTATTTCGAATACCTTTCCATAGAACCAATTATGGTGTAAATAGCAGCTTATCTCGTTTTATGCGTTATTCAAATTGCCTTTACGCTAATTTTAATATAGATTTCTTCGCAATGTCGCACGAAGAAATATTACGAAATTTAAAACGCGTCGATTGTCAAAAACTTAAAACTAATCAGGTTAAATAGTTAATGCGTAATCAATCAATATTTTAGTTTTAAGAAATAATTAATTATGTATTTTTTTGTAATGGAGAATCCGTAAATAAACCTTATTTATTTATTTATTTATTTGAATCTGATTTATTATGCAGAGTTCGCCAGAAAAATGTATACACTCTTTGACAGACTGTATCTGGGTATTGATATTGTTAATTGGTTTGAATTTTGAGTATTCTGTAGTATGATCTTTCGCTCAAGAGAAACCGGTACTCATCATCACGAAAGTGAGAAAACAAAAAGTCTGGAGCACGCTTTACATTCGAGCAGCGAAAATGCATTTTACAGTAGTAAACTAGGTTTGGTAATGCCGCTGAAGACGCAACGACAGGGAGGGAGTTTGAATAGAACCCCCAGCCTGCCTAACCATTAAACGCATTATAGACAAGTTTGAGGCGCATGTAATGATTTGTGATACTTGTTTGGGCGTACTTGTTTTCCTCCTGGTTCTTAAGGATACGTCCGTAATTTTCGTTTTGTGGTAAATTAAACAACGAAGTTGAGTTTAACTCGTCTATTCACACACACTCCAACAATTTACAAATATATACAATCTCTGTGCAACTGAGCACTTTCAGTGATAAAATGAAACTCTCTCAACTCAAAATATTTACAATTAAAGAAAACTACAAACTAAGTGGGGGCGACGGGTGGCGACATGCGCATTTCGCCGAGGGGCGCAGGGAACACCTTTACTAGCGCGGGTGGTAACCCTAGACCCAGAGGTCTAGGTAGAGAAAAAACCTTATGTAAATTAGGGTAGCGGAACTTGCAGCAAGACATCATCGCAGATGGATAATTGCTGAAATTTCCCTTAATCCCTGTCTATTGTGAACATTTCTGGAATTTACACGTTTGTAGACAATACACTCATAAATCGAAGAAATATATAATCTCCAGAAATGTAAATATGGCAATAAACTAATAGAGCACCTTTAGAAATAATAAAATTGCTGGAAATACAGTAATGGCTAATAAAAACATAAAATAAGTAAGAATTTATAATGCGATTACAAACAATACTTATAAAGGAAGATCGGGAGGATCGCGTACAGCTATAAGTCCTACTTCGTTAGCTCTCTATTTGGAAAGGTTTGTCATTTCTCAAGAGAAATCTGCTGGGCAATGAACAGTTAGACAAAATGTAAATGCGAAACCATTGCATTTCCTTTTTTTTTCGATATCGCTCCTTGTCTGTTATTCAGCGAGGGAATGCTGCCCCATGTCGGTGCTTAGTTCGGTCGAAACCCCTGATTAAATTCCTCTTATGAGGTAATAAAAGAATATCCCGAGATAAGATGGTCAAAATGCCACCCGACACGGATTTTTAAATAAATATGAAAATATCATTAGTTGTGACCTTAAAACAAAATAACCGTAAGCCGTATATCAAAAAGAACCCCTACATGACCCGGAAAGCCCCAAAATAAGATTTTTTCAAAAATAATTTTTTAAACGACCCAAACATTATTTTAAAAATCACATGTATTATTGACTCAAATATCAAATTAGGTCAATTTTTTAAAGTCATTTAACGTTATTTAGAGTACTAAAAAAAAGAAAATTTGCCCACTAAAGTCTATTGGTTTAATACAGAGAGCTATGGAATTTAAAGAATTTAAATAGTATGCGCCTTTAAAATGGTGAGCGCAGCGATGAAATAGAAAATATTTTTTTTTTAGCATGTTATTTTCAATGGGCCGCGCTCTGTTCACCGTGTGTTCGAGGGTATAAGCTGTGGACCAATATATTTTTTGTGATAGTTCGTTCATATCTCGCTAAACACATGGCCCGACCGCTTTACCACTCAACCAAAAGTTATCGCCCGGCTTTTCCATGAACGTAGACGTCTCTCGAAACGGGAATTATAAAGTTTGTCGTTTATGCCCATTAGTTACAAATCATTTAAACCATAAACATATTTAAATATGTTTTAAGTTTAATTATATATTGTGATATTCAAAAAAATACTTAAAGAGATTTTATTAATAATTAAAACGATAATATTACTGAATTTATGGTGCGCCACTGGTAATGACCATCTGCACATTCCACGCGCATTCCATAGCTCTTCCTATTTCTCGAATAGGGTATAGTTTAAAACTTTATTTTGTCATATGATTGCCATCAATAAATATCATCTATGTGATTATTTTCATCTTTCAACGTTTGTTGCGACATCCTCAAAAATTCCAATAACTAATATTTTTACGATATTTTGATATTTTTTATAAAGTTATCAACAATTGAGCAGTCATTTTATGTAAAATTATTATCAGTATTCTAGTATTAATATTTTTTTCAGTTTCGTATAAACAACCCCATTTTTCATAATAATAATAATAATAATAATAATAATAATATTTATTATACGGAAAACACCTGTTTACAGATATATTACAAATAAAATTGTCATAATGACACAACAGCACGTATATACTTGCGCAACGTAATACTATTACTAAACTATAATATTTGTAAACATAACTGCGTATAAGCTATAACCTAAAGAAAACTATAAATAACATGTACCTATTCCAATAAATTTCAAATCAAACAATATGTTTTAACTTACGTTTAAAATTGCCAAGTTCGCCCCAAAAATATCAAAGTGGTTAATTTGATTGTAGGCATTTATAGATCTCATAATTCGATTAAATGGACCATGATATGAATAATTATTCCTAGAAATTCCAACATGAAACAACATATTATTCCTACATTTCCTTGAATAGTTTGTGTTAAAATTTAACATACTCAGTAATTGAAAACATTGGATATTACCCGATATTAATTTGTGAAAAAAAGAGACATCAAGTTCGATTCTCCTAGACTTTAACGAACTAAGGTATAAATTGTTCAGCGTAGTGTTTACATTAAAATTTATTGAGGCAATCCCTAGTTTATAAGAGATGAATTTTAAAAATTTATTTTGCACTCTTTCGAGTTTTGTAATATACGTAATATAATATGGTGACCATATTATACTCGCATATTCCACCTGTGAACGCACTAAAGAACAATACAACAATTTTATAGTTGATACACTAAACATGTAACTATTTCTAAACACAAAACCAAGAATATTCATTGCCCTACGTGAAATGATGTCAATATGTTTGTCAAATTTTAATTTAGAGTCAAAAAGAACTCCTAGGTCTTTAATACAATTCACACTCTCCAAGTTAGAATCGTTTAATAAGTACGATGATTCTAAATGAGTGTTATTTCTAGAAAAACATATGTGTTTACACTTATTTATATTAAGATCCAAGTCATTGAGAACACACCAATTAACTAAATTATCAAGGTCTTCTTGAATCAGTTTAATATCGTTTGAACATTTTATAGATTTAAACAACTTCAAGTCGTCCGCGAAAAATAGATAATCACAACTATTGAATGACTTACTGAGATCATTTATGAACAATAGAAAGAGAATTGGTCCACAATGTGTTCCCTGTGGGACACCTGAGGGTATGTGTATGTACTATGATGTAATATTTCCTATTCTAACCGTTTGAGTTCGATTGCTCAAGAACGATTGGATCCAGTTTACAACATCGGTGTGAAATTCGAAATATTTTAACTTATTCATTAGCAACACATGGTTCACTCTATCAAATGCCTTGGAGAAATCCGTGTATATGGCATCAACTTGATGACCTTTCTCCAAGGCATTTAAGATATAAGATTGGTAAATTAACAAGTTTGTTACTGTAGAGCGTCCTTTACAAAATCCATGTTGCTCCTGAATAATTATATTTTTTGACATCCATATCAGTTGGCCAGAAATTAACTTGTCCAGTGCTTTCGGAATCGCTGACTGAAGAGCAACTCCTCTATAGTGATCTATTATGTTCTTCTTACCAGCTTTATGAATAGGTGCTATAAAACTATGTTTCCACAAATCAGGAAATATACTCTGCGATATTGATGCACGAAATAATAAATAAATAGGATTACTAAGAGTACAGACGCATTTACTTAAAAAGTCTCGTGGAATGCCATCCGGACCACTACTGAAGTTATTAGACAAGGATTATAATTCACTATATATATCACTTACATTAACAATAAATTTTTCACAACTCGCCTTTTCATTACCCATCAATAAATGTTCGGATAGTCTGTTTGAATCTATTTCACATATTTTATAATTAGAAGCAAAACTGTCCGCGAAGGAATTAACTATATCAACTGAATTGTCTAAAGTCACATTACCAGACAACATAACACTTGGAAAACCTTCCTCTTTCTTCAACTTTTGAACATGTCGCCAACATTTTTCCGGCTGGTTATTGCTTCCATTTTCTTAAAGTAGATGTCTTGTAGTTGATTGCTGAGTTGTTTACATTCTCGTCTAAGGTGGTTGAAAATTTGCCAGTCATCATCCAATCCTTGTTGTTTGTATCTTGCATGGGCAGACTTCTTATCTTTAGTTAATTTTATTAATGATGAATTAAACCAAACTGGATAAGTGTTACTGTGAATCACCTTCGTTGGAACGTATAAATCGATAATGTAATATAAATGTTCATAAAATAATTCTGTCATTCTATTAGCATCACAGTCTTTAAATATGAATTCCCAGACTATTAAACTTAGGTAGTTATTAATTTCAATATAGTTTGCTCTCTTGAAATCCCGAATTGAGTGTGTTGGATTAAATGATTTTATCTACGACCACTACTGTAAATGCCCATTATCGTACAATGCGCGTACTGCGTAAATACACCAAAACACCCACGTATGTTAGAGCCCGCTTGTAAATTAAAGGTACTAGTGAGTTTCGTTTACGAACTTTTGATTGGTTGAGAGTTGCGCGTTTGTTCGTTTTTATTAAATATAGTAGTCCGCGATTGTTAAACGTCACATCACGCACCCCGAAGCTGTCACTTCGCTATTCCGCACATTCTCTTATATAAATTAAGGTGAGAGTGGTCGTAGATAAAGTATACTACATAACGCGAGTTGTAAAGCAATTACGCGCTCGTGAAATTGCGTTACTCGCCGCTACGCGGCTCGTACGCAATTTTTTCACTTGCGCGTAATTTGCTATTTACAACTCTTGTTACGTAATATACTATTATATCCTCAATATTCACTGAGAAAGCTACTGCTATATGGTGCAGTGAGTTTCGATCTAGTAAATCCACTGCTTCAGATAAATATACTTCCTTCAAGTTTGAAAATACCAAATCCAAGAGAGTACCACGGTGGCTCATATTATCAATTCATGTATAAATAAAAGTTATTTTCCTGATTTATGGAAAGAATCACTTGTTGTTCCTATATCTAAAAATAATAACCCCCAATCAACTAATGATTTACGGCCAATATAGTATATTACGTAACAAGAGTTGTAAATAGCAAATTACGCGCAAGTGAAAAAATTGCGTACGAGCCGCGTAGCGGCGAGTAACGCAATTTCACGAGCGCGTAATTGCTTTACAACTCGCGTTATGTAGTATACTTTATCTACGACCACTCTCACCTTAATTTATATAAGAGAATGTGCGGAATAGCGAAGTGACAGCTTCGGGGTGCGTGATGTGACGTTTAACAATCGCGGACTACTATATTTAATAAAAACGAACAAACGCGCAACTCTCAACCAATCAAAAGTTCGTAAACGAAACTCACTAGTACCTTTAATTTACAAGCGGGCTCTAACATACGTGGGTGTTTTGGTGTATTTACGCAGTACGCGCATTGTACGATAATGGGCATTTACAGTAGTGGTCGTAGATAAAATATATTACCTGCGCTTTCAAAAATCCTTGAAAAAGTACTTGAGAAATAATTACGTAATAATTTAGACTCTTATGACATTCTACCCAAATTACAATCCGGCTTTAGACCTGGTTTTAGTTGCTGCAGTGCCCTTACTCACATTGTAGATGACATTGTTCGAGCCACTGACTGTGTTAAAGTTACTGCACTTGTTCTATTAGACTACAGTAAGGCTTTCGATATGATAAACCATCAAACACTAATTTATATTCTTAATTTTGTCGGATTTGGACCAGACGCAATTAAACTACTGAGCAGTTACTTTCGTAATCGAACACAAAGGGTGGTTATTGATAATCAAACATCATCTTCCCTCAATGTAACGTGTGGTGTAGGTCAGGGTACTATTTTAGGACCACTCATTTACTCAATTTATACTTCTTCTCTTTGCTATGACATCTCTCATTCGTCATATCACCTCTACGCAGACGACACGCAGCTTTACATCTCTTTTAACATACAGGATATTGCAGAAGCACAGGATAAACTTAATATGGACTTACATACTTTAGTAAAGGGGTCTACTATTCACTCACTCTGCATTAATGAGTCTAAAACTAAATTAATGGTATTTGGGCCTACTAAAAGCCAAGCTATCGCAGCAAGAGACCTGAAAATCACAATAAATGGTCAACACATCCCTGTAAGCAACTCTGTAAAGAACCTTGGGCTTTACTTAGACTGTAAACTTAAATTTAAAGAAAATACTAGCCAATTATTACGAAGATCATACGCTGCATTAAAAAGTATCTATTTAAACCGACTCATTCTTAATAAAAATACCAAGATGCTCTTGTGCGACACTCTAGTTCTCTCAAATTTTAATTATTGCGATACTCTTTACAATAACTTCATAGATCAACAAGATGTACAAAGAATACAGAGGATGCAGAACTCGTGTATGCGACTGATTTTTGGAATTCTGCGGAGAGCCAGAATCTCTCATAAACTGCAGGAGTGTAGATGGTTGAACATGCAAAATCGACGAGTGCTACATGCTGGTTGCTTTTATTACAAAATTCTAAGTACGAAATGCCCATCTTACTTGTATAATAAAATCTCATACAGAAGCGACATACATAATATTCATATTAGAAGTCGTGGTCTTCTTACGATTCCAAGACACAGATTACAGTTATATAAGAAATCCTTCTCTTACGCCATAACTAAATGCATGAATTCGGTAACATTCGCTTATGGTAGTTATATTGCTTTCAAACTCAAATATTCCATGGCACTGTATGACTCTCAAATACATCATAATACGTAGACTAAAGTTTAAACATATTAATGTAAATAGTTTATGCATGAGTGTGTGTATAAGTATATGTATGTGTGCGTGTGTATGCATGCACATGAATATGTGTTTATGTATGTTTATGTGTATGTATATATTAATAAGTTAATGATTAATTATTCAGGGCTAGAAGGAAGATCAGTTTCGTTGTCTGGTAAATAAAAGACCAGATAGCGAAACTGATTCTAGTCCATTTGACCATGATGTAATTACTTGTATTTGTAAGAATTTATGTTATGTTTGTAAGGCTTGGTGGTTAAACGATTTATTATTATTATTATTATTAGGAATATTATTAATCTGATCTAAATTCAAAAAACTGTGTTAGCTAATAAATCCAAACTATCACTAGAATATCCAGGGTCCATTTGTCAAGATATGACCATGAAATCCTCGAAAAATAGGTTTCTGCTTTCTACCCACTTTCCCAAATACCAAATTAAGTACATTTTTTCAATGTCATTGAAGGTCATTTAGGGTTTTATTTTTTTCTACTTTCTATGTTACGAAGTACGAGAAAGTATATTGCCGTCGTAAATTTTTTTTCAAATTTTTATTTTTTTGTGTGTGTCTGTCTATGTGTCTGTGCGCGCTGTATCTCAAAAACTTTGAACATAAGTTTTATTTGATAATCTAAAGAACTGAAAAGCTTTTGGTAATATTTCGTATACAGGAAGGGGGTGTTTACCTTAACGGTTTTTTTCCAATATTTTTTTAAATATGAAAAATATCACAAAACTATTCATATTAATATTGAAGACATCAAAGAAATAGCTACCTTTTGCTTGAAAATATTTTTCATAAAATCATTGTTTTTCGAGAGATTTTTTTTAATTTTTTTATTTTTTTAGTTTTTGAGTAAACTTGTCGAGATTCTCGTGGTCGAGGATTCCTCAGCCACCGTAAGGATGGCGGTGGTAAGGCTTGCGACTGCGGTATCTAGGTCCGCTATTGACTTATTGCTTGGAAGAGAAGAGAGAAGCTTGTCAGCCTTCTGCCAGAAAAGCGTTCAGTCCGTATTCTTGATGTAGTGGGGCGAGTTATTGATATCCATAGAGACATGCAATATTACTGGACTATGGTCAGAAACAAAGTCATTCTCGACCCATATATCTGCGTTGACGTTAGTAGAGCGATCGAAATATGTAGGGCTATCTGGAGCCGCCACTGTTATTTCGTGATGTAGTCTTCGAGGGCTCTACCATGTGTATAGGTAACTCTGCTCTTCCAGGCAGTGCTTTTGCTGTTGAGATCTCCTGCCAAGATGGTAGGCATGACATCGTTGGAAATTATGTCGAGATCAGCGTCATGAAATGGTTTACTGGGACCAAGGTATCCCTGTCATCCTGGTGACCGATATCACCGGGATGTTCTTCTCTCTGAGAGAGGCTTCAACCTCCTCTGTAGAGATCTTGACGGGGACGGTGCCGAGCACGACCTTGAGAGATTTATCCTCGTCGAGTTGATATGAGTGGTAGGATGTCAAAATAGCGGGTCGCCTTACGGAAATTGGTTTCGATCTCTACCTGCACCAATATTCCGCCCCTACATGCGGTGAAGCGGATAACATTTATTTTTAGGGCAACGGTGAGGTGCTGGTACAGCGCAACCCACCGGGATTTCGTGCCGAGCACGATTGGTAGGGGCCTTTTGTGGCCGGGATGGGCTGGAGAGTTGATGTTAGCCATATTGACCGAGGTCGATGGCTCAGAACTATCGATTGTTGAAGCGAAACACCGCCGATAGGTCGGTATTTTGATGGGTAGCCGGATTTCTTGTAGCGTCCGGTGATAAGTTCGGGGCTTGGGGCCTCCGGTCACCCTGGCTGGATGGCTCAGCCATCGCAAGAAGCTGGCTTCCGATAAATTCGTCTTCGTCGGTGTCCGAGGTGGCCTGCATGCCTGCAAGAGGGTGTGCATGTCTATTCAGGGAATTGTCAGGCCTGGAGGGACCGGCGCGATTGCCTTCTCGCTTTCCTGCGAGGGGATCGGCCTGTCAGGTTTTGAAAGGGCTTGGAAGAGTCTCTCGTTGAGGACTGAGATCTGCTGTGCCTGAGCGGCGTTTTGAGCGTTCTTTTTTAATGGGTCAATCCACCAACAAAAATTGAATTACGAGATATTTAAGAGGGCACTTGTATATTGACATTTTAAGAACACTTATTGTCAAAATTTACAGTTTCGAATTCTTTTACAGGGTGGCAAATAAGTTCGATCGCCATTAAAAACGAATTTCGGTATTTTTTATTATTTTTTCATAAACTTAATACTGTTATAAACATCAAACGTTAAGAGCCAAAGTAAACTCAAACAGTTTTAAAAATTTCTCCGTTTGCGCTAATAAAGGCTCGCAGTCTTTTTTTTTATTATCTACTGTAAATCGCAACACTTCCTCAGTAATAGCAGCCCAGACCGCCCTTAAAGAATGTTTTATATCTTCAACATTGGCATGACATTTTCCACAAGCCTCTGCCTCTAGAATAGCCTATATGGCGTAATCCATTGGATTCAAGTTTGGTGAAAATAACGGCCAATCTTCAGGCGAAATGAAGTCAGAAAAATTGTCTCCAAGAGAATCCAAGCAATCTCGCAGAATCTTGCTGAAAGGTCCATTGGCGGTCTCCAAAGTGTTGATGTACCAATGGTTTTACCATAAATACCTACGATAGATTTCTGCTGTCATCCTGATGCCCTGGTCGATAAACACCAAAGGTGTTTTTCCATCCGCTATAATTCCTGCCCAGACCATTACCGACGAAGGATATACTGACTTAAAAACGCGTCTACTATTATCACTAGCATCTTCTATAGTACGAGAAATTATTTGAGAATTTTGTTCGTCTAGACTCTTGAGTATAAACTTTCTCATTTGTAAATAAGACCGAATTATGCCAATATCCAACAGCGCACCGAATTAATCCCCTGCACTTTGTTACCCTGTTAGCAGCTGTATTTGCAGGCAGTAAATGGAGTTTCTTTCTTTTACAACACTACAACACTTAAGTTATTCCATTTTTTGCAACGAGAAATTACTGTTTGGACTGTTTTTCTTTTAATGAAAACCGAATTCACGAACAATGTCACAAACACGGTTTTCGAGCTCATAAGAGCTTATAAAAGCGGCACGTTGCATTTGGCGATCCGTATCTTACTACTTGCTTTACGAAATGCCAACAGATTAGGTCTACTTGTTAAATACATTTCAGGTAACAAAATATTATAATTCCAAAGCAAAGATTTTGGTACAGGGTGTTCAGGGTGGTTTCAAAAATTGGCGACCGAACTTAATTGCCACCCTCGTCCTAATAGAGGCACCGTCTAGGTACAATTAGAGATACATATAATATTTTTATCTTATTGCCTTCATTCCCTTCATCCGGGCGCGTGCACGGTAGATTACCGTAATTGGCATCAAAGTCCATTTAATCGTTCCTTGAAGAGTCATTGGAAGATTGGAGGGAGATGTATTCTCAAGTTCAACATTTTGACGCTAGGGGGTTAATTTTATCTTGGTTCGACGAGATTTAACTTCAGTAGTGCTTATAAGTTTGCCAGGCGCATATTACGGTAGTGTACCGTCAAGCGCCCCAAGATGTGATTTTTTCTCACCGGACTCCGAACAATACGTAAGTAACAATTTTATCCGTTTTTACTTGTAGTTACCTTTCATAACCTAATAGGTAGTTATTATTACCTAAGCTCTACTATTTGTGGCAGTAAGGACCTTCTAATAACATTATTGTCCTGTTCACATTAGTTGTTTACCTTGATTGGGTATGTAGTTACATATGTGTCTTTAGTAAGTATGGTTTCATTCTTTCAGCTTTTCGCATTTACGCGATTGTAGAGGTAAAAGGATTCTGGCTCTTTCAGACCTGGGTTGTGATGAAGAGCCTCAAGCAGGAATTCAAGAAGAGTAAATTGATGATCTAGATTTTATTGATTTTGATCCTCAAGAGATTCACGTGGATGAACACAACAGTGACTCTGGTATTGAATTAGACGACGTACCGTTTTTCGCGGAAATGGCCGTCCGCAGTGACCAACGTGAGACCGAAAACGTTCCATTTTTCATTGGAAAAAATAATGATACATTGTGGGCTAGTAAACCTCTTTCGATTACCACAGAAACAAGGTCAAAAAACATTATAAAAACCATTCCTAGTCCCAAAGGAGAGGCAGGAAAATGCAAATCAAAACTTGAATGTTTTCTTCAAATTATTTCATTTTTACATTACATTTTTATTGCTAAAAGGCCAGCTGAACGTATAGAATTGTCTGAAACTCCGATACGCGAGAGAAAAATACAAGCCGACCTCAATGTTAGAAATGAAGGCAGTTTTTGGAGCTTTATTCCTATTTGCAGTAAAACGTGGCAACCGTTCTGATTTTTCGGAAATTTTTACAAAAGACGGGACAGGATTGATAACATTGAGATCAAATTTCAGTGAAAGACGATTTCCCTTGTTGCTCGTTTTGATGATGTTAGGACTCGTGAAGAGCGAGTGAAAATTGATAGATTAGCTCCAATTCGAGAGTTTCTTTCAAAATTCATTGGCAATTGTCAAGTAGCCTACAATGTAGGAGAGAGTGTAACTATTGATGAAATGTTGGTGGCTTTTCGTCGACGTTGCAAGTTTATTCAATACATGGCTCAAAAGCCGGCCAAGTATGGTTTGAAAATTTACGCCCTCTGTGACTCACAAACGTTTTATTCGTATAATATGCAGGCGTATTGTGGTACTCAACCACCTGAGCCTTACGTCACCTCAAATAAATCTTACGATATCGTGAAGAACTTGACTGAATCGTTGTAGCGGACGAATCGAAACGTTACCACAGATAACTTTTTCAGTAGTTATCCGTTGGCCCAATATTTATTATCGGTTGGCTTGACATTTCTAGGGACACTGCGAAAAAATAAGACTGAAATTTGTAACGACGCGATATGCAAAGAGGGCCAGAATTAAATATATAATAGTTATTTATGTATTAAAGGCGAAAAATGATGTATTAGGCGTGAGGTCGAAAGTTTCGTGGTGAGCCGCAGGAGAACCACGAAACAACTCGACCGAACGCCTAATACGAATTTCGCCCGTAATACATTCAAAACTTTTCCTACGATTGCAAAATTTGAAGCAAATACGCTTAGAAAACGTGACGTTCCTCAAATTTCTAATGTCACATTGATAGGAGAGATTCATAGATCCATCATTTTATTATTTCCTAAGTACAAAATTAAAACTCAGCAATTTGAGAGAACAAAATCTTTATTTATAATAACTTGTTTAATCAGATTTATAATAATTGTTAATATTAAGATTGACTGTGATATTTGTACAATTTTGGATTGTTAATCCGTGTTTCCCTAGAGTAGAGAGTGTAGTATTTTTAGTATGCTACACATTAGGAGTATCGATATTAATTTCCTGTTGGCTCGTACAAGTTGTAGAACACGAAGGTGTTGTTAAAATTTTTGATGTATTTTTTAGTTTATTGGAAATCGAATCATCAATATAGCCTTCGGCTATTGTCAATGACTTCCAGCCACCATGTCTCTTTATATTGGTTAAATCTGCACCAGTGTTAGCAAGAAGAGTTGCCGACGATCGTCGAAAACAATGCCCTGTGAACAAATGTGGATTTTACAGATTTAAATACTTGGTAATTATTTGCGGAAAGCGACCAATTGTGTTTAATCCAATAACTTGATTGGTACATTTGCCATTTTCATATCTTAAAAAAAAGTTTTCGACGCTGCTGATCCTTTTCTCAAAATGGAATATTTGTGATACAGATTGAGGAAATCAATCCCACAGTCATTATTATTAATAACGGTAAATGTTCTTGGTGTGTTGGTTTTAGTGTCAGGAATTTTTATTAATAAATAGGAGCCCATATCTTGGATGTTATGTTCTTGCAGTTTATATAATTCATGTCGACGGCAAGCACCCGAAATTCCAAAAATAAGGGCCACCTTTAAATGTTTACTCATTAGTTACAAACTTTAAATTATAATCTGTTATCATTAAGAATTTTTCATCTGGTGCATCCTTTATAAAACTTATTACTTCATCGCTTGACAATGTTTTCGATATCTTCGGCTCATAACCAACCGCCCCTTGTTTTAGGAATCCGATGAGTTTGCTGTATTTGGAAATATCCACATTTTCTTTTATTAGAAGGGTAGTTTTCAACATCGAGTACAGGGACCAAAGACTTGTCGGCTTGATTTTGTTCGATTTTTCCAAAAAGAATAAGACATTTTCAGAATATTTCGTGACTTTCTTTGAAATACACCAATTGGTAAATTCATGATAACGTTTTTCGTAGAGTTCTCTGGATTTCTTAGGGAGCAGGTTTAAAAAAGCGTTAGTAGCCTCTTCACGGATATCCGGTGGTGTGCAAGCTAGTTCTTCTTCAGAAACTTCCATTTCCAGTGCACTCGTTTGCGAACACAAAATCACGAAACGTTTAAATTGTATAAATGTCACATTGACTTACGCGAGATTGCTGCGATTTGTAAATCTATCGATTTTAAGTATATAATCAATAGTGGCAAATGTTGGTTATATACATTACGTTGCTATGATATTTCGTACTTTTGATTATATATTTCATTTTAGAAGATATATAACCAAAATGAATTATTTTTGACGTTTGTATATAAGGCCCAAAGCCTGCTTTTAGAAGCAATCGTAGGAAAAATATATTTGTGACGACTCTGTATATCGTTTCGTCATTTTAAATTAAAACTTAAGATGGCACATTCCATCACTCGGCCGTGAACAAATTTGTGTTTCGAACGACCGTGCCGAAAATCCGAATCCTCACGATTTTGACCGTTCGCGCGCGTAACAGCTACAATGCGGGAGAATTACCACCTGAAAAGATCTAACAGTGGGGACAATGGAGCGGAATTTCACGTATATAAACAAAGTCTGGAGCGCTCCTACTTCAGAACGTGTATAGCATAGGCCTTCCAAGGTGGGTTATACAAGATCCTGAGTGACTTGCAATCCGGATTGTGAGTTAGTCAGTTTTCGCAGCTAGACGGATATATTTGTAGAGAAACATTCCAGAGGGCAAACTCTGCAAATTTACCCGTTACAAGATAAATTTGTAAAGAGAAACATTCCAAAGGAGAAACTCTGCAAATTTAATACAAACTCAAAACTAAAACGCATTACCGAAAACGTAAGACAAAATTAAACACATATTTTATTGTGTAGAGCCATCTATGGGTGTCTGTCCCAGGCTAGGAGGACTAGTACAGAAATCTGCTGCGGACGCGGCCGTCCAAATACAGAGCGAGCAGCCGTCCAAACACAGAGGTAGCAGCCGTCTTGTTACCAACTACGAGTTTCATTTCATATTTGTTGAATTATTTTAATTTTTAAAAGTGTACATATTGTTGTAAACATACGATTTAATTATTGTTGAGTGTATTTATTGGATTAAGGGGGTTTTATCAGTCATAAATATAGTCAACCAGAAAGTAATAATAGTGGAGTTAAAGAAAAAAAAATTAAAAATAAACTAAATGAACCGGGACCGGCTCGTGGTAAAATAAAACTTTACGTCTTTACCACTCATTGCATAATTAAAATTATTTAGTGGGTGGCAACGTTACAAATTCTACCTGAATTTGTGTCGGAAAATAAAAATCTTGTTGCTGGCAATCATTTATTTGGTTGTAATAACGAATCAACTTTGATCTCTTTTGCTACAAAAAAGAAGAAGGTTGTACTGGTTCTTTCTACATTACGTGACGACAATCAGGTCGATAATGAAACCGGGAAACCGATTCAGATAATAGATTATAATGTCACGAAAGGAGAAGTGGACACTGTTGATCTTATGTGTTTGCGAATCTGCACTACCAGCGAACTAACAGATGGCCAATGGCCATTTTCTCTAGAAATCTTGATATTTCCGAGATCAACTTGATGAGGAATTATCAAATGAATAATCCTGGGGGAAACTTCCCAAGGCGTGATTATATCAAAGACCTGGCCATGCAATTGATTGATGAAAATTTGAGAGAACGAGCAAAAATCCCAAATTTGTCAAAAGATTTGTCCATTTTGCTAAAAAAATACAGAGATGAAAAAAAATAAAATAGGAGCACTACAGAGGCCGTTCCCAATAAACGTCGTTTTTGCTTCATTTGTGGGTCAAGAAAAAATAATATAATAAAACTATCTTACCGTGCATGTGGTAAAAGCGTTTGTCAAAAACATTCACAGCATAGATGTGACAACTGTGCAATGACAAACAAAACATCAGACGAGGACGAAGATGAAAACAGAGTTTATTAGGTTGAAGTAATTATTCATAGTTTTAGGATTATGTTTTGTTTTTCGTTAGTACAATTAATTTCTTTATGTTGATTTTGGAATTTGAAGGCTACACTTTATTTTACTTTATACCTGCTTATTATAATCTTCTATAATTTTTCTTTGTAGTGTTAGTACCAATGGATATACCAACTTTGTATTATGAGTTTATGAAATAATAACATTTTATTTTTGAATCTGTGAACTAGACGTCTTATATTAAGAATACCCAAATCCGAAATATTTAGAGTGCATATCGTAGTGATATAGAGGTGAAAACGTGAATGCGGTAAAATACCGTCAGGCGCCCGGTTGTGTTACGATGAATGACGCGCCCGGATGAAGATTAAGAGAAATTACAGAAATTACAGATTTCAAGCTCTTTTTCTTGAAAACTAACCGAGATAAGTGTACATATATAGGTTCGTACAAAATATGTTTTAATTTAACCGAGGAATCCAAAATTATAATAATATATAGTGTGTTCCATTTAAAATAACAAATTTGCTCCTACTTACGGAGGAACTGGAAGTGATAGAACGTTTAAAATATTTAATATAAGGAAAACCGTGTGACGAGGATTTTTTTCAAATTTTTAATACAACGGCAACTCTATAAACTTTTAACAAACGGCTTAGCGTAGACACCCTGTCTACAATTAGTACGATGTATAATTTGGCAAAACTGCCAAAAAGTACATTAAATCTAGTTTCGATGTGCGAATTTAGGATACCGTATCCAAATACGACGATACCTTGAAAAGACGAACTAAAGGCTTTTCCAATAAGAGGTTTCATTTTGATATTAAAAAAAAAAACGAGTATATTTTAAGAGAAATCAATGGATATTTATGTCATTGTACAGAGAAAGAATTAACGATGGAAAACGATATCAGCCGCCATGACTAGGGTTGCAGCACCATATCCTTTTCATGAAAATTTTTCCATAACCAATTCGCACATTTGCGGCTTTCAATAACTTCACGAATTCCATTTTTTACGTTTTGAATCGATTGTAGAGCATTGGCATAGACCTTATCTTTCACGTGGCCTCAAAGAAAGAAGTCTAAAGGTGTCAAGTCACAAGATCTCAGGGGCAAATTGTGATCATCTCTTCGCGAATAACACGGCCAGGAAACTTTTCTTGCAACCATTCGATTGTTTCGTTGCTTGTTTGGTACGTAGCGCCGGTTTCTTGAAAATTAACGTCGGCCACATCAATATCTTCCAATTCCGGCCATAAAAAATCATTAATCATAGCTCGATAGCGCAATCCATTTACCATAACAGTTGCACCAGCCTCATTTTCGAATAAGTAAGGTCCAATCACACCGCCACACAGTGGTTCAGAATTCGAAAAAGCTGGCCAAAAGTCGTAAAATGAAAGTCAATATTTTGAATTTAGTACAATATAGTCTTCTACAAAATGCCTCGCAATCCGCGTTCAAACTTGTTACTTTGTTAGACACGTGGGAGACTTTCGGACGAGGTGAAAGTTTGGCGTCGGTTTTTCACTATAAATATTAATCTTTATGTGCTGGGATTTTTTTCCTTGTTATTATGGATCTTCCTGAAGGTAAATTAATGGTTATTACATTTAATATGCATACAAACATTTTGTTAGCAATTATAGGAATTTGCGTTAAAAATGGGTAGATTCATTTTAAACATTCATGAAAATATTTTTTTGCCTGTGTATGCCTGTGCTCCTATAGCAATAAAAATATTTATTATAGTGTCCTTTAACGTGACAAGCAACAATCAGCTGCTTTCACTTGCATTCCTCAGTGTTGGATTATTTTTATTACTGACGTGCAATATCGTTGAAAAATTCGACTTTATATTTTATTGAATATCTTGTATTTGAAGATGCACAAAATGAAACATAGGATTTTCAATGATATTTTTTATATTGGAATATTATCTTCCCTGATCATTTTAGAGGTAAGATCTCTTCCTAGTCAAATTAGTAAAAAATAACAAATAAGGAATTTGAAGGAAGTTTGTACGGAGAAAGTAAAACATAAAAATGACAGACAGATAGACACAAAGGCAGATACTTAGACAGACTTTTTTTAACAAAATTGTCAGAATCGACGAAATGGATATTTCCACAAAAAAAATATTTTTAAATTTGTTACGATCACAATATTTTCCCTTAGTTTGTAAGGAGAAAATAAAAAATAGATATGACAGACAGACAGAAAGGTGGACACACAGACACTTTTTTTCACAAAAATTGTCGGAATCAACAAAACGGCTGTTCCGCAAAAAAAATGGAAATTTTTTACGATCACAATATTTTCCCGTAGTTTGTACGGAGAAAGTAGAAACTAAATATGACAGACAGACAGACACAAAGGCAGACACACATATTTTTTTACAAAAATTGTCAGAATCAAAGAAATTGATATTTCCGCAAAAAACATATTTGGAATTTCTTTACAATCACAATTCTTTCCCGGAGTTTGTACGGAGAAAGTAAAAAAACAATATGACAGACAGAAAGGCTGACACACATTTTTTTTAACAAAAATTGTCGAAATCGGCGAAATAGATATTTCCGCAAAAAAAAATGGAAATTATTTACGATCACAATACTTTCCAGTGGTTTGTACGAAGAAAGTAGAAAATAAATATGAGAGACAGACAGACATAGAGGCAGACACACAGATTTTTACGAACATTGTCGGAATCGAGTAAATGGATATTTCCAATTGGGGAGTGCCACTGACTCGAAGCCTAGGGCCAAAAACCATTTTATTAATTCATCCGTGGTGATTATTTGGTACATTATTTTTTTATTATCATTAGGTTTTAATTTATAGAAAATTCAAATTACAATTTATACAAGAAAATAGAAATAATCGTAATTTATATGACACGTTTATTCTGTTCGTAACCATGGTAATAGGTGTAAATAAGAATGGAAGCTTTCACTAATTTTGAAAATAATCATTAAATTGTTGTTAAAGTTGCGAATTTCTTCAGTGTGGCCAAATAAATGTAAAAATAATTGTGACCAACTTAAAGTTTTCAAAATTTACTGGAAATTTATATCATTTTATGGTATAAAAAAGACCTTCTACACACCCTGACTAAATTATAAAATAATCACCGGAGAGCTGGTATCATTGTTATTCTAAAATATTGGATTTCTCCAGTGAAGACAATAATAATTTTATCACTCATGTCTGCCATTTTGGATCCGCCATTTTGAATTTTTCATTTTTGACATCAAGTTCATATTCCACCCATTTATGTCAAAATTTATCAAGATTTAGACTTTTGGCCAGCTTTTTCGAATTCTGAACCACTGTGCGCCAGCCCAAAAACTGCACCAAACAGTGACACGTCGAGGATGGAGAGGCTTTTCAATAAGCATTCTTGGATTTTCCGAGCCCCAAATACGGCAATTCTGCTTATTCACGTAGCCTCCGAAGTGAAAATGGGCCTTATCGTTGAAGATGAAAATCCGGCTCATTTTGATGCATTTCAAGGACCCAATCAGTAAAGATACGGCGTTGCTGGTTATCGAACGGCTTCAGTTCTTGTGTTAACTGAACTTTAAATGCCTTCAAACCTAAGTCTTTATGCAAAATACGGTGTAATGTCGTTTTTGGAATGTCTAATTCCAAAGATCGATGAGGAATCGACAAACCTGGGTTTTCGTTAACACTATTGGCTACAGCAGCAATATTCTCAATTGTTCTTGAGCGACGCACACGGTTTCGATTCTTCACATCACTAAGTTGTCCCAATAGCTCAATTTTTTTAACTAGTTGTAACTATTGCTGGCCGAGAAGGTGCTTCACGATGACCCAAAGTGCTTTAGTTTGGCGGACTGGGACTGCAAAATTTTCGCCATTTCTGTGGTGAATTTTAATAATTTCAATGCGTTGTTGAAGTGTGTATCGTTGCATTTTAACTAATGGCATAGTTTTTACTTGTCAAATGTCAAAATATGACAGCTGCAATAGTGACAGCTGCCCAGATAGCGGGTTATTCAAAATGAAACCTCTTATTGGAAAACCCTTTAGCTCAGACACTCGGATTGGGAACGGCGTCTAATCCATTCACTCTCGAGTTTCAATAAAATAAAATTCCCTGACTTCTTGTAGAAAAATACAATAAAATGAGAAATAAAATACTTTTAGTCTTCTACAAATTAAGTGTTTCTAAGAGAATACAATTGACATATAATTTACCGAAACAACTACTTTGATATTCGTTGTGGTACTAGCCAGGAAAGTAGTTATTTCGGTAGATGAATTGTTAATCGTAGTCTCTTAGACGCTCTTAAATTGCAGAAGACCAAAAGTATCGCATTTCTCATTTTATTACTTTGAGTTTATTTAGTTGCTCGCATAAGTATTTCCTGATTTTAAAGTCAACAATTTTAATCCCCACACAATTTTACAACCTACACCTTTATTTTGATGAACTTCAAAATAAATCCTCAAACGAACAAAAATAAAATAACATTCTACAATATGTAAGTACTGACTAAAAAGGAATTTACAGGTTCTAATTATAAAATACATACGGTGTTATTATTATTTTAAACAATAGAAACGATAATTAATTTCAGCTTTATGTATAGGTGAACTTGAAATTACATATTTTTTGTAGAACAACATGCATACGTTCAAGCCATTCGTTATGTTATGAATAGAGGATATTTATGGCAAAACATGATGTGTCCACCCAATGAAACTGCTTTCAGTGTGAATAGAGAGGCACTAAAAATGCATGTTTTCTGTAATAAAGGAAGTTTATTTATGGAAGCAATTACTATATACAAATGCGTAACAAATATATTCCCGCATTCATACAGATAGTAAACGGAAATTGCAGCATAATGGCAAACGAAAATCAAATATTTAGTAAAAACGAAACATTTAGCCTAAATTTATAAATATTCAATTTGTTCGTAATTACCTGCCATACTCTAAATGCACTCTATTAATAATAATAAAAGATTAGTGCACTAAATACTGTTAAAAAGTTGAGTAAGAAAGAGGGTCTCTCGGTAAATCCAGTCAAAATGGCAATCATCCCGTTGGGATGGTGACTAAAAACCAATGACATTATATCTCTTAAAACCGAGATGAAATATCTCACGCTGGATACCAGATTCACCCTTAGGGTCACTCCTAACCGAAAAATATTTTTACCCCTCCGCGGAGTAAGGAAAGTAAATTTCGGGCGGATATACCCGAAGAGCAAGGGCTTCTTCTCCATTTATAGGTGTCTCGAAGTTTAGACGATGTGCTAACGAGTACATCAGTGATTTCATCAGGAGTATTCTTTTCATGTCTGGGATTATAAAGTTTCCAGTTATAAGTTACATTTTTTTCTACAAGTAGAGCTTGATATAAATTTACTTTTAGTACTGGAAAAAAGTCAATATATCATTTATTTTCTGTTGAGGGAGTATACGCTTTGTGTTAATTCTTCTAAAAATACGAAACGATGTTCAACATTCGTTCACACAAAAACCGAAGAATAAATTTCAGTTAAGGGGTCATGCCCACTCAGGAAACCGCAAAATAGGTGATTTTTGGAAGAAAAAAAATGCATAAAATACTAAACATGTGAAAAAATCAGTTGGTCTATAGGGTAGCATGTAGTTTCATGAATGTATTATGAATTTTATAAAAAACAGGTTTCGCCTTGATCATTACTACTCGGATTTGTATTAACAAAAATTAAAAACAAAATAAGATTTCTTTAATATATTAAAGTATTGACTGAACAAACAGTTTTTCTAAAATTGGCCTGGGACAAAATGGCCGTCGTTCAGAGTTAAAATTTCGATTTTGCATGAAAATGTCGTTTTTCTTTGTCAAGAAAATTCCTTCGTTCAATCACTGGTCGATTATATCTCAAATAACCATGCCAAGTTTGAAAAAAATCGGTGTATTGGTTTTCGAGACAGTACTTTGAATGCCTGTAACTTCGTCAATTTTATTTGGACTAATTCCAACTTTTCAGGGAATATTCTCCAAGTATTATGATTATTGAAAATGTCAAAACCCAAAAATTGATTTTTTTTAATTTCTGACTGGGATATATTTATTCACCGATTTATTTTATATAAAATTTGGACTAAACCAGAAAGCAAAGTTTATAACAAATATCTTTTTAAAATAAAAATTTAATTGGGATTTAATAGATGTGAAGGAATTTTACTTATTTTGCAATAAAAAAAAATGGTGATGTGGCCATCATGTTACTTTCTCCGACTTGATGGTATCATTTATATTTACGCTTCCATGGTTTATTTTCAATTTAAATCATATTTTAAGTGTGCATCGAACGTTTCCTTAACTCGGATAAAACTGACGTTTAAAACGTCAAAATTATGAAAGATGGAAAAATGTACTTCAAATTAAAAAACTCAGTTTACTCAAAAACTAAAGAGATTTCGAAAAAAACTTATTCTTCATAAATTGTTTATTTTGGCATTCTCTACAATTATTATTAACATAAGTTTGCTGTAACTATTAGCGTTTCATAATTGTATACCAAAAATGAAAAAAAAGAAAATAAATTTTTTTCTCGAATAACAATGATTTTATGAAAAATGTTTTCAAACAAAATAATTGAATTTCTTTATTGTCTTCAATATTTTAAAATGTTTTTGTGATATTTTTCATATTTAAGAAAATATTGGCAAAAAACAAAAAACAGTTAAGGTAAACACCCACTTCCGGTGTACGAAATTTTACCAAAAGCTTTTCAGTTCTTCGGATTATCAAATAAAACTTATGTTCAAAGTTTCATTTCAATTGGTCTATTAGTTTTTGAGATACAGCGCGCACAGACACACACACACACACACACAGACACACACACACACAGACACAAAAAATTTTTTTCCAGAAATTGTTGAAATGGCATCTAGGGACCCCAAAACGGATATTTCCGTAAAAAAATTTTTTGAAAAAAAAATCACGATCACAATACTTTCTCGTACTTCGTAACGGAGAAAGTAAAAATTAAGAGTTCATCGATTTATAATTCACACACTTGACACTGACGGTAAAGCGTCAAAACTCGAGCCGTGTTTTCTTGAATGAATTTTCGAATGTAATACATTATTTCTGCAATAATTAGTTTTGGTTAAAACTAAGTGAATGTGTTAAAAAATTGCATTTCTGTATAAAATATTCAACAATTTTTGTTTTATCAAATATACAATAAAATAAAATATTCATTTGTATATGAAATAAAATTGTAGTCAGAAAGCAAAAATGGTGATGTGGCCACCATGTTACTTTCTCCGACTTGATGGTATCATTTATATTTACGCTTTCATGGTTTATTTTCAATTTAAATCATTTTAAATGTACATCGAGCGTTGCGTAAACTCGGATGAAACTGACGTTTAAAACGTCAAAATTATGAAAGATGGAAAAATTCTACTTCAAATTCAAAAACTCAGTTTACTCAAAAACTAAAGCGATTTCGAAAAAAATGTATTCTTTATAAATTGTTCATTTTAGCATTTTCTACAATTATTATTAACATAAATTTGCTGAAACTATTATCGTTTTATAATTATAAACCAAAAATAAAAATAATATTAATAAATTTTTTTCTCGAATAAAAATGATTTTATGAAAAATGTTTTCAAGCAAAAGATGTTCATTTCTTTGTTGTCTTCAAAGTTTGTTTAAATGTTTTTGTGATATTTTTCATATTTAAGAAAATATTGGCAAAAAACAAAAAACAGTTAAGGTAAACGCCCACTTCCGGTGTACGAAATTTTACAAAAGCTTTTCAGTTCTTCAGATTATCAAATAAAACTTATGTTCAAAGTTTCATATCAATTGCTCTATTAGTTTCTGAGATACAGCGCGCACAGACAGACACACACACACACACACAGACACAAATATTTTTTTCCAGAAATTGTTGAAATGACATATAGGGACCCCAAAACGGATATTTTTGAAAAAAAAATTACGATCACAATACTTTCTCGTACTTCGTAACGGAGAAAGTAAAAAGGAAATAGTAATTAAAAAAACTAGAACTAGTTGTGAACAGAAATGCGTTCATAAACTAAATTAAGAAAAAAGTATTAAAGTAAATAACTATGAAACGAAAAAAAAATATAGAGAAGAAAATTAAATTTCGTGGTCCGAAAGTTGTTTTTTCCGAGAATTTTTTTAAATATGAAAAATACTACAACATTCAGCAAATATTGAAGATAGCCGAAGGCATGACCATCTTTTGCTTGTAAATATGTTTCCTAAGAATCTTGTTTGACAAGGCAAAAATAAATGGAAATTGTCATTTTTGATCAATAATTATAAAATCATAATAGCTATATCAAATTTACATGGAAAATAATCGTAGAGAATGTGCAATTTCTGGAGTTCTCGAGTTCTTTTGCAAACTAAGAAGAGCATCTAAATTAATTTTTACTTTCTCCGTCACGCACGCACGCACGCACGCACGCACGCACGCACGCACGCACGCACGCACGCACGCACGCACGCACGCAGGCACGCACGCACGCACGCACGCACGCACGCACGCACGCACGCACGCACGCACGCACGCACGCACGCACGCACGCACACACACACGCACGCACGCGCGCACGCACGCACGCACACACACACACACACACACACACACACACACACACACACACACACTACAAGCTGATAGTTTAATTTCCGAATAACATAAAAGAAAATACGCTAAATACACTAATATATAAATGTTTATTTCATACAACTACAATTTGATGGAACAAGATGCATATTAAATACAATCCAATTCTACATTTCACGCATCGTGACAGCGCTACCGTACGCTTGCGACATCTCGCGGCCGAAGTACGAAATGCTGTCATCGGCTTTAATTGCAAATGCACGTAACTAAAAGGTGAAAGGACAATACTTACTTAACTGAAAACTGATACATGGATCGGAATGAAAATCGTGACAAAAATTTCACGTCGAAGCGTGTCCGAAACGGATTTAAATTATATTTCACCGCAGAGGTATTCAGAACTGACACGAACTGCCCCTGTTCAACTGAAGTTAGTTGTTTGCTAAAATTGTTAATTTAGAGATCGTTGTCATGGTGAAGGTATATAAATTTTTAACCATTTGCAAATTTTGTTTTGTCCGCACCTTTTTATACATGAGTTGAATTATCAATGATATTTACAACTCACTTGCTAGTCCTGTTAATAATTCTGAGGTAGTTTTGTTTGCTGATGATACATCAGTCTTAGACATTGATGATCTTTTGAAATTTTTTAAAATGATTTACCCCTTGGACAACAGCTTACGATGTGGTTCCAACCAGATGCAGTACCTCCCCATTATGCAAGAAATATTAGAAAAAGCGCAGTTTGAACATTGTTTTTTCTTTCTCCTTGGATTACTTTTGATGATACTATTCAAAAAGTTGTCACTGCTCGGAAAATGGTAAAAATGACACTAATTTTACTTCGTGTAACTGACAGCAACTGCAAGGTTGCTCTGTTACAACCGTCAAATAAACATTAACCTGTTCAAATATTTCTGTTTACACTCATGGCAATCTAATAAATTCATACTGAAAATTAGTAAGATTTTTTTATAATCGAAAAAGATGATTTATCTCGGCAATGATAAGAAATCGGACATATGTTTATTTGAACTATTCTGTTTAGAATAAAATTATCTACTTCTCGTTTTCGTTTGGCACACTCGAAACAAGACACCCTGTATATTCAATAAGCTACTGCTGTTTGTGATAACATGATTCATAGTTGTGTATAAATTTTAATGTAGTATAATATAGACTGTGACTCTTGTGAGATACATTCAGAAACGCATCTACAGAAAATTACTTGTAACATATTCCGGAAAATTCGTTGTTGCAATAGATAATTTAATATTTATATAGTACATAAATATAATCATAATTGTATATACCTGACAGATCAATCGTATTAATATCCTCCTATGGACAATATTGAATTTTCACGATCTTTACAAAATATTAAACCCTCTTATATTAAATTACAAATGCCTAATAGTATGCACTGTCTGCTAGTATGCAAGGCATGAATTAAATACGCTAAACATTTGTTCTTTCTAAACAGAATAAAGAAAACATCCAGAGCATTCCTGAGTTCGGAATGACAATGTGTTCTGCATAAATATCCAGGCACGTAGCTTAAAAGTGGAATATCTCGAGGTCAGCACGTACGTTCGTACGTACACCTGAATGTTTATCCTGTGAAGGTTTTCAACTCGGCTAAGCAGAAAACGAATAAATAGTTGTTCGTAAATGGAAGTGACTTAACCCCAGCGTGGGTTCCTGCTGTGTTACCGCTAAAGTGCGGTATTTTCCGGCCACTATTGTATTTCCTCTCTCGGTACATCACATTTTCAGAAAGCTACTTTACTTTTACTTTATCGCCCCTTAAATTGTTCAGAAGATAAGGAAATTCACAACCGCTAGTCTCATGTAGTTAAACATGTTTATTTCCACGATAAAACGACAATTAGCTCCCAATTTCTAAATGTATTTATTTCAATTGAGACACCCGTTAAGATAAGATATGATTTTCATGAATCTTAATTGAAGAGCAATTGAATGAATTTAACGGGTATTTTACAACGGTAAGTGCACTTGGAAAAATAGGTTATGTTAATTTGATTCTTGTTCCCGCATGTCTGCGGTGAAGTTAAGACTCTTTCAATGCAATAATATTAGATTTATTCAGCTCTTAAGGACCACAACTTCGGTGTCTTAAAGCTACGTCTTATTCTTTTTCCTTGCGACTACGCGCCCATAAAATTAAATTGGACCAATTCTGTTTTGTCGCTCCTTACATTTTATGGCAAATAAATATATTTTTATTGGGCGTTGCTTTTTCTAGTTGGTTGGAGTCTATCCCTTCACACACAGACATTAGTGGTCATTATGAAAGTGGAATCAAAGGGATTGAATGAAATTTATTAATGCTCCACTCTCTATGTCATTTAAGCCGCAGATTTCATAAAAAAAAATACAAAATGTTTGATAACATTAATTGTTTCATCCATATTGATATACTAACAACTAGTGTCAAATATATCAAATATACAGTAACTGCGTCGAATATATGAAACTTAATCGAACTTTCAATGCAATAGCTGGTCCCCAAAACTTGAATGGTATTGGAATTATAATGGTATTTAACGCGATTCATTAAATGCTTTTTTAAATTCATTTTTCTTTTTACTTAAACATGTCGATTAATTTAGTATTCAAGTATTAGATATCAACTAAAAGCTAAAACGCTTTTAGTTGATATCTAATGTGCAGTTATGTATTTTTCCCTGTAATTAGATGTTAAAATCTGTTGGGAAATAAAGTATTATTATTGTTATTGTTATTATTATTATGTCATATATGTAATACCAAGGAATTTCGTACATATCTGCAATAAGTAAAATGTAAATGTAAAAATATAGAGGGTCATCCATTAAAAAAATCGTCGAAAAATAAGGGTTGCTGTTGAAAACACGTCACTGAATGGAATAAAAAAATACAAAAATGTCCTTTAGAAATAATTAAAAAAAGCAATGTTCCGACACATTTGCCCAATCAGTATTTCGATTTCTACTGTTTTGAAAATAGCATGCAAATAAATTATACAAACTCCTCAGTTAGCACAAGTTATCAATGTATTAATAACTAATAGATAAATATTTATACCAGCATAATCGTATGTTTTAATAAATTCAAATAAACCAAAGCTCGTAAAGAATAAATAGGTCAATCCGCTGTGAATTTATCACCGGCATTACATATAATTATTATAACACAAATTGAGTATACACAGGAGTGGAAATAAAATTGATAATTACACATGTCGTTTGAGGATGTTGTTGACGTTTAATTATTTTATCATAGCATCCCTACCATTCGAAAGCAGTTTATGTGGGCTATTAAAACAAGCATTATTAAATTTATATAAAATAGATCGTAAAGTGAGAAGTTATGGTGTCATATTATTTTATAACTGTTTGCAATAAAATGAGGTAAATATAAAATAGCAAAATAATTTAAAAAACAGGAAAGAAGAATATAGGGTCGTAAAATACTCTTTGCTTTATTTGACTATTTTATGAACTATAAATAAACATGGAAATTGCAATACAGAATCTATCGCGGAAATTTCTAAATTCCAATGTGAACTATTTGTAGGGTGCTGTGGCTTCGGTAGCAACAGTGGGCTGAAACTATTTACGCGAGAGCTACCGACAGCGTGTGGTGATCAATTAAAAGCACTTATGTCTGGAAAAATGAGAGCACAGAAAAATCAGCCGACTAACCTGGGGATGTGGTTCCTCGGCGTCCGTCTCCTTCCCTAGAAGTACTAAATGCCCGACACTTCGTACAATTTCAAAATTGAATTTGGCGATGGACGATTTTGTGAAGAGCGACGTGATAAGCGAAGCACAAATATGTGTTAGTCGCACGGTTTGTTGGACGACTCTCCCGCACTCAATTGTTCAAATCGGCTAATTCTGGATGAGGGTTAACAAAAAACAGGAAAAATGCAATACAGAACAGTTAGTCACTAGGAATAGTGGCAAAGTGTGTATTTGTAGTTTTTCGTATAGCATAATCTTTACAGGATTATGCAAGGAAATGGGGAGTGATCACAAACACCTCCTATTGTATTGTAATTCACGATGGCTTTCAAAAGGAAAGTTTTAAAACGTCCAAGCTAAAAGATGAGATATTCCTTCAAATAATCACTTGATTATTTGAAGAAATCGAGCATTTTCCAAATTGCCAAAAAAATTGAAAAAAAAAACAATTAAATCCTTGAAATCCACCTAAAATAGATTACACTTAATTTTTCTATTAAAATTTGCAAATATTCCTTCCTTAGATTTTAAACACTCCGGATCAATTCAGAAGTTGAGCATTTTCCAAACATTCCTACTCTAGATTTTAAAATAATCACAATTAAACACTTTGGTTAAATTCTGAAGATGAGCATTTACCAAACCGCCAAAAAAAGATGTAAAAACAATTAAAACAATTTATAATTTAAAATCACTTAAAATATATTCCACTCTATAGTTCTATGAAAATTGGAAAACATTCCTACCTTAGATTTTAAAATAATCACACTTGAACAACTCTCGGTTCAATTCTGATGAACTTTTTAACCGCAAAAAAACAATTGAAACAAACCTTAAACTTCTGACATTCCTCTAAAATAGATTGTACTTTTAATATCCACAAAATTCCTACCTTAGGTTTAAAAATAATCACGTTTCAATATCCCCGAGGTCGAACATTTTCCAAACCGCCAAATAATGAAAACAAATCTTTGAAACAACCTCACAATTTTTTTTAATTCACTGAAAATATATTGCACTTATTTTTTCTGTAAAAAAATGCATACTTTACTACGCTAGATTTTTAAATAATCACACTTTAACACCCCTCATTTCATTTCTAAAGTCAAGCATTTTCTAAATCGTCAAGGAATATAAAACCAATTAAAATTTATAAATTCGCTCAAAATGCATTGCACTTCATTTTTCTATAAAATTTGCTAACATTTCTGCCCTAGATTTCGAAATAATCACACTCTTGTTCAATTCTGAGGTCGAACATTTTACAAGCCCAAAAAAAAAACACAAAAACAGTTACAGCATTCTTGAAACTTTTCCAATTTAATCAAATTAGATTGCGTTTCGTGATTCTGTTAAAATCTATCAACGCTCTTAACCTCAATTTTGAAATATTTAACCTTAAACACTGAATTCAATTTAGAGGTTGGAAATTTTCCAAGTTGCCTAGAAAATAAAAACTAATTGCAAAAAATTTCAGACTTTTCAAATTTACTCAAAACGGATTAATTTTCATTTCTATAATAAAATCGGCAAACATCCTAGGCCCAAGTTTTGAAATAATCACACGTGCAATAAAAAAAGCATTTTTTTTTGCTTAAATTTACTCAAAACATATGAATCTTCAGTTTCAAGTTTTTCCGAAATTTTTCAACGCAAACATTTTTGAGAATGCAAAATTATGCATTCGCCTAGATTTTCTTAATTTCCTAGGAAACAACTAAGTGAATTATCTTAAAATTGTAAAAGCACACTCTGTAGACTTCTAGTAATAAAGCAAGTAAATAATTCCAAAATAGTTTAAGCTAATTTTTCCGAAATTTCAACTCAAACATTTCTGAAAGTGAAAAATATGCATTTGAGTAGATTTTCATAATTTCCGAGAAAGTCCCTTAGTGGATTATCTTTAAACTTTAAAAGCACACTCTGTATACTTCTGGCAATAAAACAAGTAAATAATCAAACAGTAATTTGGGCTAATTTTTCCGAAATTTTGACTCAAACATTTTTGAAAATGCAAAATGATGCATTCGCCAAGATTTTTTTAGCTTTCCAGAAAGCACCTTAGTGGAATATCTTTAAATTTTACGAACACATTCTATAGATTCGTAGTAATAAAACAAATAAATAATCAAAAAAATATTTTAGCTAGTTTGTCCTCAAACATATTTGTGTGCGAAATTATGCATTCACCTATATTTTCTTAATTTCCAAGAAATTCACTTAGTGGATTATCTACAAACTTTAAAAGTACACTCTGTAGACTTCCAGTAATAAAACAAGTAAATAATAAAAAAAATAATTTGGGCTAGTTTTATCGAAATTTGAACTCAAACATTTTATATAGTGAAAAATACACATTCGGCTAGATTAGTGTTTCTCATAGTGGGCGATATCACCCCCTGGTGGGCGATCGACGTCTAAATTGGGCGTTTATCTGACAATCTGTATTTGGGGGCCGATGGTTATTGGCGAATGCATTTTGACAACTAGCCTACAGAGATGGCTCAAAACGCCTAAAAATTTGATCAAGATTATGTTTTTCAAAATGAGTACCAAATGATATTAAACTTTGCTAAAAAAAAAAAAAACTTGCATATTTGCCGAGTTGCTTTGAATTTGCATATAAGTTTTTAGTATTTAAATGAGGATAAAGATTATTTTTCTGTCGGAATTGAAAAGGAATAAATATTTAATCTTGGTGAACAAGAAGTTGATCATTTAATTGAAATTTCATGCGACACCGATATTACAAAAATGTTTGAAACTGTATCACTAATTTATTTTTGGTTGCGATGTCAAAAGGAGTATCCAAGCGTAAGTGAAAAAGCAATACAATTTTTAATGCCTTTTGTCACCACTGTGAAGCTGCCTTGGTGTA
Source organism: Ocypus olens (assembly GCA_910593695.2). Classification (NCBI taxonomy): domain Eukaryota; kingdom Metazoa; phylum Arthropoda; class Insecta; order Coleoptera; family Staphylinidae; genus Ocypus; species Ocypus olens. Next base: position 7,356,209 of record OU343064.1, read on the forward strand.
CTTAAAAAATAAGTATCGAAACAGATTGGATGTCTAACCTAATTTGGGAATAAAATTAACATCATTACCTCTTAATTTGAAATTATTATGTGATGACAAACCATCCTTAACGCTAAGGACAAAATATTTACTTCATTTACTAAGGTTTTAAATGAATGTAATCGTTAATTTTTTAATTACTTATACTTTTCTTATATAATTATTTTCCAATTATTGTGTATGAAATAAAAAAAAAACAATTAACTTGATTTTTATTAAAAAATAAAATTTGTTTTGTAAATCTTACTGGGCCGCGGCCAAAAAAGTTTGGAAAACGCTGATCGACCACTACTTCCTATACATTTGCAACGGCTTCGCCATCACTTCGGCTACTACGGGTATAACCACTAGCCGTACAAAGAAGGGGGGACCTTAACCTCATCCTAACCTAAGCATAAACAACTTCCATTTGCAACTGGTAACTGATAAGTAATGACGATCGAAGGCTCCGCTTCGCTCCGCCATCGACCACTACTTCCTAAGCATTTGTGACTTCATGGCTTTGTGGCTTCGTCCTCACTTCGGCTACTCCGGGTAAAACCACTAGCCGTCCAAAGAGGGAGGGCACCTTAACCTCACCCTAACCTAAGCATAAACAATTCCCATTTGCAACTACTAACTTATAAGTAATGACGATCGTTGGCTCCACTTCGCTCCGCCATCAACCACTACATCTTATGCATTGGTGACGGCTTCGCCATCACTTCGGTTACTACGGGTTAAACCAGTGGAACGCATTCTTAATTACAAACTTTCAAGTATTCGCGTTATTATCGAAAATGTTTTCGGTGTGTTGACTTTTCTTTGCCGAATTTTTAGAAAACCGATAGAAATCGACCTAAAAAATGTACCACTTATATAACTATGACCTGTATTTTGTTACACAATTTCTTAAGAAACAATGAATCTTCGCGGCACATTTATACTCCTCCGGGAACATTTGATTCCCTAGTTGAAGGAAAAAATGTCAACGGCTCTTGGAGACAAAATCATACCGCTTCGTCAGCTATAAGGCCAATACCACTTGTTGATAGACGCTCGTCAAACAATGTTTCGGAAATTCGATATTAATTTGCAAAATATTTCCATAATTTAAATTAAGTAGGTATTTACAAAGAGAATTTTTACTTATACGTTGCTACTGTAATAATAGATGTAACAGAAAAATGTAAAATAATATTGTAGTTCTAAGAAAAATGTAAAATAATAATGTTGTTTAAGGAAAAATTTAAAAGAATATTGTTGGTCTATTTGCCAACCAAAATAAATTAACTTACTGTGTCTTTCGTATTTATCGTCTCCTCGACATCATAACTCGTCCCCAAAAAGCTCTCCATCAGATCATATGCAAACCATATAGGCTGAAACACGTAGTCAGCGCCTGTTTCGGACCTCATTGAGGCTTTTTTACTTTCTCCGTTACGAAGTACGAGAAAGTATTGTGATCGTGATTTTTTCTTCAATTTTTTTTTACGGAAATATCCGTTTTGGGGTCCCTAGATGCCATTTCAACAATTTCTGGAAAAAAAAATATTGTGTCTGCGCGTGTGTGTGTCTGTGTGTCTGTCTGTGCGCGCTGTATCTCATAGTAACTAATAGAGCAATTAATATGAAACTTTGAACATAAGTCTTATATGATGATCCGAAGAACTGAAAAGCTTTTGGTAAAATTTCATACATCGAAAGTGGGCATTTACCTTAACCGTTTTTTGTTTTTCTCCAATATTTTTTAAATATGAAAAATAACACAAAAAAATTTAAACAAAAATAAAAGTCAACAAAGAAATGAACATCTTTTGCTTGAAAATATTTTTCATAAAATCATTTTTAATCATCGAGAAAAAAATGTATTATTATTTTTTTATTTTTAGTTTATAATTATGAAACGATAAGAGTTAGAGTAAATTCATGTTAATAATAATTGTAGAGAATGCTAAAATGAACAACTTATAAAGAATAAATCGCTTTAGTTTTTGAGTAAACTGAGTTTTTGAATTTGCAGTATAATTTCTTCATCTTTCATAATTTTGACGTTTTAAACGTCAGTTTCATCCAAGTCTACAAAACGTTTAATGTACATTTAAAATATGGTTTAAATTAAAAATAAACCATAAAAGCATAAATATAAATGATACCATTAAGTCGGAGAAAGTAACATGATGGCCATATCACCATTTTTTTTCTTTAGTAAGGGCCTAAATGTAGCCAAGAGTTACTTTTTCTTCGCTTTCAATTCACCTATAGACATGTTGTCCATCTTCAAACTGATTCTTTTCCAGGTATCATGGACTGTTTCAATTTATGATTTTTGTCGCTTGAGTCCCATATTAAGCGCTCACCCGTGTAATGTTCCAAAAACGAAATTGTTAAGTCATTGCTCCAGAATGTGGTTTGTCCGCCATGGGGTGCATTGCCTTACGTCTAGCCGATGTAGTAGATTTGGGAGTCTCCTCCTACATGTATGATAAACTCTGGAATATTGTCAATTATTTTCTCTTTTTTCCAATTATTCAATATGACAGCGTCCGTGTGTTTAATATATTGTTTCCAGCTTTCTTTCGGTATGTGTTTAAGCGCCTTCTCCCGCATTTTCAAAACTGATTCAGAACTATATCCCTCACAACGTATATGATGATCATAATGATCGTTCTCCAAAATGAAAAGGAAACAATTGATGTACTGAAAAGTAATTCTATTGTTAACAATAAAAAGCAACATTTTCGTGCCGGTAGAACAAAACATCAAATCAACTATTTTAAGAGTATTCAAAATCAGCCGATTGAGAGAAAATCGAAAGGAGAGCAACCTTATAATCAAGTACAATAATCAAGTTCCGTACATTGCAACAGCTAATCCATTCTCTCGCCAAAACCCAAAAAACTTACTATCTACTACCAAAATTGCGGAGGGTTAAGAACCAAACTGTAATGATTATGATATTATTATATTAACAGAAACATGGTTATTTGAGAACATATCAACTAGTGAATTGCAATTTAATAATTATAATGTCTATAGATCTGATCGAAGTGTAATGGGTGAAATTATGGGTGGTGGTATATTAATTGCCGTTAAGAGGTGTGTCAGATCAACATTTATTCTTAATAATAACGACATCGAACATTTATTTGTTGCTCTATCTTGTAATAACTTTAACTGTATTATTGGAGGAGTCTACATATCACCTAAGTCTTCATTAGACAATTATATGGATCATTGTGCAACATTAGAAGGTATTATTGAACAATACGGTTTATGTTCATATCTAATTTGTGGGGATTATAACCTCCCCAATATTAAATGGGATTCTGATGGTCATACTTTAATACATAATGAAAGTAAAGCCCAATTAGTTCTTGATACAATTAGCTTTTTAAACCTCAAGCAGATTAATTATATCCCAAATTCTAGGAACGTGTTTCTTGACTTGTTTTTTTCTAATATTACCGATTCTGCAGTTTCATTGCCAGATAATGTATTATCTAATATAGGTGAACATCATTCGGCATATGACATTTCAATATCCAAATCACATACTGACATAATAAAATCTCAGAAAAAATTTTATTTATATCATGGCCGATTTTGATGGTCTGAATATGTATTATAATAACTGTTTTAATTCTTTGGAGTGGAACACCAAACTGGTTAATTTGAATATTGATAGGTTAATGGATTACTTTTATGATATTATTCATTATGGTGTTGCTAAATTTGTCCCTCAAATAACAGTTAATATGCATTCTAATAATTACCCGGAATGGATGACAAAAGATCTTAAAATTCTAATTTAATAGAAAAAATCTTCTCACTTTCATTATAAGCAAACTGGTAGGCACGAAGACTACTTGGCATTTAAATCATTACGTACACAGTGCAATTCATTATCTAATGAGTTGTATCATAATTATATGTGCAATATTGAAAATAGGTTGAGTGTTGACCCAAAATATTTTTGGAATTATGTCAGAACAAGAAAAAATGAGGATGGTGTACCAACTTTAATGGAGTACGAAGCAAAGATTGGTACTGATGGCGATAAAATCACTAATTTATTCGCGGAATATTTTGCTACAGTTTACTCCAATGAAGATTGTATTACCAATAATATGCCACAAATTAACAACAGTACAGTTAATGATTATATTCTTGTAACTTCTAAATCGGAAATTTTCAATGAAATATTTCATTTTAAACCAAGTAAAACTGAAGGATATGATGGGATTTCTAGCTATCTTTTACTAAATTGTGTTTATTCATTATGTAGCCCCATTTATGATATATTTTCTAAGTCACTCAATATTTCCCACAATTTGGAAAACAAGTTATATTCATCCAATTCACAAGTCTGGGGAAAGAAATTTAATTAAAAACTATAGAGGAGTTTGTTTACAGTGCACCATACCTAAGATTTTAGATAAAATAGTGGCTAAACAGGTCTATTGGATGTCTAAATCCATTATTTCCATTAATCAACATGGCTTTGTACCCAGACGATCAACTGATTCCAATTTACTTTGCTACACGCAGTATATAATTAATGCTCTGGACCATAACGAACAAGTAGATGCTATTTATCTAGACTTTTCTAAAGCCTTTGACCGTGTTAACCATACTGTGCTTTTACATAAAATCCGTTCTCTCGGATTTAATGAATTAACTATTCATTGGATATCTTCGTTCCTTCGTGATAGGTCACAGATAGTAAAAATAAATAATTTCTTGTCAAATACTAATTCTATTACTTCAGTCGTGCCTCAAGGTATCCACTGTGGCCCTATCTTATTTTTATTATTTGTTAATGACATTGATAGTGTTATTTCGAACAGTATGCACTTAATGTATGCCGATGATATAAAAATATTTAGAATAGTTACATCGTTGGATGACTGCGCTTCATTACAAACAGACATGGATCGTTTGTGTGAATGGTGTGAGTATAATAAACTATTTCTAAATATTGATAAATGTAAAACAGTATCATTTACTCGTGAAAATCACACTGTGGCTTTTGATTATACAATTGGGGATGCATCTATCTGTAGAACAGCTGAAATAAAAGACCTGGGAGTTGTATTTGATACTAAGCTGAATTTCAATTCTCATATTTCATATGTTTGTAATAAATCAATGAAGACATGGGGATTTGTTTGGAGAATTTGTAAACTTCTGAATGTCAGCTGTCTGAAACGACTGTTTTGTGCCCTTGTTCTACCAATTATGGAATATGCCTCTGTGATTTGGGCTCCACATATTATGTATAATACCAACAGATTAGAAGCTGTCCATAAGAAGTTCTTTCGTGCACTTGAGTACAAACTGGAGAGGATTGATGAACAGGGAAGCTATGTGGATATAATGGTGGAATTTAACATGAAGACTCTAGCTGATCGTCGCCAAATAAACGACTTGTGCATTCTCTATAAACTCATCAATGGATTGATTGAATGTCCAGAAATTATTTTACAGCTTGATTTTTATTTTTCCCCAAGTAATCATCGATTAAGAGAATTGCCATTGTTCCGATTAAAAACCTTCAACACGAATTTTTGCGCAAACAACCCGCTAAGTAGGATGATGCGCTCAGCTAACAACTTTAATAAGCAATCCTGGTTCAATTTATTTAATACATCATTTGTTAATTTTAAAAATCACCTTAAATGGCACATATCATGAATGTAACAATTAGTAGATATTATTTTATTTCAATTCATACCTTATTTTCTAATAATAATAATAATCGTTTATTGCCCTCCTTAGAGGAATACAATGGGCCAGCGACCTAAGTCTTTCAGCCAGATTTAACAAAAAATATAAATTGTTTACATGGTATATTATACAAACAAAATAGTATAGACGCATAAGTATTCTAAAAAAAAAAACCTATATATCAAAAGTACAGGTTTTTATTGCCTCTTTGACAGTTGTTCTACATGCTCATATATGGTCAGTTGTGGGTGTTTGAATTTCGAAACAGGCCTAGCTCGCTTGATGATTAAGTTTTGAATACAATTTATGGATTCCGTGGTATTGGCAAACTTTTTAGCCAGCCGCAAAGGTCGCTGCGAGAAAGTGATGATTTTAGTTTTTTCGTACAAAAGATCATTTGACGGATTATGCAGGGGATTACGTGGGTGTCTAATTCCTTATTTTCTATTATATTTGTTTTATTTAATTTAGTATTAAGTCACATGAACTTGACAAAGGTTTTTGTATTTTTTTTTGTGAAATAGGGGTTTCCCGTTTGTAAATAAATATAAAAAAAAAATAATAATTTTTGCATGTTACCCAGGCAAGCTCTATTGGATTAAACTGGCAGTGATATGGTGGAAGTCTTAATATTCTATATCCAAACTTTAATGCCATTTCATCTGCAGGATATACATTAGGGTGGGCCGAAAATGGCCAAAAAAAATTTTTTTGGGAAATTCAAACTTGGGGACCTATGAAAACTTGTGGCTTGGTTATACAATACACCACACAAAATTTAAATTTTTTTAAAAAATATCTAGCCGGCCTCCATGGGGCTCAAAAATTTAAATTTTTGATTTTAAGAAAATTGACGGGAATTCATTATAAAATAAATATTTATTAATTTATATAGTTGTGTATAAATAAATATTGAAATATTTTAATAAGTAGTCGGCTTTCACAACGATATTAAGAAAAAAATTTTTTTTCATTTTTATTTTTTTTAAATTTAATGTGTTATTAATTGTTATGTACAATTGTGCAGCTCTTTGCTTAATTCAATATTCAATATTAGTGAGTTGAATATTAAACCAACCCAGAACTCACCACGAGGAGGTGGCCACACTTCGAGTTCCACCCAACCCACCCACCCTCCTATATTAGAGTTATTTAATCATTTCTTGCAGCGTAATATTGTCCTTTATTTTCAAATTTTGGTAAGTCCTTTCTTGCATCAAGCTTGGTTCGTATGTAGCCATCCCTGGATTTTTCACCGCAGACTTTTAATGATGCATCCGTAATTGTCTTAATGCATCTTTCGACTGCATGAGTGTGACAAGAAACATTGTCAAATTTCTTCTGTTTTATTACGATGTCTAACAACTGTTCTTCAAAAATATTCATTGTTATGGGAGGTTCAGTCACAATACAGTTAATCCAGTCAATAAGATCGATGTAGTCTTGTGCGTTGAAATTAATATTTGGAACTTTAAATATTCGATTTTTTAAATTGTCACGTCTAGCTTTAAGAATTCTTCTGACGGCCAGTTCTCTAATATGTTGCCTTGTATCAGTTAGCATCGCAATGAGGAGATTTTCAGGGTGTGCGAAATAAGCATTTCCTTGTATCACTTTGTCAATAATAGTTTTGACATTACTTGGGAGTTGTCTTGATATATTAATTGTTTTCCACAGAAGCATTGCGCCATTTTCCAATCCGGGCTGTGTTTTAATTTCAAACCACATTCGGGAATATACTTTTATGACAAATTCAGTATCAGTAAATTTTCGGAAGGATCTTTCGTTGCCACATACAATCTAAGAAGTCGGTTTGCAGTAGTTAGCCACCGGGAGTGTGCCATTTTACCAGGACTTTTTTCAGCTAATCCTGTTGGGCACGTTCCTGTACCGATCGCTTGACATATCTTGAACAAATATTGTTGGTCACTGCTAAGATCGCTCTCATCCACATGGGGTAAATCAGTTCTAATTGCTTTAAATTTAAGAATTGCAATTTTTTCGCAGGCTATAAGGAGGGGACCAATTGGTCTGAGTAGGTATAAGGGCCTCTTGTATGACCATCTAGTATCTGTAATAAATGGCGTAATGGGAGCTCATTAGCATGCAGCATACAGATACTCCACTGCAGTGGTTTATTTAATTGGGTTTCTAGTAATCGAATCACCCCACCTTTCCAACCAGTATTGACATTAGTCCCATCACATCCTACAACCATTAATTTTGATAGATCCATATTGCGACTTCCCATGTAACTTACAATTCCTTCGGCAATATCTTTCGCTCGTGATTGCGTAAGAGCTACATGACCGAAAAATAAACTGCCCGGTTCTTGGATTAATGCTACGTGTTCTTCGGTTTTAATTACCCGGCGATCCTTCTCCTGGAACATGGTTTGATCCTTTCTCCCATCAAAATAGAGTCCTTTAATTAACACACTTTCATTCTCTATTGCTTCTTGTAATTGACGTCTATTTTTGGTAACTTCTCTTCTGATCTTATTTTTATCAACGACTTTTGCTACATCATCTTTCGATATTAACTGCATGTCTTCCAATACGGCATTCGCAATTTTCGCGAACATAATTTACGTGGTCTTTTAATCTCGGTCGCTTTATAAGGGAAGACCACTTAAAATCTGCATAATTTGCAAGTGTATCACTGTCACTTTCACTGTCATCAGTTGTGACATTTTTATGACTTGATTTATTACAAAGTCTACTTGGACCAGGTACAGACTCATCAAAATTTATGTTAGTACTCGTTGTTTGTTTGGCATCTTTAACTTTCCGATCAATTTTTTTGTTCAGATTAGCCGTAACTTCCCTGTCAATTGTGCCAATCGCCATTATCCTTTTGCCTCTTTGGTCGTCGATGAAATTCCATTCTATTTCTGGAATCTTTTTTGACTTTTCACAGTTACACAATAGTTTATTTAAACATTTGCAGAAACAAATGTCAAACAATAGTTTAGCATCATTTTTAAATGTTTCCAATTTTTTTGTTAGGGTTACGGTCTTCCTAGATTTAATAGGCTTGATAGCCTTTTGATACTTAATATTATATTGAATAATTAAATCAATTATTGTTTTGCTGGACACAATTGGAAGAGATGCCTTAATCCAAACATCCTCTATTTTTTTAGCAACAATACGAGCAACTGCTCTTGTTTCTGGCTGTTTGCATCCATCCCCTTTAAGTTTCAAACGGACACTTTGAAAACATCGTATCATATCCTCGTATGTTGGCAACACATTAGTTATTTCAGGTAAAATGTCTTTCTCACTTCCGAATAAATACATATTAACATTTGCACGAGTTTGCTTTGACATTGTAAAATGTGCATCACTGTTTAAGTGTTTAATATATTTCACTTCAATAAAATACACACACAATACAAGTTCTCAATTAAGGCACTAATAAAAACACAACTGAACACATTCGTTTTGAAAGCCGGACTGATCAAATTAAATTGATTTTTGTAATATAAGCAACCATAATCAAAACAAATCGTTTGTTTACTGTTTATGTTACGTGGAAATACTGGCGCGATACATAAATAAATTGTCTACACATTTAATATCTGCAGTCGTGCACTGATTTACGTAATTTTTATTATTTCCAATCAAATTTGTTAACAATAATTTTTTTTCGAAAAAATAAAAAATTTAATTTTTGAAGCCGCGGGGGCCCGGCTAAACCTTTTTTAATTTTTCTCAAATTTTTTGTGTGATACATTGAGTCCAGGCCACAACTTTTCCAGGGTCCCCACATTTGAAATTCGTAAAAAAAAAAATTCGGCCCACCCTAATATACATGTGGCTGCTTTCGAATTTGGGCTGTTTGTAGCAAATCTGTTTTTAAATCGCTATCAGAATATGCCATATTATTTTCAGTCAGCCAGTTTTTTATACCATTCTTCCTCCAATTTCCTGTGGGCTGTTTATTTAAAATTCGAGAGTGGTACCTCGCATTATCGATAATTATTAAACATGGTTCTTTTAATTGTATTAATAATCTCTCAAACCATTTTTCGAAACCTTCAGCATTCATATTATCATGGTAATCGGCATTTTTTGATGTGGTACAATAAATCCACACTCTGGTACCCACCCAGACGAGGAACATGCGTGCACAATCATATAGCGCTTTCCAGTTGACGCAAATGAATAGATTCATCCTGCCAAATTTTCTTAGGTCCTCCGTATTGAAAAATCCACATTTCGTCCACAAAAATACATTTTAATGCATTCTCAGAATTTAAATTTCTGTGGTACAACTGACTGTTTTTCACGGAGTCTGTTATCACGAATTTTAAAAGACCACCCCATTGAATGCATAACTCGCAATAGACTGGAATTGCAAATTTGCACATTCCCTCCTTCTGTCAATTGTTGGTTAATTAAAGCCACACTAACATGTTCCTTTTTTATGTACATGTTATAAATAACACTGCGAATTTCACTTCGAGCACATGCAGGTAGATCTTCGGTTTTTGATTTTTTTCTTCTTCGGGAAATTTTGCAGTTCCTTTTTCCATTTTCATATTTTCCGCGCTGAACTGTTCTCTCCACCGATCGTAAACTTATTTTTAAAGCTTCGGCTACTCTCTCTCGAACGCGATTAATATTTGTAATTGGACCTCCATATTCTTTTTCCTTTTCAAAATATTTTAATAAGTTTAAAACTAAACTGTCACGTTTAGAGTTTAAACACTTCGGCATTTTTAGACATATCGAAGTACTAAAGCTTCGGTGTTGTATTGACTGCAGTTATCAAAACGAATGTAAATTACATTATTAAGTGAACATACAAGGAAAACAGGCAAATTTTTAATAAGGAATTCCCAAATTTACTCGGGTTTTCTGAATTTATAATCTATTGCTAAGATTAATTTGCGTCCCTTTCGGGTTTGTTAATGTACTAAATACATTAACAAACCCCAGGGTTTATTTGTTAAGATTTTCGTTACTTCTCGGTCATAGTATTATATCATTATTAAAAACAATTAGGTCAACTGATCCGGTTATTTATTCCTGTTCAAAAATGGCGAAGAATATTAATCCCTTTATAAAACGTGTTGCCAAGTATATCCGCTATAAATCAAGTAACTTTATGTGATATGAACTTATATTTTTTTTTTTAATTTGAGATATTTCCGGTTTTACTTTTATATTTGGCGTTTTTGCGCACGCCTATGGTGGAAAATTGCAACAGACACTACTTTATTCAGACGGACAAGACACCCCGACCGCTATCTCTGCTGAATAGCTCTATAGTTACGATCACATCCTCTTAGGTATGTAGATATTATAAATAGTGCATCGGGGGTTCTAATAAAAAATGCTTTTTTTTATTAAATGAACGACAGCTATTACATGATGAATGTATTTTACTTGTCAGGCAATCTTATGAAAATAAATACCACGTAATAAACACTCTATTGCATTTACTAAAAAAAAAATTACAATACTTCATACATTTAATTTCTCACATTAACTATATAACCCTCTTGTTTTCAGACAAGAGAAATTTATGGGATTCAATTTATTTAAGAATTATTCTATAAAATCTCGAGTATTTTATGTAAAATAGGACTTTTACGTCTGCACTTAAGCTCATTAAATTTGCAATAAAATGAGTGCATCGTGCTATAACAGAAACAAAGAACCGACATTAAAATATGAATAAAACTCTATTCTGAGTACTTAAGATTTTTAAATTTATGCCATTAGCTAACTAGGATTTTATATTTTTTATGTAACTGTATAAATTAATTCACTGCTTGTAATGAATTTTTAATGATAATTTTGAATTTAACGATCATATATTCAGTTACTTGAAGTATTATTGGAGGAGTCCCACTTCAAACAATCAATTAGAAAATACTGGAAAAACCTGTTTGGAAATTCTTTACGTCAGCGTTATTGATCAATTAGATTGGCCCTTCGGAAAATAAGGGGAGCTGCATTCTACTTATAATTGAATATCGAGTCTGATTGGATTAAAGATTTACGTAAAATATACATCGGCTCATTATTTGTACCGAAAACAACATCATTAGCTTATGTAATTTGGTTCTATATATTTTCATTTAGAAAATAATTCTTAAACAGGATTAATAAATTAATAATAAAATAACCATTTCACAATATGGGGCTATTATAGGATTTATTAAATTTTAATTAGGATAATTGCACTTAGGAAAGAAACAACTTAATCCGTACTGATTCGATATCGATACGATCCCGATTCCGGGGCGTGTACCTCATACTAAGGTCCTACTATTATTATTAGCGGTGACGACTGCTATAAGTATTAATAATTCCACGGTGGCTCCGATTACATTACCGATAAAGATAAGAGATATTTGGACGCTCTGAAAAAAAAGCCCACAGTACTAATGCTCCTTGGTTTGATTCCCGCAATTCTGAACAGTTTTGGACAAATTCGAAGAGGTCTGAGGGTCGAGAGATTGATGATTAATTGATTGAGTCATGTAATTATAACAAAAGCACGTTTGCGTAATTCGATATGTTGCTGTTTTGACATACAAAATTGGGCATATGTGTCAGAACACCTGATTTCTGGCTAAACGTCTGTTGTTTTCTTATTACTTTAAAAAGAAATGTGTATAGTTTTATATATTCTATTCAGTGACGTAATTTGATTTTATACAGCTACCCTATTTTTCGAGATATGACATCATCGGCAGTTTACCCTGTATATTTTTACATTTCCGAATAGATACTTTTCCAACAATTGCAATAATGCTAGTTTGATGGGTGTGTGACTTGCGGTTTTTTAAATATTAAATAAAATAATTCATCTAGTTGGCTTTTTACATCTTTTTACACTGTTTTCTGATAAAACAATTTCGTATTTTCGTATTTTTGTGTTTTCTGTAACTGGCTAATATTAATATTGCTGTTTAATTTCGGGTGAAGTAGCTGAACGTAAAAAAATTACGTTGTTGATGATGGTTAATTTTGGAGATTGGTAGAGATTTCCACAAAATGCATGCAAGATTTTTAATGCAACATTCCCTGAGAGAAATTCTATAAATTATAAATCAAAATTTTCAATGGTTGGACAAAATGTTCACGAAATTCACTAATTTCATTTTATTTTATTTATTATTTACAAAAAAAAACAAAAGTTGCACACCCACCAAACCTTATATCATTGTAATTGTTGAAAAGGTGTCCATTTGAAAATGTAAAAATATACAGGGTGATCTATTTAAAAAACTGCCGATGACGTAATTTATCGAAAAAAGGATAGCTGTAGAAAATCAAAATACGTCACAGAATAGAATAAATAAAACTACACACATTTCTTTTGGAAGTAATAAGAAAACGACAGACGTTATTGCCGCAACACATATGCTGACTTAGCCGAGTACAGATTCTGCTCCGACTAGCGCCACCTATAGGCCGGAAGTCCAGCGAGATATGAATCCACTGCCATTTTGTGGAGGGGGTTATGACATCTTATAGGATTTTAACATGGGAATATTTACATGGGAAGGTCTATGGCTTAGAACAGAGCTAATGCACTCTACCTAAGCGAGGGTTTCAAAGGTGTAAAACGACGAATTTTTATTTTTATCTGTTTTATTTTTCCATCATGAATTATTTTAGTTGTAGAAACTATTAATTATGTTTTGGTGGTTTTATTGTAGAATAGGGAATACCCACGACCATTTATGCATAGTATAACATATACTATAAAGCCATGTTTTATTCGGTATAATTTCTAAGACAAATCATCACATTTTATAGCCAGTTTAACATCTATATATAAAAAAATGAATGTTTGTTTGTTTGTTTGTTTGTCGTTTATGGACACCTAAACCATTCCACGGATTTGGATGAAATTTTCAGAGGTTAATGTAATCATGCGGGGGAAGGTTTCTGTGTAAAATAGAATATGTTTGTCTACCATTTCTTGGTTTTCAATGTACATAACCTAACTAATAGAATTTGTTGTAATAAGGGAATGTCAGGAGGATGGAATAATGTACGTCAGGCGTTACCAACTGAAATTGGTGCGACCTGCCGGTTGCTTTCATATATAATAAAATCTATCTATATCTATATACGTTACCGACTGAAATTAAAATAACATTAAACAGAACTAAATTTGTAAATTTGTGACGTTTGCGGTTACTTCTACCTCAGTCAGTTGCATTGCTGAGGAATTCTGCCAGTGTTCCTGTTACCGCTGTCTACTCGCCTGCAGGTCGTAGCACTTTTGAACCCTTAAAAAATTATTAAAAAGGAATACATTTGTTGTAAAATAAATTATGCCACCCAAGCGAAAAGCGATTGGTCGATCTACACCTCAAACTCAGAAGCAAAAGATGTTACGAGCTTCAGAATCAGAAGAGCACCGGGAAGCAAGACTGGAAATAGAACGTGTACGCACTGCTCAAGGCCGATCATCTGAAACAGAAAATCAACGCGAAGAACGACTGAGAATCCAGCTACAACGAACTGCTCAAGCCCGATCATATAAAACAGAAGTGCAACGGGATGAACGACTGGGAATCCAGCAACAACGAACTGCTCAAGGCCGATCATCTGAAACAGAAAATCAACGGGAAGAACGACTGAGAATCCAGCGACAACGAACTGTTTAAGCCCGACGAACACTGTACGCCGATTTAAATCTTTGTGCATTCCATTACGATGCTACATATGACTACAGTCTTCATCCAAGTGTGCTTATTGAAAAAATGGACAAATTATGCATGTATTGTAATGCTCTCAAATTTAACAAAGAAACACCTGGAATGTGCTGCGCGGGTGGAAAAGTGAAATTGCCAGAATTACATATGCCACCTGAACCGTTATCAACATTGGTATCAGGTGACACAAGCCAATCGAAACATTTCTTGGCAAATATACGTAAATACAACTCATGTTTCCAAATGACTTCGTTTGGTGCAACAAATATAGTGCGCGAGAATTACATGCCAACATTCAAAGTGCAAGGGCAAATCTATCATCGTGTAGGATCACTACTACCATTGCCGAACGCAGATCACAAATTTCTTCAAATATATTTCATGGGAAACACTAACGAACAAATAGATCAACGTTGTCGGTACAATACGAGTACTAAAAGAGAAATTGAGCTGCATTACAAAGTTTATTCGATCAACACAACGAACTAATTCGACTGTTCAGAAGTACAATTGAGCAAATGCCAACTGATGACTATAAACTTGTAATTAGAGCAGACAAAACACCAGTCGGCCAACACGAAAGACAATACAACGCACCAACAATTGAGGAAGTGGCCGTCATTATAGCTGGAGAAGAATTTAATACGCGTGATATAATTCTTCATCGGAGGAATGGCCATATTCAACGAGTGTCAGAAACTCATCACTCATACGACGGATTACAATATGCCATGGAGAAGATGGATATCATTTCAACATAAAATTGAGAAATCCACAAACAAATGAGGAAACAAATAAGAAAGTCAGTGCATTGAATTTCTATTCATATCGATTGATGATTCGAAGAAACGCTGAAAATCATATCTTGAAATGTCGACAATTGTTCCATCAATACATTGTCGATATGTATGCGAAAATTGAAACCGAAAGACTTCTCTACATTCGATTAAATCAAAGCAAGTTGCGTTCCGAAGAGTACATTCATTTACGTGATGCCGTAGTTAATGATGGTAATGTGAATCCGAATGACTTGGGTAAAATGATCATTTTACCGGCCACATTTACTGGGAGTCCACGGCACATGCACGAATACGCTCAAGATGCAATGACACATGTTCGTGCATTTGGCCGCCCAGATTTGTTTATTACGTTCACTTGCAATCCAACGTGGGATGAAATAAAAGAACTTTTGTTTACTGGGCAATCACCATCGGATCGCCATGATATTTCCACACGTGTGTTCAAACAAAAATTAAAATCTTTAATGGACTTCATTGTCAAGCATAATGTTATTGGAGAGACACGCTGTTGGATGTATTCCATTGAATGGCAAAAAAGAGGTTTGGCACATGCACACATATTGATTTGGTTGATCGGAAAAATAACCCCAAATCAAATTGACGAAGTTATCTCAGCAGAAATACCAGATATCAAAATGATCCACAATTATTTGAAGTAGTCACTAAAAACATGATTCATGGTCCATGTGGCTTACTCAACAAGAATTCACCATGCATGTCCAATGGAAAATGCACGAAACGATACCCAAGAAACTTACTTGCTGAGACTATTACTTGCAATGATGGATATCCACTCTACCGTCGACGATCAACTGAAGATGGCGGAAAATCTTTCAATTTAAAAGTAAGAAACAATGACATTGGCGTAGATAATCGTTAACTGCATTTTTCACATTGTGCAGAGAGGATACATTTGCAAAAACGTTACTTTACTCTGAAGTACCTACATACTACATCTGGAATGCATCTACGAAAAAGTTTCAACGTCGCAAACAAGGTAAACCAGTTGAAGGACAAACACATTTATATTCGACCAACGCGTAAGGACGACTGTACACTGTTCATCCAAACAATGCAGAATGTTTTTACTTGCGATTACTTTTAATAAACATACGAGGCCCGACATCCTTTGAAGGCTTAAGATTAGTAAACGGTGAAGTTTGTGCCACTTATCGTGAAGCTTGCCAAGAATTAAATCTTCTTGAAAACGATACACATTGGGATACTTCACTCGGAGATGCATCGAATACAGCTCAACTATCGCAAATACGCACGTTATTTGCTATTATATTAACAACGTGCTTCCCATCCAATCCCAAATTTCTTTGGGAAAAATATAAAGACTACATGAGTGAAGACATCCTATATAGTCTACGTGCAACGAATGAAAATCAAGACATTCAATTCACACCAAATGTGTATAATGAGGCATTGGTTCTGATTGAGGATATATGTTTGGCAATTGCTAATAAAGGACTTATACAATTGGGAATAGCTACGCCCAATCGAACTACAAATGACATTTTAGATCGTGATTTACAACGAGAAACATACTTTAATGTCGACGAATTGGATAGATTTGTTCAAACGAATCTTCCGAAATTACTCCCAGAACAGCGCATAGCTTATGACCAAATTATCCATGCAACTACAAGCCACAGTGGCGGTTTGTATTTCCTTGATGCGCCCGGTGTTACAGGCAAAACTTTTCTGATTTCATTAATTTTGGCAACTATACGATCTCAAAAAAATATTGCAGTGGCAATCGCTTCATCTGGGATTGCTGCAACTCTTTTGGATGGTAGCCGAACAGCACATTCAGCACTTAAATTGCCGTTAAATATTCAAATTATTGAGACCCCCACATGCAATATCAGCAAAGATTCTGGAATGGGTAAAGTACTCCAAACATGTCAACTGATTATATGGGACGAGTGTACTATGGCCCATAAAAAAGCATTGGAAGCGCTTCATCGTACACTAACAGATTTGAGAAGAAATGAACAGCTCTTCGGTGGCGCACTCATTTTATTGTCTGGCGATTTTCGACAAACTCTCCCTGTTATACCACGTTCAACATCCGCCAATGAACTTAATGCATGTCTCAAATCGTCAGTTTTATGGCGACACGTAGAAAAATTGACTTTGAAGACTAATATGCGTGTACAACTACAACATGATGCATTTGCTGAACGTTTCGCAAAACAATTGTTGGATATTAGGAATGGGAAAATGCCAATCGAAGAATCTACACAATGTATCTCATTGCCTACAAACTCCTGTGAAATCACTGCAACCACAGAAATATTGGTTCGCAAAGTTTTCCCAAATATCGCCCAGAATTATAAAAATCATCAGTGGCTGAGTTCACGTGCTATATTAGCAGCCAAAAATAACGATGTGAATGCGATCAATTACAGCATTCAAAATGAAATACCAGGTGAAGCTACAACGTACAAGTCCGTGGATACTGTAATGGATCAAGACGAAGTTGTCAACTATCCAACCGAATTTTTGAATTCACTTGATTTGCCAGGCATGCCGCCGCACATTTTAACATTGAAACTTGGCGTGCCTATAATCCTTCTTCGCAACATGAATCCACCACAACTTTGCAACGGTACCAGGCTTTCAGTGAAAAATATGATGAACAATATCATCCAAGCTACCATTTTGAATGGAAAATTTAAAGGCGAAGATGTACTATTACCACGCATCCCAATGATTCCGAGAGATATGCCATTTCCATTTAAACGTTTACAGTTTCCTGTGCGACTCGCGTTTGCAATGACAATCAACAAAGCACAGGGCCAATCGTTACAAGTGTGTGGACTAAATTTGGAGAATCCATGCTTCTCACATGGACAACTATATGTGGCCTGTTCACGTGTTGGAAAACCATCAGATTTATTCGTGTGCGCACCAGACGGAAAAACTAAAAATATTGTTTATCCTAAAGCACTCCAATAAACGAATTGAATCTTTATTTCTATATATTTGAGTGGCAGTGCAACGCATGCCGGGTAGCGCTTGTAACTTATAAATCTTTGTTTTATTCTATATAATTTTTATAATTCATTTATAATTCCGTTATTCAACAGATTTTATTGAATAAATTATTTTTCCGTTGCTCGTTGGTTAATGGCTAACTTTAATGTACCCAACTGTATAAAAAATCGTTCAATAATGAGCCCTATTAACCCTTAATAGTCACACCTCCGAAAAATGACGTAATAGTCATTCGGGGTGTGGTACACCCCACGCCTTTGAACTTCGGTCAATTAATGTTAAATTGACAAAAAACAAAAAAATAACAATCCGGGATACATTTTGAACCTCTAGTTACAAGAATATGTGAATAGTTTTCGAAACCTGCAACTTTACATGTGATAAAAAAATGTTGGAAAAAAAATTCCGCAAAATATGAGTTTTTTGCAAAAAATACGGTAGTAATTTAAATTTTCAGCTAAAAAATAAAATAGTTTGAACCTGAAAACCTGATATAGTATCATTCCAAGTGGAATTAATAAATTTTGCGATCTTTCCAAAAAGTATATTTATTTTCATGATCGAAGGTGGGATTTTTTACGAAAAATTGTATTAGTATTTTTCTAATATAAAGTCAATTTAATGTTAAATATGAACATGAAAATATTTTTAAAACTATTGTTATGAAGAAAAAAGGCTATTCAACGCACATATAAATGTGTCGCACATCGACCTCTTGCAACTGCGACAAGCATGTGCGACTTTTTGTCACTTCTTCTGGAACAAATATCGCAGTGCTTTTGATTCGGCAATCTCGGAATAATCCACAGAGAAGAAAATACTCAGAATTTTTTTTCTGGCACAATGATCACACGGGGTGTCATACACCCCACAATTTTTTACGAATTGACTCAAACAGGTACCACATTAACACTGACGCGTGAGCTCAAATATTACCTATTGGGGTCCACAATAAAAGATTCAAACTATCTGTAGATGGAGTAACATGTCTCGTTTACTTTCAATTTCAGGGCCTTATTCAACGTCGAAAAAAGGCTGGGGTGTATCACACCCCTAGTGACTATTAAAGGTTAATGAACGATTTTTCATTAATACACGATTTTTCATTAATAAACGATTTCATTAATGAACGATTTCAAGGGCCGCGGTGGTCTAATGGGTAGAGGTCCCGCTGGTGCGGGTTCGAGTCCCGTCCGGGCGGTCACTTTTTTAACATGAAAAATGGCCGTGCGGGTCCCTGGATATATCTAGTCTTTATCCTCATTTCATTTAAATGAATTATTAAATACTATACATCGGTTGTGGCTGAATGCCCTAGCCGGCTGAGCCAATTCCATCATCCTCGATTCCCTAACCCGAATTCCAATCAATCATATTTCCTAAAAAAAAAGAAAGATTTCTAGTTAAGCAATAAATAGCTAATTTATCATAATTACTGGAAATGTAACTGATAATAGCGAGAAAATGATCTAGAATTTGTTTTACATGTAAATGCAAAAGTATATAAATTCTCTGCACTAGAAACAAATTAGCGGTTCGATTAGTTAACATTTAACCATTAAATGTCAAAGTGTGAAACGTCAAATTTATAAAATAATAATAATAATATCTTTATTAACGGAGACCATTGCGTAAAAAGGATAAATATAATAAAATTACAGCAAGTATACAGATTAAAATATAAATTAAAATAGAATAAATATATTTATGCGTATATCAAGTGAATGTCTGATGCTATGGATACTGTCGAGTTTATATTAACACCGCCAAAACTACTAGCCATTGCAAATAATGCATTAAATTTGCTTCCATAAAATAGTACATATTTTTACGAAAAAATTAGAAAAAATGTAGAATTTATTTCCTGGTGCGATGAGTAACAGGTAAGACTTCATTCGGAATCGGCGCTATTCGTATGTTTTGTCGATATTACTGCAAGGGGCTTAATACCAAGTTTATTTGTTTGTTTTGTTTGGATTTTCTCTAATCTAATTAAAAATTTTGATCTAAGTTACGATCAACGACGGAAAAATCTTGTAACCAACTCGTGTGTTAATTGGCGATTAATGATTTTCACAATTAACGCAATCGCGCAAGCGCTCGTGCGTGAAAATGTCTCGATCATTAATCGCTATCATTAACACACTTGTGGGCTAAAAAATAACTATAAAAAATTCGTTAAAAGTATTTGTATTCAATAAATAACTCAATTAAGATATGAAATATCAAGTTTTAATGTATACAAATCAAAATAATTTTTCCTCTCCCAGTCCGCTCTTCACATTAAAAGGGGGCTGCTATTTTTGCCTAGCATCGCATCCCGATGGTGACATAAGTTATGTCACATAACTTGGGGCAACTCTGAGTCTACTTAGCCACAAAAACAGGCTTGTATTCACTTACTATTTTAAAATCTGTTTAAACATTAAAATTTCGTCTAGATCATTGGTCTTCTGCATGTGTACAACTAAAGCATTAATTATAATGTTTACAATTAATTATAAATAATTAGTTAACATACACATAACTTGACAAACTCATTACGAGAATAAAAATAGAAACCGAAATTAACAACACTCACAATTAAATTTAAAAAAAAACACGACAATCTTAAACACTAACGCAAAAAAAACAAGACCAAAACCATAACATAAACACAGACATAACACATAACAATTTTACCAACCTAACAAACATTGAATTTACAAACAACGAACTAAATATCCCAGATAAAAGCATGAAATATGCAAGAACGCCTAACACTACCAATTTACCCATAACCACTATACGTATGCATACCTTGAATATTCGTTCTTTAAGAAGTAAAGTAAATGAGTTAAGTTGTGCATTATTTGCCCGCAAATTTCATTTCGTATCACTAACAGAACATTCGTTGACAAACTTTGAATGTGAAATATCAAAATGAAATTCTTTAAGTTTTAGATCATATTCTACACCCAAAAGGGTAGAAGAAATAAGATTATAATAATAAGTTCTAGATCATACTATTACTCCGGGAGGTAGTCACATTTAATCAAGTAATTTTATGCACGCTGGATTTTCTACCACTGGTAGTAGTAGTTCCTGGTTTGTTCATAAGGTATCCGTCCGCCAGACCCTCCACAAGCGGTGGGTGGAGTTGTGGTAGGCTGCAGAACTTGTCAAGAAAAGTTTCCCCATTAGTAATTTTATTCACGCTGAAAATTGTTGAGGTAAATATTTACTAATTATAATTCATAAAAAAAACTTGTCAGACCCTTGTCTCGGGGTAGAATGTCCGTCAGTTACGCGGTAAACTGTGAAAATCAAGTCATAGTAAGCAGGTTGGAATTCATTCCGGTGACGGTTTGTGATTCACATAACATGAAAATAATCGTCAGACGTCGCCGTCAACCGTCAGTTGGGCCTCCGAAGTGAAGCGCAGCATTGAGCGCGGGGCATCTTTTGCGATCCAGCTGATGGACTTTCCACCACTCTGGTGAAGTCTCACTTGCTTGGCTCATTACTTTTACAGCCTAGGCATAAATAATAATTTTTAAAGCCTAGTCCGCGAAAGTGATATTTCACGGCCTAAAAGCAGTCCGAAAAATCTTACATTTCAAATCAATCCGCGAAAAAATCTATTTTTTTTAAATATATTCACAAAAAATCTTCCTTTAAAACTAACTTTAGTTTTTAAGAATGTGTCACTTTTTCCTAAAGTTGTGAATTTTTAATGTTTTAACTTGTTGAACACAAAAAATCCAAATCAAAATTGAGTTCCACAAATATTTTAATAAATCGACAAGACGACTACCTTTAAAACTTTGATTTTTGAAAATGTGTTCATTTTTGGGTGTTATGATTTTTTTGAAATTATCGTTTTAAGTGTCGAATGAAAAAAAATCTGGTATGACAGAATTTATCAAAAATTCTAGAATATCCACAAAACACCTGCGTTTAGAATTATCTTCGATTTTTGAAAATGTGTCTATTTTTTAAAAAATTATTTTTTTTAATGAACACTGAATAAACGCCAAACACACAGTTAGAGTGCGGACACCACAATGTCTATTATAAATGTCAATTTTTGTTTTACTTGGGTAATTCTCCTGAATCCGCGAAAAAATTATGTGTTTGAAACGGCAATACAGCAGATTTCATGACTTGGCTGGATAGCTGGCAACTCCAGCCACGTCCATAAATCTGTCACTTTATTGCCTTGTTAAAAAAATAATTATTTTTGTTCAAGTTTTTAACAACTTAAAATATTAATTTTCAAAAATTCTTAACTCACGTAAAAGTTAACTCAGTTTTAAAAGTCAAAGCTATTTTTCAAGGCAAATAAATACATTATGATTGCATTAGAGTTTTTAAAGAATTCAATTATATCGATTTTTTTTTCTATATTTTCTTTGGTCAAATATTCGACCAGTTAGAAAATTTATTTTTAAAAATGTATGACTCATGTAGAAATTGACACATTTTCAAAAATCAAAGTTAATGTTAAAAGTAGATATCTTGTGGATATACTAAAAATGTTAAGCAATTCCATCATATGAGAATTTATTTTCTTTAGATTTTGTTTGTTCACTTGTTCGAAAACTCAAAACATTAATTTTCAAAAATTCATAATTTAGAGAAATTGGCAGACTTTCAAAAATTTTAGTTAGTTTTAAAGGTAGTAAAAATTTTAAAAATGTGAAATTCTTTTATATCACTTTTTATTTTTTACTTTCTCCGTTACGAAGTACGAGAAAGTATTGTGATCGTGTAAATTTTTTCAATTTTTTTTTGGTGATGTGGCCATCATGTTACATTCTCCGATTTGATGGTATCATTTTTATATTTACGTTTTCATGGTTTATTTTCAATTTAAATCATATTTTATTTTATTCTTTATTAATTGTTCATTTTGGCATAATCTACAATTATTATTTACATAAACTATTAGCGTTTCATAATTATATACCAAAAATGAAAAAAATAATATTTTTTTTCTTCTCGAATAACAATGATTTTATGAAAAATATTTTCAAACAAAAGATGTTTATTTCTTTGTAGTCTTTAATATTCGCTTAAATATTTTTGTGATATTTTTTTATATTTAAGAAAATATTCAAAAAAACAAAAAACAGTTAAGGTAAAGACTTATGTTCAAAGTTTCATATCAATTGCTCTATTAGTTTTTGAGATACAGCGCGCACAGCCGGACACAAACACACACACACACACATACACATTTTTTTCCAGAAATTATTGAAATGGCATCTAGGGACCCCAAAACGGATATTTCCGTAAAAAAATTTTTGAAAAAATTTTCACGATCACAATACTTTCTCGTACTTCGTTGCAGAGAAAATGAAAATGTTGTGTCACTGTGTGCGTGTGTGAGTGCTGTGGGTCTTTGTGTTTGTATGGCTGTGCGCGCTGTATCTCAAAAACTAATAGTGCAATTGATATGAAACTTTGAACATAAGTCTTATTTGACAATCCCAAGAATTGAAAAGCTTTTGAAAAATTTAGTACACCTTTTTGTTATTTTTTTAAATATTTTTGAAATTTTTATTTAAAAATATTTTTGATAAAATTTTTGTTTTTTTTTTGGTTTTCGAGAAAGAAAATTATCATTACTTTTTACTTTCTCCGTTACGAAGTACGAGAAAGTATTGTGATCGTGATTTTTTTTTTCAAAAATTTTTTTTACGGAAATATCCGTTTTGGGGTCCCTAGATGCCATTTCAACAATTTCTGGAAAAAAAAAATTTGTGTCTGTGTGTGTGTCTGTATGTATGTGTGTGTGTGTGTGTGTGTGTGTGTGTGTCTGTGCGCGCTGTATCGCAAAAATTAATAGAGCAATTTATATGAAACTTTGAACATACGTCTTATTTGATAATCCGAAGAACTGAAAAGCTTTTGGTAAAATTTCGTACACCGGAAGTGGGTGTTTACCTTAACTGTTTTTTTTTTGTTTTCGTCCAATATTTTTGTAAATATTAAAAATATCACAAAAGCATTTAAATAAATATTAGAGACAACAAAGTAATGAACATCTTTGGTTTGAACATATTTTTCATAAAATCATTGTTAAATTAATTATTTTTTAAATTTTTGGTTTATAATTATCAAACGATAATAGTTACAGAAAACTTATTCGGACAATAATTGTAGAGAATGAACAACTTCTAAAGAATAAGTTTTTTTCGAAATCTCTTTAGTTTTTGAGTAAACTGAGATTTTGAATTTGAAGTATAATTTTTCCATCTTTCATAATTTTGACGTTTTAAACGTCAGTTTCATCCAAGTCTACAAAACATTCCATGTACAGTTAAAATATGATTTAAATTGAAAATAAACCACAATAGCGTAAATATAAATAATAGCATCATGTCGGAGAAAGTAACATGATGGCCACATCACCATTTTTTGGATTTTTGTTCGTCTTCTACTACTAAAAATATTAATTTTCAAAGATTCATTCAGGTTTTTAAAGAATTCAATCATATCTGTATTTATTTTTCTTCGGATTATTTCATTGCTCTACCTGATATTCAACTTTAATTCGTTCGCAAAACGTTAAATTCGACTGTTAAAAGATATATTTATTTCGTAATATATTTTCATATTTTCTGACGGAATTCTAGTGGAATTAGGTTGGTGGAAATATTATGTGATCAGATGGCAACGCTGGTTAAGGCAACTTCAAAACAACCCAGGAACGGTAACGAGAACGGGAACGGGAACGAACATGTA
The DNA here is from genome assembly GCA_910593695.2 of Ocypus olens. NCBI lineage: Eukaryota > Metazoa > Arthropoda > Insecta > Coleoptera > Staphylinidae > Ocypus > Ocypus olens. The sequence continues at coordinate 7,381,190 of OU343064.1, forward strand.
TCTAGCTTGTCGTTCCCGTTACCGGAAATTAGGTATCAGTTGTGTAAACAAAATATACTTAATGTTTTAAGTATGGGCCGGAAAAATGAAATCGAAACGTTTAATAACAACGTGAAGGAAAATAGGGAGGTATTAAAAAAATGTGTAGATAATATTAAATCTGTGCCTCACCAAACCAAAAGTTGACGAGCCGCTGCTGATTATGTCCACCGATAATCCATAGAAACAATACATAACTCTATGGAAAAAGTAGGTAGATGACCTCATCTGCTTTTGGAGAAGACCGACACATAGCGCCACAATCATCAGCATAGCCTCGCATATAGACTAAAAAAACATAAAAAACAACGAAAATTACGAAAAAGAAAATAAACTGCAAAACATAATTTCCCTTCACACACAATCGATAAAATACACAAAGACACAATTAAATAAAACACAACAATTAACACTGTTAAAAGCGACAATAACTACAAAAACGGCCCCTATTACCCACATTCAAAGAACATTCTAATCCGATGCAATTCATTGCAATCTAATAAATTTATGCTGAAAATTTGTAAGATTTTTTTTCGACCGAAAAATCTTTAAGGTTATTTATCTCGATAACGGTAAGAAATTGGACACGTTTATTTGAACTTTTCTGTTCAGAATAACATTATATCTTTCTTGTTTTTATTCAAAATGAGATACCCTGTATATTACACCGTTCCCTAAGTCAGGTAAGTAAACCGTTATGTTCAAACAGTAAGCATAAGACAAAAGAGACTATTAACATAAAAATAACAACACATTCAAACCTTACATGAAATACACAAATACACACAATCATTCATTCACAAAATGTTACCATTTAGACTTAAATAATAAAAATATTAAATAATATAAGCTATGGAGCTATTCAGCAAAAATGGCGGTCGGGGTGTTTTGTCCGTCTGAATCAAGTAGTGCCCGTTGCAATTTTCCACCATAGGCTAAATCGCGCGCGCCTATGAAATAACCGGTAAGTACGCGACGCCGTAAACTATTTCTTTCTCCTTCTACCGCTCGGTCTAAGACCGAGCTACGCGGCCGCGTGTGTGTTTTCTAGATACGGCCGACGAAATCTTACGTCTTGGGAATATACGCTCGGTTATCAGGTAGTAGAAAGGGATACCAATATTATTTGAATGTTCCGAACTTAGTTCGTAAACCGCCCTTATTCGTGAATAGGTCTATAAACACATAATTACAATGTTAAATTAAAAATACAAAATATTATCTTCCAGTTTCGCCTAATGCCGAAACCGATTGAGACTTAAATAAATAAACAAACATTTTTAAGAAAGTACACACTATTACCCACTTTAAAAATACCTTAAAACAACATGCATAAATAATTTCTTTGATAAAAACTCTTCGTGAAAATCTTTTTGGCAGCATTTCCATCTATAATGAAACTCTGACATGTACATATGAAGAAGTGCCACACACAAGAATATCAATACCGACAGTATTTAATATAACTTATGAATACACCCCGTAACCACAACATTATTTAGGCCACGTTATATTTGCTCAAGGGTAACATTTAAATATTGACTAATGTCGTGCGAGATATGCTCGCCGGAAAATAATCTACCTCGGGTTAACTGACAAAAAACGAATGGATTACAAGAAATGATACCGATAAAACAGTTGCGATAAAGATACTTCCAAAGTTTCTGCAATATGGCTCCCAAGATGATACATCAGAATTGGAAAAACAGTGTGCTAAAGTTTATTATGATATTAGATTAGGAAGAATGAGATAGCGATGCTACTTGCCCGAAGTTTTGACGTTGATGATTTAGTTAGGGACTCATTTCTATTCATAAGCAGCCGAATTCGATCCCAAATGGGATAGGAGGATGAATGTTTGTTAAAATTAATATTGCTGCATGGGAAATAAATAAATATAACGATAATGTATATTTATATTTTTATTTCATGCATGTATTATTTGAATAACGTATTTTATGAATATTAACTTATTATTAATTCACATATTATATGACGTTTATAAATGGCATAAAATTAATAGATAAAATAGGGTTTTGGTATGTTTACCTTGCTTATCAAATAATTTAAGTACGCATTTATAATATTAATAAAAATAATAATATTTATCCAAAATCGGCTGTAATAAGCTAATTACTAAGGTCATTTGAGGTATGTAATGTTGGTTATTACCCCCTAGTGAGAGAATAACTCGGACTCACGGAATACATAGATCCTACAGGGGATTTTTTAAATATTTCAAATTGACACCATGTACGTCAAAATTTTGTAAACATTATTTCAATATCTAATACAATTACAGGCGATTTTGGATAAAATGTTATATTACACTCATGTGGAATTATTCATTAGTCCCTTATGAAAATTAAACTTTTTCTTGCGGGACTAATTACGTACATTCCACATTCGTATAATAAATAACTATTATTCGTGCATATAATATAAATGACAATAAAACAAATAAATACGGAATAACACAGTTGCAATATAAGTACTATTAATCCAGTCAATATCGTGCAATATATACACGTTTAAATATAAACATAAAATCGAAATTACATACAGACACATAGGTCTTTGTATTGCGAGAAAATCCAAGCATCTAACAATTAAAAACATTATATACATTATATTAAGATTTTTATAATTACTTTAAAAACAGAACTGGTGCGAAGAGGTTAAATTACTTCATTGTACGTAAGGAAATCGGTAATGCTGTAAGGAGCTTTTCCTAGTAAATATGTTTTCATTTTTATTTTAAATTGATTAAATAGCAAGTTCTTAGTTTCAGCTGACAATTGTTTGAAAAACTTAATGCAGTAATAATTTGACCCCGTTTTTTGATTTTTCTAATCTAATTTTTGATTGCTTTAGATTACATTTTACCCGAGAGTGGTATTCATAATATTCGTGCGTAATGTATAGATTTATGTATGATTTACTATATAAAATACACTCTAAAATATAAATTGCAGGAAATAATAATATACAAGGTGTCTAAAAAAGACACCACCAAAATGATATAGTGTATTCCTGAGACAAAAAAAGAGCAAATTAACTAAATTTATCTATATGAAAAATTACATACTTTCCAAGATACAGTAAGTCAAAGTTTAAGATTTTTTAAATATTTTAATCTATATCTCGAAAATGGCAGATGAGATTGATTTCTTTATTTTTTCTGACAACTACATTAGGTGTACTACACTGTTTAAAAATTTCAAGAAATTTCTTCAAGTACAAAGGTGCTCCAGAGGACATGCTGTTTACATTATTACATAGAACTTTTCTGTTCTTCACATTTTTTACGATTTAATATTTTTTTCAATGCTTTTCAACTCATCACTTTTAAAGAATTTATAACTCTTAAAGTTTTTTTGTTTACGCCTTATTTTTAACAAAAAAAAATAAAAAAAGAAGTTATTGTTCATTGTTTAATTGCGCTCGTCCTGCAAAAAAAGTCTTAAAAATAACTATAATCCAAAAACTGCTTTTATTTTAACATATCAAATTATTTAACAAATTACAAAAATTGTTCAAAATGACCTCCATAAAAAAAAAGAATTTCTTGTGGATCGAAATATTGGCGAGTGTTTCCTTCGCAGAAACCGTAAACTTCATGCATGTCAGCATACTCTTCATGAGTGTAAACGTTCATTTTAACACGTTGAGTGCTGGTGTAAAATAAGCAGTTGCCCGCCGCGGTTTACGACGCGCTCGAGCTTCGATGGCACACACGGATCACAGTACACATTGTATGCGCGTGCGCGCGTCAGCCACCGGCGATACTTCGGTGTTCAACGTGTTAACCAGTTTTACTTAAATTGAAAGTTTTAATTGTGCTGACACACGTTTTCAACGAATTGAAACCCGCTTACTTAGATTATTTCATTTTTTAACACGAAATTTTCCAAAAACAATAAGTTCTTTTTTATTTTTCTTGTTAAAAATAAGGCGTAAACAAAAAAACTTTAAGAGTTATAAATTCCTTAAAAGTGACGAGGTGCATTGAAAAAAATATTGAATCGTGAAAAATGTGAAGAACAAAAAAGTTCTATGTAATAATGTAAACAGCATGTCGTCTGGAGCACCTTTGTGCTTGAAGAAATTTCTTGAAATTTTTAAACAATGCAGTATACCTAATGTAGTTGTCAGAAAAAAATAAACAAATCATTCTCATCTGCCATTTTCGAGATATAGATTAAAACATTTTAAAAATCTTAAACTTTGACTTGCTTTATCTTGGAAAGTATGTAATTTTTCATATAGATAAATTTAGTTAATTTGCTTGTTTTTTGTCTCAGGAATACACCAAATCATTTTGGTGGTGTCTTTTTTAGACACCTTGTATATATATATATATATATATATATATATATATATATATATATGTATATATATATATATATATATATATATATATATATATATATTCACAGATAAAAATTTTGCAATCAGCGCGGTGGGATACTGCAGCTATAATTCTTGTTATTTATTTGACGTTGTAATGCAAATATGCGATAGCATGAGGCAGAATGACCGCATATAATTATAGCGTATCGTATTCTCGATTCAAATAATGCAAAGTAAGATATTAACAGTTGTAAGTGTCTTACTTTCTTTGCCATTTCTCTATGGCAAAAAAAATATTTTTTGTAAATGTATTTACCAGATTTTCGCCATGTCTATCCCATTTTAGTGACTCTTCTAATTCTACTCCGAGGAATCGGGTTGTTTTATCACTTTGTATTTCCAAGGGCCCTAAAGTGAAGATTATTTTTGTTTGTTTTCGTTTCCTTGAGCACTAGCTTGTTTTCAGCACACCACTTCGTCACCTGAGCTAATTATTCTGTGGGCTTGAGCTATATCTATTTTTGGAGCTGTATTTAGTAGAGTGGTATCGTCAGGTTTTTGTTGAGTGCTATATCGTTACTATAAATTATAATAGTATTGGCCCCAATTCAAAACCTTGAGGAGCACCTATTGTTTTTTTTTTAATATCAGATAGTTGACCTCTAAAATTAACAGATTGTTCCCTGTTCTCCAGTTACTAGCGCATTTAAATAAAACTTTGGCTGGTAAACCCGTACAAATTCAATTTCCATAAGAGTACATCATGTGACACGCAATCAAAAGCTTTCGTTGAATCGATAAATGATCCCATACGGCACTTTTTATTTTCAAAGCTATCTAATACTACTTCTGTTCCATAATAAGTAAGCAATTATCGATTTTTATTTTTTCCATAATATGTGAGCCATTACCGTTTTATATTTTTTTCATAATGATTGAGCCATTAAAGATGTTTATTATACTGGTGTTGTAATGATTGAATAGACGAAAAAAAGCTAAGGTCAAGCACATTCAAATCGGGACTATTTGTTGAAAAGTAAACGAAATGTTCCAACCACCCCTCCTACTTTCGGTCCGAAGTTGCTTATCTTCAATAATGCAATGTGGCCTTGCATTATCATGCTGTATGATTATAGTAGTAGAAGTTTTTGAGGAGCACCTTGGCCACTTTTCTTTAATTGCCGGAATCAATTTATCCATTAACATACGTTTGTAAACATCTTTAGAGATTTCTACAGGTTTGGTTACCATTGCACCTTTGGGTCCATTTTTGCTACTTCGCGAGGCTGGTTCTTGTAAAGTAGTCATTACGGTAACGATCGTACCGCGGTCGGGCAAAGCTGCCAAAAACATCACTTTGGTCATATTTGACTTACTTTGAACTTGATGACATAGTTCAACTTCATCAGGCAGAAGATAGATGTTCTGCTTCACTTTAGTGATATAAAATAACTTTTTGTCAATGTGGATGTAATTCATTAAATCCTCAAACTCGCCATTTTCTTTCACAAACGACAGACAATAATCCAGACGTGCTACCTTGTCATCCTTTAAAAGTGGTTTTAAGAAATGCCTCTTAATTTAACCATTTTTTAGCAACCTCCATAGCGAGGAAGGCGGAATTTCAACTGCAACTGATTGGCAATTTTTTTCTGTTCTATAATTTTTTTCTGGCCCGACTTTCCTTTCTTTTTAAAATCAACATTCATAGGCGTATTCAACCAAACCAAACCACAACCAGAATTATAGCGGCTCTTTGTGTTCCGAATTTTTCAATTACCAAAATCACAGCTCCCTTTTTCAGCCGTTAATTTTTGTGATGTTTCACTAAAAACTGAATAATAGCCGTTCGTTTTTGGTTGATTAAATATGGTCTTCTCATCGTTTGAAACTTCCGGCGTTAGAAGACTTTCGCTTAAAAAATCGAATGTTAATTGTGGCTTTTGAAAAATTAAACTTTCAAATATTTTGACGTCCATGGCACTTGGGATTAAGAATTTGGTGTATATTAAGAATATCAAAATAGAATAATAACTAAGTGGCAATAAGTTTCAAAGGAAACTCAAATGGCTCACTGATTATGGAATGGAGGTAGTATAATGTTGGTAATTGATACGAGAGCATCCGTTGTCGAACGACCTGAGCGAAAATTGATGTTTACTCAATAAATCATTAATTTCAAAGTATTGAATGATCTGTTCTTTTAGAATCATTTCGATTATTTTTGAAATGATTGGTAGTAAAGATTATCAGTATTTTGCGTGTAACCTTTTTTTACGAACAGGTATCACCTTTGCTAGTTTCGGGGGCTGTGAAAACAGGCCCGATTCGATTATATTATTTAACAAATGTGTAGGAGGTGCTGCCAAGATAAATCTGATACTCTTTATTATATCAACACTAATTCCATATACCGGGTGCGCAGAAAGTCCGACAACCCGGGCGTAGGTTTTCAAAAAAAAGTTTGGCACAAAAGTTGCTTGGTTTCGAGTTACGAATTTTTTGGTTACTAAACCATCTCTCACCCCCTCAGCCCTTCGTGAGGGGTGGGGGTGACTTTAAAATTTTAAATAGTAACCCCCATTTTTCTCGACGGATTCAGATTTTTGGGAACAAAATATCAATGTTTTGTCTGAAAATGTTTTTTTTTTATCCGAAACCTCCCTCGCCCCACAGATTCAAAAATCGGTTTTCTGACCTTTTATTAACGTTTTCATGCCTCGATGAAGATCCTAACTTTTTCCGAGAACAAGTTTGAAACAAATTATGCTTTGTTATTAGTAGGGGTGGGGTAGCTTTAAAATTTTAAATAGCAACCCCCATTTTTACTTTCTTCGTTACGAAGTACAAGAAAGTATTGTGATCATGATTTTTTTTTCAATATTTTTTTTTACGGAAATATCCGTTTTGAGGTCCCTAGATGCCATTTCGACACTTTCTGGAAAAAGAAATGGTGATGTGGCCATCATGTTACTTTCTCCGACTTGATGGTATCATAGCCATTTATATTTACGTTTTCATTGTTTATTTTCAATTGAAATCATATTTTAAATGTACTTCGAGCGGATGACACTGAAGTTTAAAACGTCAAAATTATGAAAGACGGAAAAATTATACTTCAAATTCAAAAACTCGGTTTACTCAAAAACTAACGAGATTTCGGAAAAAAACTTATTCTTTAGAAGTTGTTCATTTTGGCATTCTCTACAATTATTATTCACATAAATTTGCTGTAACTATTATCGTTTCATAATTATAAACCAAAAATAAAATAATAAATTTGTTTCACGAATAGCAATGATTTTATGAAAAATATTTTCAAGCAAAAGATGTTCATTTCTTTGTTGTCTTTAATGTTTTTGTGATATTTTTCATATTTACGAAAATGTTGTCAAAAAACAAAAAAAAAACAGTTAAGGTAAACACCCACTTCCGGGGTACGAAATTTTACCAAAAGCTTTTCAGTTCGTCGGATTATCAAATAAGACGTATGTTCAAAGTTTGATATCAATTGCTCTATTAGTTTTTGAGATACAACGCACACAGACAGACACACACACACAGACACACACACACACACACACACACACACACACACACACAGAAACAAAAAAAAAATTCCAGACATTGTTGAAATGGTATCTAGGGACCCCAAAACGGATATTTCCGTAAAAAAAATTTTTGAAAAAAAATCACGATCACAATACTTTCTCGTACTTCGTAACGGAGAAAGTAAAAATTGTGTCTGTGTGTGTGTGTCTCTGGCTGTGCGCGGTGTATCTCAAAAACTAATAAAGCAATTGATATGAAACTTTGAACATCGGTCTTATTTGATAATCTGAAGAACTGAAAAGCTTTTGGTAAAATTTCGTACACCGGAAGTGGGCGTTTACCTCAACTGTTATTTTGTTTTTTGCCAATACTTTCTTAAATATGAAAAATATCACAAAAACATTTAAACAAACTTTGAAGACAATAAAGAAATGAACATCTTTTGCTTCAAAACATTTTTCATAATAGTATTTTATACAACGTGTGGCTAAACAAGTGCTTTATTTTACGCGTGAGCCGTTTAGAGTACGAGCGATAGCGAGTGCTCTAAAGCTCACGAGTAAAATAAAGCACTGTTTAGCCACCAGTTGTATACATAATTTTTTGCAACACCATATTCTTAAGTTGAATTTCTCTGTCTCGGGCCTTGAAATTTCGCTAGCGAACGCAGCGATTATAAATTTCGATTTAATCGAGTGTGTGGGAACGTCAAAATCCATGTTGGTACGGAAACAAAAAACACGCCACAGTCGGCTTTTTATGTTACACTTGTCTATGTCAAACTACTTCTAATTTAATTTGTTCAGTTAAGTTCAGTTCAATGAGTGAAAACTTGATTAGTAGCGATGAAGAAATGTGCGGAACTCCACCGGAGATAAGAGCAGCGGCGGAAGCGGCGAGTTTGGATTTGTTGCCCTCCAAATCTCGTAAGATTTATGAAGCCGAATTCGAGGTATTTACGGCTTGGTGCAAAGAAAACAGGGTGGCCAATATTAGTGAATCTGTCTTACTAGCGTACCTGGGTGAGCTTTCGAAAAAGTATAAAAATTCAAGCATGTGGGCAAAATTTTCCATGCTAAAGGCCGTCCTATACGCAAAGAGAAACGTTGATATCAGCAAGTTTTTAAAATTAAAAGCTTTTCTTAAGAGACATGGTACAGGTTATAGACCGAAGAAATCCAAGATTTTTGAGAGAGCAGACATAGAAAATTTCATCGATGGAGCACCAAATGAGCAGTTTTTAATGATGAAAGTTGTATTAATACTTGGCTTGGCGGGAGCTTGTCGTCGCGAGGAACTTTATAATATTAAAACAAAGGATATAGAGAGAAAACAATCAATGTTGATTATTAAAATTCCAGATATGAAGACACATATCAAAAGAATTTTTACCGTTATGGATGTGCCAATCAAAGGTACCAATGTGCTGCAGATCATTGATAAATATACTGCTCTTCGTCCTGCCCATACAAACCATGACAGCTTCTTTGTGCAATACCGCAAGGAAAAGTGCACTGTGCAACGTGTGGGTATAAATCAATTCTCTTCAATGCCATCCACGATTGCAAAATATCTCCGACTTCCTCAACCTGAGTCTTACACGGGACATGCATTCAGGAGGTCCTCTGCGTCCATTTTAGCTGGAACTGGGGCAGACATATTAAGCATTAAGCGTCACGGCGGCTGGAAATCATCCGCCGTGGCCGAAACTTATATTGAAGAAAGTTTGGAAATGAAGGCGGGAACTTCAAGAAAGATTTTCGGTGGTGAAAATATTCATAATAATAGAGCTGTATGTACTGAGAGCATGGAAACACGACAGATACAGGTTAATGATGGAAATTCTGCAGTATCTATAGAACGTCAAGTAGATATAGATATAGAAAGCTTGCCAGTTGCGAAAAACGCACTCCCCGTAATCAATATTAACAATGTGCACAATAGTAGTATTAAAATACAATTTCATTAAATAAATGGTTTTCTAGTTACTTTTACTTGGTTACTTCTTTATTGTATAGTTACTTTTTAATTTCATAGTTACTTTTTTATTTCATAGTTATTTTTTTATTGCATAGTTATTTTGCACTATGAAAAAATGATATATTTTAGAGGCTGAAAACTATCAAATAATGACAACTTAAGGATATGGTGTTGCAAAAAATCATTTTTATATTATTATAAATCGATAATAGTTACAGCAAATGTATGTTAATAATAATTGTAGAAAATGCTAAAATGAACAACTTACAAAGAATAAGTTTTTTTTCTGAATCCCTTTAGTTTTTGAGTAAAATGAGTTTTTATATTTTAAGTATAATTTTTCCATCTTTCATAATTTTGACGTTTTAAACGTCAGTTTCTTCCGAGTTTACAAAGCGCTCGATGTACATTTAAAATATGATTCAAATTCAAAATAAACCACGAAAGCGTAAATATAAATGATACCATCAAGTCGGAGAAAGTAACGTGATGTCCACATCACCATTTTTTTTCGCTGGATTCAGATTTCTGGGGAAAAAATATTAATCTTTTGTCTGAAATTTTTCCAATCGAAACCCCCCCAAGAATCAAGTTCCAAATCACCGTTTTGCAAGATTTGGTTAGATTTGGGCAGGGTAAAAAATTGATGGAATTGCGGTGTATTTTCTTCAACTATGTAAAAAAAAATAGCAAAACTATTTTTGTAATTTCTAGCTTATTCGTGACGAGGAAATCGACAGCGTTTTTTTGTGCAATTTTATGATTGAATTAGTTTACACGGGTGACTACGGTTTTTCTCGAGAAACTGCAGGAGACTAAAAAGTAGCAAATTATCCCAAAATATTTCGGATTATTTTTCAATTTTGTTTGTTTGTCTTTTGTCTCTATTTTGTTGTTCAGGATTCTTCTTGATAAATTGTTTCTGTTGACATCTATTGTTTTTATGTTATGTGGCTCTGGTTGTTTTTTTTAAATTTTTGTGCTGACATAGATGTGGTTATTGTTTTCTATGAATGTATTATATAGCTGTTGTGTTTTCATCTTCCTCTGGTGCTTTTTACTAGTTTCGTTATTGTCCTCCTGTCGTATCCAATAATTAACGCCAGTTCATATTTCATTGATAATTTAGTATAACCTTTGATAATGATCTGTAAAGATCGAAAGACGTGTCAGGAAACTGAAAATAAAATCAAGGAACATAACAACTGTTTTTCTTCACCACAATTCCGGTTCCATCCAGGAAGTAGCGCAACCAGCATTAACTAAATTATTTAGCATTAAAATGCGCAACGTTGCCTCCGTTTGCCCAACTCTCTGTCTCTTATAGTTACTGATATAGCAATGCAAATGCATAGAATTTGTAACACCCTGTACCTTTATGTAAATGTGTATAAATACATATATTTTTTTGTCCAGCTTGTGACATAGATACGTTAACAAAAATTGTTTAATAATAATATTATTTAATATTGTTATTTACATTTTTAAAGTGTATCTCTTAATACTTAATAATAAAAGATAATATTAAAAACCACTCGCCAATCTCGATTATTAGTAATTTTGCGAAAATATTTGAGACTATAATTGCAACAAAGTTATATTCTGATATACATAGACATATCACATTCAAGCAGCATGGGTTTATAAAGAAACGATCAACTGTAACAAATTTGCTAAACTTCACGGAATTTGTTTCCGATAAACTAGACGGTAAATCTCAAGTTGATGTCATTTACACCGATTTTCGAAAGGCATTCGATACCATCGATCACAACTTAAATAGTTCAAAACTGCGAAATTTTTGTGATCTCGGCTCAACTTTAGACCTCGTTACCCCATATCTCAACAAAAGGAGCAATTATGTGCAGTATAATGGTTGTTGTTCCCTTCAATATATGCCATCAAACGGTGTGCCGTAAGGATCAAATCTAGGACCCCTACTTTTTATAATTTTCATTATTGACATAGTTGACAATATATCATCGGAAGTCCTTCTGTATGCAGACGATATGAAAATTTTTAAGTCGGTAAATTCAACTCTTGACGCTGTATATCTCTTAAATGATCTAAACACTATGGAGCGTTGGTGTAAATCTAACAAATTGGAACTAAACATATCTAAATGCAAATGTTTGAGTTTTACTCGCAAATGAACTGATTTACATATCAATTATTATCTGGATAGTGTACCTCTTGAGCGCTGCACGACTATAAAAGATCTTGGTATAATCTACGATAGTCAACTTTCATTTACGCCTCATGTTAAGTATATCTGCACGGAGAGTTTAATGATGTTGGGATTTTTACAACGCACATGCAAAGAATTTACCAATATCAATGTAATTAAAACAGTATACTTTTCTTACGTTGGTTCAAAGTTAGAATACACGAATGTGATATGGTCCCCTACATCCCAAATCCATATTCAACCTATTGAGAAAAAAAGACTTCTGTACCACAGATGTATGTATATCTACCCAGATTACAGCATTAGATATGCAGATTTATTAACATTTTTTTATTTCCAATCGTTAGTCGTTAGGCGAAATATAGCTAAGGTCGTATGTCTTTATAAAATTACTAGCTGACCCGACAGACGTTGTCCTGTCTTAACTATGAATATTGAATTCGAATTGGTATAATTCATAACAAGAAAATATTCAAAAACATAGTGTTTATTATTGTAATGCTCTATGATACACAACATTCGCTGCGCCGTCGTCCGTGCGTAGTCCTTTAAAATCAAGCAAGGTAACTGGTGACGAACGACGGCTCCGCTGCGGTGCGCTGTCGTCCGTGCATGGTCCATATATATTTATATACACTCAGATGCAAAAAAAACGGGTCATTGGGTTATTTTTGCAAAAAACGCGGGTATATTTTTCTTTTAGTACTTTGAATAAAACTTTTAGTGTTTTACAATCTAGGCAGGTGTGTTAGAGGACGTGCAGTTGCACCAACCACAATAAACGAGCTTCGTGTGGCACTTCAGGAAGAATGGCAGAATATTCCACAAAATGATATTCGTGAGCTCATTAGTGGCATGGGCCGCCGCGCCGTATGCAGGCAATAGTTAGGGCTCGAGGAGACAATACGAAGAATTAAAATCATATTTAACAGAAATTTTCATTATTAATCCCTCTTAAGTTTATTTTGCAGAAATGCATTTTCTTTCGTGTATACGTATCAATGTTCATTAAATCAAGTAATAAGTACCATATGTTGTTTTTATCTACATTCTGATGGTCTCTTTGGTTGTAAAACACTAAAAGTTTTATTCAAAGTACTAAAACAAAAAATTACCCGCGTTTTTTGCAAAAATAACCCAAAGACCGACCCGGTTTTTTTGCATCTGAGTGTATATTAAGGCAGATAACTGGTGACTGACGACGTCCGTGTGTGGCCCATTAAAATTAAGCAAATAAACTGGTGCGTAGACCTTAAAAATTAAGCAAGGGTGACGAACGACGGCTCCACTACACTGCACCGTCGACCGCGAATGGTCCATATATATTAAGGCAGATAACTGGTGACAGACGACGGCTCCGCTGCGCTGCGCCGTCGTCCGTGCGTAGCCCTTAAAAATTAAGCAAGGTAACTGGTGACGAACGACGGCTCCGCTGTGCACCGCCGCACAGTGGGCCAGAATGCTAATCTAATTAAGGGTAAAAATACATTTTTCAACAAAACAATCGCATATAAACATTAAATCGGTAAGCAATAAGCACAAATATAACATTCAATTTGAATGAAATACGTCTATGCGCGCTTGGTTTAATTTTTAATAATTTCATGTTGCAAGTTAACAATGGAGCGGTTTAATTATTTATTTATTTTAAGATATACCTCAGTTACAAATAAGTGTATTAAATAAAACCATTTAGGTATTGGTTCACATAATAAAAAAATTAAATGTCAAGTAAGTATGAAATTTTAATCGATTTGATGATATATTAGGGCATTCCTAAAAATTACTCAATTTTACCCTTATTCGACTATGATGAAAATGTAGTGCATATATCTCTGTGGTATAAAAAAAATTCGTTTGCCTTTATGCGCCTTTGTGACTTCTGTGGCGTGTTTTATACGCACGCGCACGCCACGCAGCCATCAGTATTTCGTGAATATTGCGTGCGAATCGATGGAAATTTTCCGTTAGTAGTGATTTTGCATTTTTTATCGCAAATATCTTCAAGTCGTATATTCTCTCTCGTGAAAAAAATCATACTCGACAAAGTATTTGCTGAGACAACATTCTCGCATTTCTGTTCTGGCATCGAATGGAAAACACGGGTACCATGAACAGTGGCGGCTCGTGAAACATGTGGCTGGTAGGGCCACTTCTTCAATACCCCCCTCCTTTTTTGAAGAAACAAAGAACGATTTATCTTCCTAGATTAAGTGTTTTCAGAATTAATTAAAAAATATTTGCTTCCTATTAAGAGTAAGTAGTACAGGACGAGCGGCATCTCTGTCGTAGCCTCCTCTATAAAGATCCACAAACCGCCGCTGCCTTGAACGTATAATGAATGAAGTCTAATATTGTATAAGTTTAGATCGGATAAAAAACCTAAATTAGACATTTCATTGTTTGATGCAAAAAATCCAAAATTCCCACAAATATTTAAAAATAAAATAATTCCTTAACATAAATCCCGAAGACTATATTTTCCAGATAAAGATCAAAGTAAATTAATTTCATCTAAAAATAAACCCTATTTTTAAATGAAAACCTACGAAAACAAAAAATATAAAATTAAATAAATAACCTGAAATTAATACAAAACCCTTAAAAATACAGGTCAAAAAATTAAAAACTGTGGGTGGCAAAATCTAAAATTAAGGACAAAAATCAAAAATTTTGACCCCCAAAAAAAAATCCAAAAAAAATAAAAAAAATTCGCGTAAAAATAAATAATTCAGGTTAAAAAATATAAAGTAAAGGACAAAAAATCAAAAAAATTGACCCAAAACGAAAAACCGAAAATATAGAAATATCGAAAATTTCAACAAACCAATCGAAAATGTAGGCCAAAATAAAGAATTATTGATTTAAAGGCGAGATTCTTTTTCAGGTATTTTCGAGTTTTGTTTGTTGAAATTTTCGATTTTTTGTCTGCATTTTTCATTTTAGGCCTGAGTTTTCGATATTTTGTCTAAATTTAGGACAAAAGGTCAAAAACCTGATCAAAAAATAAAACTGCAGACCAAAAAATTGAAAATAAAAGGAAAAGAAAAATGATTTGCCACTTTCAGCCGCCAAAAATAAGTTTCAGACCAGAACAGAGGCGGCTCGTGGATGTTCAGCTGTTAGGCAACAGAAGAAAATTTGACCAAAAAAGGAACGGAATATTTGCTTCTCTCTATTAGAGTAAGTAGTGCAGCGCAAGCGACATCTTTGTCTTTGCCTCCCCTACGTAAATCCACGAGCCGCCGCTGGACCAGAAGTTCGAAAATAATAGCCAAAAAATAAAATAAAAATACGAAATTCAATCAATAATCCAAGTTAAAAAATGTATAATACAGGATAAAAAAATAGACCAAAAATCTAAAATATACGATGAAAAATTTAAACCAAAAATCTAAAATTCTGGCCTAAAAATAAAAATGGTGGACCAAGAAAAGAAAAATTTTAACAGACAAATAAAAGAAAATTATAAATAAAACACTTTCTTTGTTAATATCACACGATTTAACAAAGAAAGTGTTTTATTTATAATTACAAATGTATCACGAAGTAAACGCCTCCAGAGTCAATCAATTAAACGAAAATTAATAAAAATTTAGGGCAAAAGATAAAAAAAAAAAAAAAATCTACAATGTTGGCCAAAAATTTGAAAACATCGAAACTCGGGCCTAAAGATAATAAATGTCGACTAAACGAAAAATGCGGACCAAAAAATCAAAAATTTTAACTATAAAATCGAAAAGTTAGGTCAAAATAAAGAAAAATTTAGGTCAAAAGATTTAAAAAAAATAATAAAAATCTGTCATGTTGGTCAGAAAGTCGGAAAATTTAGACAGTACATGAAAACTTTGGAGTAAAGATAATAAATGCAGTCTAAGAAATTGAAAATTTTAACAAACAAAACTCGAAAATACCGGAAAAAATTTAAAAAAAATCTCGCACATTAATCAATAATTCAAATTACAGATATACCTAAATCAATTCAAAAATTTGGAACTGGAATTAAAAATTTGGCCCGCAAAATCAAAAATGCGGACCAAAAAATCAAAAATTTTAAGAATTAATTCGAAAATATAGGTCAAAATAAAGAATAGTTGGGGCAAAAGATCAACAAATTAAAATACACGTTAAAAATCTAAAAATTAAAAATTCGGCGGGAAAAATAAAAAATGCGGACCAAAACGTCGAAAATTTTAACAATTAAATCGAAAATTTAGCTCAAAATAAAAAATATTTAGGCCAAATAATCAAAAATTTACCTTAAAAAAATCGAAAATACAGGCTTAATAATAAAACATGTCGATAGCTCTTGACAGTTCATCATAAGTGTAATATGTAAATATTAATGTAAAAAATTATGTCTGTGAATAAAGATGTTTCATATATATAATAAAATATGCAGAATTTTTTAGTAAGAAAATTGTAAATTAGTCAAAAATCACTATATTGCTCAAAATAATTTTCTAATTTTTTTAATTGCAAAACATTTTTGAGTTTGAAACTACAGGTTGTGCCATGGCTCCGTGGCTCTATATAACGAGCCGCCCCTGACCATGAATGAGCTGACATATATGAATATATTTGACAATTTGAGAAATGAAGACTCATTGAAACCAATTTCGGCGAAATGGCGAAGTTGCATTAAAATCTAAATATTTAATCAAATCAAATGAAATAATTTATTTCATGAGGAATATAAACATTCATGTGAAAGATATCAATACAATCCTAAATGTATAAATAAACTTAAAATCTAAACACATTAAAATAACATCAGTTACAAGTACTTTAAAATTTAATTTAAAAATATTATGGGCGATATTGGATCCGCCATTTAGAATTTAGAATTTTTTATTCCAAACTTGGATTCAGAGATTTCAAAAACTGAACGTTATTAATTTTGAATGAAAACTGAATATTTTTTACAAAAAAATTCCGCCATATTGGATCCGCCATTTTGAATTTTGAAATTTTTATTGAAAGTTTGGATTCAGAGGTATCAAATACAGGATGGTATTAATTTTCATTGAAAACCGAACATTTTTACAAAAAAAATCCGCCATATTGGATCCGCCATTTTTAATTTTGAAATTTTTATTGAAAATTTGGATTCAGAGGTATCAAATACAGAATGGTATTAATTTTCATTAAAAACCGAACATTTTTACAAAAAAAATCCGCCATATTGGATCCGCCATTTTGAATTTAACAAATCTGATTACAGATTCGGACTCAGCGACCTCAAAAATAATACTAATCTACAAATTCGTCTTTAAAAGTGAAAGGATTAAGACGTTATTAATTTTGGCCCGCTAAATTAGCATTCTGGCCCACTGTGCGCCGTCGTCAATATGTAGCTTATTACTGGTGACGCGATTTGAACTAAATAACAAAATTATTTAAGTTAAAGAATGTAAGAATTATATTGTTACTAATAAAAACATGCATCGGTAGTTGAAATATTTTTTTTAGAATTTTTAAAATTCATGATCGCTTTAACGTGCAATTATTGTTTCAAAAATTCATAACTTTTTTAATAATCAACGGATTTGAACTAAATAACAAAATAATTAAAGCTAAAGAATGTAAGAAGTGTATTGTTACTAATAAAAACATGTGTCACGAGTTGAAATATTTTTTTAGAATTTTTGAAATTCATAATCGCTTTAACGTGCAATTATTGCTTCATAACTTTTTTACTAATGAACGGATTTGAAGTAAATAACAAAATTATTAAAGTTTAAGAATGTAAGAATTGTATTGTTACTAATAAAAACATGTATCGCCAGTTGAAATATTTTTTTTTAGAATTTTTAAAATTCATGATCGCTTTAACGTGCAATTATTGCCTCAAAAATTCATAACTTTTTTAATAATCAACGGATTTGAACTAAATAACAAAATTATTAAAGCTTAAGAATGTAAGAAGTGTATTGTTAATAATAAAAACATCTATCGCCAGTTGAAATATTTTTTTTCGAATTTTTGAAATTCATGATCGCTTTAATTATTGCTTCAAAAATTCATAACTTTTTTAATAATCAACGGATTTGAACTAAATAACAAAATTATTAAAGTTAAAGAATGTAAGAATTATATTGTTACTAATAAAAGCATGTATCGGCAGTTGAAATATTTTTTTTAGAATTTTTAAAATTCATGATCGCTTTAACGTGCAATTATTGCTTCAAAAATTCATAACTTTTTTAATAATCAACGGGTTTGAACTAAATAACAAAATTATTAAAGCTAAAGAATGAAAGAAGTGTATTGTTACTAATAAAAACATGTATCGCCAGTTGAAATATTTTTTTTTTGAATTTTTAAAATTCATGATCGCTTTAACGTGCAGTTATTGCTTCAAAAATTCATAATTTTTTTAATAATCAACGAATTTGAACTAAATAACAAAATCATTAAAGTTAAAGAATGTAAGAAGTATATTGTTACTAATAAAAACATGTATCGCGAGTTGAAATATTTTTTTAGAATTTTTGAAATTCATAATCGCTTTAACGTGCAATTATTGTTTCAAAAATTCATAACTTTTTTAATAATCAACGGATTTGAACTAAATAACAAAATCATTAAAGTTAAAGAATGTAAGAAGTGTATTGTTACTAATAAAAACATGTATCGCGAGTTGAAATATTTTTTTAGAATTTTTGAAATTCATGATCGCTTTAACGTGCAATTATTGCTTCAAAAATTCATAACTTTTTTAATAATCAACGGATTTGAACTAAATAACAAAATTATTAAAGCTAAAGAATGTAAGAAGTGTATTGTTACTAATAAAAATATGTATCGCCAGTTGAAATATTTTTTTTTTAATTTTTGAAATTCATGATCGCTCTAACATGCAATTATTGCTTCAAAAATTCATAATTTTTTTTAATAATCAACGAATTTGAACTAAATGGCAGAATTATTAAAAAAATTCTCAACCGCGCACAGAATCTTCCGCAGAATATTTTAATTCGTAACACCACCGCGAGCGACATTCCAACCACCAAGAGATGGCGCGCGTATTATAAATCAATCGTTATCACCAATTTATGTATTTAAAGCCGACTTAATTGTTCATCGGATGCAAGTGTTGCAATTGAGCTCAGTGCAGCATTTGCTGTTAATATTTTGTTTATATTTTTTTTTATAATTTCAGCTACTTATTTATTTACATTTATCGATACGAATCTACAGGGTAAGCCCATTAAAACCCATTAATAACCGTCGGCGCAAACAAGGAAAAGGAATAACTGATCGAGCGGTCGATCGCCGAGAGTAGAAAATTATTAAAGTACTAAAATCGCTATTAAAAAATAGGGGTTAGTGGTAGAAGAGTGAAAATTTAGGGTTGTATGTATTTTTTAATGCCGAATCATAAAAAAATAAAAATAAAAAATTTTGTCCAAAAAAATAAAAATTAAAAATTTGCGGTGGACCACCCCTATCATTTAGGGGTATTAAAAATAGTTTACGTCCTATTCTCAGACCTGCTCAATATACACACAAAATTTCATAAGAATCGGTCAAGCTGTTTCGAAGGAGTTTTGTTACAAACACTGTGACACGAAAATTTTATATATTAGATTAATTATATAATTGATGACCCACAATTATTAGCGATCATAAATATACATGTACCAAGAATTGCATCCCGAAACGTCATTATATTCAAACGCAAACAAATTATAATTACGCTTATTATAAATATTTTTTATATCTCGTTATTCGTAATTATTATTATTTACTTGTAAATTTTCGGTAGTAATATACCTAGATCGAGGTTAATTATCAAAAAATAGTTTTTTGAGTACCTTGTTACCTAGTAATTTAACGAGACAATAACATTTGTTATTAACCTCGAGCTGAAGCTCTCGGTTAATAACCAGTTGACAACAAATGTTATGTCGAGATGAATTACTAAAAGGTAAAAGGTACGAAAAAAATGTATTTTTGATAATTCATCCAAGCTCACGGTATATTTGGGTGGATAATTTATCGAATGAAATAATAATAAGGATCAGGAAATGTTATGGTTTATTACAAGCTGAATAGTTTGGTTTGCTACAATAGTAATTGTAAAAATTAAAACTTAATGACAGTGATGTAAAGTCATGAACATCATGTTTTTATAACCTTAAAAGCTACTCACCTAATTACCGTTTTTCTGTTATCGATTATGACAATGCAAAACATTGTTGTAATGTCAAGCTGCCCCGTTAATTATCGATTTTCTGTTATCACATCTATTATTATGTGATAAATTACAGTAATATAACGAGTGCCTATGATTTTGCCGGCAATTATTAGCGGCAGGATCACGATTGCTTGTTGCGACGAAAATCGATTTTCTAGAAGCAACAAGCAATAGTGATCCAAACGCTAATAATTGCCTAGGAAAAATCAGTTAAGAGTTAGATTCGAGAAGACAATTGGTCAAACAGAAAGTTCACATTTCATAATTTAAAAAGTTAAATTTAGTGACACCAACTGCCAGACGTGTATTAATCTGCGCCATAATAATTGTAGTAAAAATTAGCTTACCAATATTTTGAGAAATGAATACTATTACTGATGAAAGCACTAACACTTCACCCGAAAATACAAACATATCGAATTCAGGAGTAAACTGCTTAAAAGTCCGGCAATAACTGACGTTTTATATGTTATAGAACATGTACTAACGCGTTGCTAGGCAATACCAACATGAGGGATTATCTGATTAGATACCACCCAGGGTTAATTGCCATGCATAACATTCAGCGTAGTCTGTTACGCATCGTAATTAGAATTTTATTGGATCATCTCATCAACGTTATTCTATTTTATTGGTTAGTAAGTAAATGAGGGCAATTGTCCCTGTAATAAGATTATTTTTATTCTGCTGGGCAATAATAGTTATTTAACCAACAAGTGTGTTAATGATGGCGATTAATGATCGAGACATTTTCAGTGCGTTAATTGTGAAGATCATTAATCGCCAATTAACACACGAATTGGTTACAAGATTTTTCCGTTGATCGAACTCAGATCAACATTATAAATTAGATTAGAGAAAATCCAAACAAAACGAACAAATAAACTTGCTATTAAGCCCTTTGCAGCAATATCGGCAAAACATGCGAATAGCGCAGATTCCGAATGACGTCTGACCTGTTACTCCTCGCACCAGGAAATAAATTCTAAGTTTTTTCGTAAAAATGTGTACTCTTTTCCGGAAGCAAATTTAATGTTGCATTATTTGTAATGGCTAGTACTTTTGGCGGTGTTAATGCAAAGTCGACACTATTCATAGTAGCAGACATTCACTCGCCTTTTATACATTTGACGTTTCACACTTTGACATTATTGTATAACAAAATCGAAGGCGGTTCGCCGCTAATTTGTTTCTAACGCAGAGAATTGATATACTTTTGCATTTACATGTGAAACCAATTATAGATCGTTTTCTCGCTATTATCAGTTACATTTCCAGTAATTAGCGACTCATGATTTAGCTATTTAGCTTAACAAGAAATCGTTCTTTTTTTTAGGAAATATGATTTATAGGAATTCGAGTTAGGGAATCGAGGATGATAGCAAATTGGCTTAGCCAGCTAGGGCATTCAGCCACAACCGATGTATAGTATTTAATAATTCATTTAAGTGAAGTGAGGACAAAGACTAAATATATCCAGGGACCCGCACGGCCATTTTTCGTGTTAAAAAAGTAAAAAAAAGTGACCGCCCGGACGAGACTCGAACCCGCACCAGCGGGGTCTATAGGCCGGACCTCTACCCACTAGACCACCGCGGCCCTAGAAATCGTTCATTAATGAAAAATCGTTTATTAATAAAAAATCGTTCATTAATCGGGGTCATTAATGAACGATTTTTGATACATTTGGGCACATTAAAGTTAGCCCTTAACCAACGAGCAACGGAAATAGTTATTTAAGCAACAAGGCACGTAAGGACGTATTAACATTTGAGGTAGGCGAATGTTAATTGTCATTAAGTTCCATGTTGCTTATTAATTTTTTTCCGCTACCGGAAATATAATACTAAAAAAGATCGGAAAATATTCTAAAATACGGCTTGTAACATTTGGGATTCAAATTTTTATAGTCACCTATGCGTCCTATGGCAACCCAGCAACCGAAAACAATGTCGAATTTTGTTTGTTTGTGTCAATCCAGTGAAACTTTCTGCGGGCATGGATATTAACGAAGCTGCGAATATTGCGTGTTAGAACCTGTTACCGACAAAATCGAAAAAGGTATGTGCCCTGTTATGACTCTTTTAAGCAGTGGTTATGTAAAAAGGATGCCGATGCTATAGGTATAGACGACAATGTGTTGCGTTACGTTTCTGTTTATTATTTAATTAAAAAATAAGTTCCGTCGCCAAGGACATCAAACACCACGCCACTTACGGTACGGTATTATTATTATTATTATTATTATTATATTATATTTCAGATTGAAAACACGGGATTGCAGAAAAATTGCAATATTTCAATACTCATTAAAAAATGAGGATATAATTCTTAGCCCTGAAACTTGGAACGGAAGTCGTATACTGTTAACACTATATCTAGGTTCTAAAAGAAGCTAAGTCTTGGTTTTATCTTTAACAATTTCAATTTTAAAAGACAAGGTTTTTATTTTGAAAACGCTTACACTTTTTTTTTGTAGTCCTATATACTGGACAGAAAGTATTGTACATTTTATGCTCTTTAACATGGTTTTTGTTTTATTGAAATATTAAATGAAAATATGATAAATTTAATTTATTTCCGACCAATAAAAAATATAAATATGTTAAAACTCTAAATCGTTTTTTTTTTAGATGTGTCATTATTGCAGAGGGCCATCGAATGGTCACAATATGACCAACCAATGAAATACTATAAAATAGACATTGCAGTGTCGAAGGTACTAGATACAGTCAGAGAATATACAAATGCGAAACTCCCTCGGCGAGGGAATGTTGCCGCATGTCGGCGCTTAGTTTTTTTTTTTTTTTTTTTTTTTTTTTCACTGTTAGGCGTTCGCAATATCCTTAGATATGTTGCAATCTAAGCATTGTTTGCTTTCCCCTTTTTAATCTAAAAAAAATACCTCCTTCAGAATCTGAACAGTAATTTCAGACCTGGTGTCGGAGATTCCATTTATTAATTATGGGTGACTGTGAGTATAAGGATGTTGTAGTTAGGATTTGTGTGGTTATGTACTGGGTAATTATAATTACAGGATTGCTATGGATTTTAATGATAGTGATAAATGATTTATATGAATGTTAGTGATAGTGATGATTGATACATATGAATGTTAGTTAGTTTATTTTAATTATTGTTTTTCCAAAAAATACTTTTTGCATTGAATTTTAAATCTGACTAGTTCTTTGTTTTTTTTTATTTCATTTGGCAAATTATTATATTCTTTTATGCCAGACACAAGAATGCTATTTTTCAAAATATAGTTCGGTCGAAACCCGTCCCTGCTTATGAGGTAATTACAAGCCTAGTTCCCTTCTCGCCTCTAACTGATCGAGTGACGGATTCCTATCAGTTAATACCATATCTGTGATTTTTTTCATCCTCCAATTTTTGGTGCGTCATCTTCAAAAATTCGAAAAACTAAAATTTTGAAATGTTTTTTATATTTATCAATTGAAGAGTAATTTTATATAAAATTATTGGTAATATTTTAGTAATAATAATTTTCTTTTCAGTTTCGAATAAATAACCCCATTTTTACCAAGATATGACCTTGAAACCCTCGAAAAATTAGATTTTATTTTTTTAACCACTAAAAATTATTATAATAATCTGAAAAATTCACATATATTATTTGTATGTAACGTTTATATCACCCTTTTCAAACTAAATTGCTAATAAACTTAAACAAAAACTTCGTATTTAAACTTAATTTACCTACCTTTATTATTATATTTATTGACCACTCAAATTTACAATAGCAAAATTTACATGTTACAAAAAAAGACCGTTACAGTAAGAGGGGGTAAAAAAAGGGAGTATTTACTTAATAAAATGATGTTTCCTTATTAATTCCAATGTTTCCATGAAACCATGTTATCTTTTACCAAAAATAAAACAGTAGTGGTACATGGAGTATGCTACATGAAAAATACTCAGAATTTTACGAAGACTCCATAAATGCAACAAAAAATGGGGGTTCACGTTTGAAAATTTTAACTCAGGGGTCGTATCTCAATTTTGGGATACCCTGTATATTTGAATTTTATCTCAAAAAATGCGCGTTAAAAAATAATAATGCAAGTATCCGAGCATTTTTCTGAAGGAAAATGTCCTGAATTTTAATCGAATTTATTCCTTACTTTATGTACACTGTGTATGTGATTTTTCAGATTTAAAAAATGGTGATGTGGCCATCATGTTACTTTCTCCGACTTAATGGTATCATTTATATTTACGCTTTCATGGTTTATTTTCTATTTAAATAATATTTTAAATGTCCGTAGAACGTTCCGTAGACTCCGGTGAAACTGACGTTTAAAACGTCAAAATTATGAAAGATGGAAAAATTATACATCAAATCCAAACACTCAGTTTACTCAAAAAATAATGGGATTTCGGAAAAAACTTATTCTTTATAAGTTGTTCATTTTAGCATTCGCTACAATTATTATTAACATAAATTTGCTATAACTATTATCGTTTTATAATTATAAACCAAAAATTAAAAAAAATAATAATACATTTTTTTCTCGAATAGCAATGATTTTATGAAAAATATTTTCAAGCAAATGACGTTCATTTCTTTGTTGTTTTCAAAGTTTGTTTAAATGTTTTTTTGATATTTTTCATATTTAAGAAAATATTGGCAAAAAACAAAAAAACAGTTAAGGTAAACGCCCACTTCCGGTGTACGAAATTTTACCAAAAGCTTTTCAGTTCTTCAGATTATCAAATAAGACGGATGTTGAAAGTTTCATATCAATTGCTTTATTAGTTTTTGAGATACAGCGCGCACAGACAGACACACACCCACACACACACACACACACACAGACACACACACAGACACCAAATTTTTTTTTACAAAAATTGTTGAAATGGCATCTAGGGACCCCAAAACGGATATTTCCGTAAAAAAAATTTTTGAAAAAAAAATCACGATCACAATACTTTCTCGTACTTCGTAACGGAGAAAGTAAAAAAAATAGTGGTTAAAAATTTTTTATTTGAAAACATTTTATTTTTAGGGCTTTTGATATACGGCTTACGGCTACTTTGGTTTAAGGTCACAATTAATGATATTTTCATATTTATTTAAAAATCCGTGTTGGGTGGCATGTTGACCATCTTATCTCGGGATACCCTTTTATTACCTCATAAATGGATTTTTAGCAGGGTACTGACTGTACCTTTGAATCAATTTCTTTTTGAATATTAATAGTAGGCAGCTATACCCACAACGTGTATCAATTTTAAGCATACAGGTTGTCGCAAAACACAAATGTATGACTTTTAGTTTTTTTTTTTCTCCTATTTTTACTCTATATTGACATTTAATAACAATGATTAGGCATTGAAGCCAAATTTACACGCATTAAGTACAAAGGTGTCCTATTTTTTGGCTGCAACTGTACGTAAAATGATTTGTATATTGTATGTGGTAAGTAAAACACGTGTGTTTGAGAATTTTCACAAATTTTAATGTCGAACACTGCGACAAATGTTTCGCCACACAGTGGCTTTATCAGGCAGATGATCAATGGTAAGACAATACTACAATTGCGACTTAAATACTATATTGTTGGGGGTGGGGAAGTTAGAGGGTGTATGACGGGTTGGGAAACATTTACAATTTAAGCGGTTATAAAAGATTTTACAAGAGTTTATAGGTTTAACAACGGTGAATTATTTACATCGGTTTGATCATTGAGTAGCACACCGCGTTTATTATATTTGTTAATTTCTAATTGTTCTTATAGATTTAATTTTTGACTTTTATCGCATGTTTGTAAAATTTTAAAATTGTTGTTGAAACTATGGCTATTGTCTATTAAATGGTTGGCGTATTTTAACGTAGTTTTTTGGTTGATGAAGCTCTTGTCCCGCTACCGTAAAAGTTAAACAAAAACGGTATTTTACCCCAATGAATCCATATGGCCTTCTCAAAATTCATAAACCCGAAGTTCCAATCAGGCCCGTGGTATCATACATTAATGCGCCATGTAGTAAAGAAATCATAACACTCACAAATTTTAAACCTAAATTTTCCATAAAAAACTCATTGGAACTAATCGACAAAATTTCCAAGATTAACGTCCCCAATAATAGTTTATTGGCATCCTTTGATGTAACTAGCTTGTTTACGAGCGTGCCACCACAGGAGGCAATCGGCATCGTAGAAGAATTATTCACAACAAAGGGTGTTAATCCAGTTATATCAGCCGAAATTTTAAACCTTTTACAATTATGCTTGAAACAAAATTACCTCCAATTCGACAACTCCTTCTACAGTCAGCCAAATGGTTTAGCAATGGGAAATCCCTTAAGTCCATTACTCGCAGAAATTTTCCTAAATAATTTAGAAAACAAAATTAGTAAACATCCTCTATTTAATAAATGTTTATATTGGGTTAGATATGTGGATGATATCTTGGTTTGCTTCCAAGGAACAACTAGACAGCCAAATATTTTCTTAGCATATCTAAACGATATACACAATAATATAATATTTACGTTGGAAGTTAGAATTAACAAAACGATTAATTTCCTAGATCTATCCATTTCCCATAAAAACAATAAACTGTAATTTAATATTTTTCACAAACCCACTCATACAGATACCACCATCCACTTTAAATCCTTTCATCCTATGCCTCATAAACTCGCAGCATATAACTCATTTATTAATAGACTATTAAGCATTCCTTTGTCAAAATCTAATTTCCAGATCGAATTAAACCGAATTTTAAAAATTGCAGGTAACAATGGCTTTCCTAAAAACTTAATAATGAATATTTTAAATAAAAAACAAAAACAAAAAATAACCAATTTAATTTTCCCTTCAAATAATAGTAAACCAGAAACGAATTATCGTTCATTAACTTATATTAGCCCCCTTCTGACGCAATAAAAAATGAATTAAAAACACACAACATTTCAGTAGCCTTTAAAACTAACAACACACTACATAAATTCATAAATAATGCCAAAGACAAAAATGTCAAAAATAAAGAATCGGGAGTCTACTTGTTAGAGTGTGGTGATTGCCCCATGGTGTATGTCGGACAAACAGGCCGCAGCTTTGAAGATCGAATTGCTGAACACCAAAAGAGCTTCATCAACAAAAAAACTACGTCAACATACGCCAACCATTTAATAGACAATAGCCATAGTTTCAACAACAATTTTAAAATTTTACACACATGCGATAAAAGTCAAAAATTAAATCTATTAGAACAACTAGAAATTAACAAATATAATAAACGCGGTGTGCTACTCTTTGATCAAACCGATGTAAATAATTCACCGTTGTTAAACCTATAAACTCTTATAGGTTTACTAGCTGACCCGACAGACGTTGTCCTGACTTACTATGAATATTGAATTAGATTTGGTATAATTAATTGTTTTATAAAAACAGGAAATATTGACACGGCTTTCGATCTATTTTTTGAGGAATTTATCCATCATTTCAATGTATCGTGCCCTATAAAAACATTGTCTAGTAATACTAATTATAAAAATTGGATAAACAATAATATAAAAACATCAAGTAAGAATCTAAAAATGACATATAGACTGATGATCGAATCTAAAACGAACACTATGAGACAAAAATACAAAAATGACAAGAAAATACACAAGCGGCTGGTAGAAGAAACAAAAAGAATGTACTTTGATGAAAAATTAAACAAGGCGTCGAACAAGCAAAAAGAAATATCTGACTGGTGTAACAAAAATAATCTTATACTAAACACCGACAAAACAGTAATGGTTCAATTTTATAACAGAAAACCTCCCGAAAGTCCTGTTAGAAATAAATCAACTACAGTTAAATATTTAGGGAGTTATATTGACGAAAGAATTAAATGGGACAAACAAATTGACCATGTATCCTGTAAATTGAACAGCGCATATTTTGCCATTTTGAAATTAAAATCAAAATTTACAACTCATTCCTTAATGAATATGTACTATGCACTTGCATATACACACATGTCATATAATATTTGAATATGGGGCAAAAGTGATATCACTAGAATATTCGTTGCACAGAAAAGAATTATAAGGCTTATATTCGATCTTAAACAAACAGAAACTTGTCGCAATGCCTTTATCAATAACAAAATACTAACAGTAATCAGTGTGTACATCTACAAGTGTGCAGTATATGTTTTCAATAACCGTACAAAATTTGAACAAAACAACAGTAAACATAATTATACAACACGTCATGGATCTGACATGAGAATCACCGTACATAATACTGCAAAATATGAAAGATCGGCGATGTACGTCTGCGCGGAAATTTTTAATAGACTTCCAAAATACATCAAAGATTGTACTAGATTAGCTAAATATAAATCAAAGTTGAAAGAATTCCTAATTAAAAAATGTTTCTATAAGTATGAAGAGTACATCACCGAATCTTCCATATAGATTGGTATATCATAAGCACTATTATACTTGTGGTCTTAATGTAGCATTATGCTGTTAGTTTTTAATGTGTTTCATGTACGCCCTATTGGCTTTTTAATGATATATTGTTTATTTATTATTTGTATTATTTTTAATTTTTAACGTGTCATGTACGCTCTATTGGCTTCTTAATTGTATATTATTTATTTATTATTCATCATCTTTAATTTTGTTTAATTTTTAAGCACAAAATTGACGCGCACATCCACTGAAATTGTACTCACTTGTGGCATACGTGACAATAAATATATTATTATTATATTATTATTATTATTAATAATAATAAAAAAAAAACTCAAAAACATAGTGTTTATTATTGCAATGCTCTATGATACACAACATTCTCCGTTTTATTTTCTGCCAACGTAATAAAATCGATACCATAATCATGAATTGTGCAAAGTAACTACTGCGCTGCGCCGTCGTTCGTGTGTAGCCCTTTAAAATCAAGCAAGGTAACTGAGGACGAACGTGCATGCAGTGTTACCAGATTTTTGGTGCCGCAAGTCGCCAAAGTGACTAGTAGATGTCGCCCAAATATCGCCAATGTTCAAAGTACTTTGTTATCATCATAACCGCGCCAAATTTAAAAATATAATGAGGAATATTTAATGGCCGTGGCATCTAAGACCTGTTGACCAGCTGCAGTATTATTTAAACATATTAATGTTTAACTGTGTAATTTATATTCAATGAATAATGCTCGATATTTACACTTGAATAAAAACAACTCCCTAAGGGGTAGAAAGGAACATACACTTGCAAATAGTAGGGAATAGGAATATAAAAATAATGTGAACGGAAGGATGTAAAAGGATAGAAAACCTAACTACAGGCTAACACTGTTAACACTGGCTAGCAGGATATTCACAATAGAAATGCATAAAATCATTTAACACAATTTTTATTATAATTTGTTTACAATAAATATACAACCTTTCTCAAGGAAAATCAATATTCTCAAAAATTTAAATAACGTCATCATCCTCTTCTATATCAGAATTCGTTGTCTTGCTTTTATTAAAATTTTGGTACATGGTGGCAGCATTAAATTTTGTTAACATCGAAGGTGTTATTTTGAAATCTTTACAACATATCCCCTGAGAAAACAAGTGTGATCTAATTCTAAGAATTGCCCCTACCATATCCGCACGTAACTTATTTCGGGCCTTTGTTTTTATTGAATTCATTATTGAAAAACCTCGTTCAACAATAGCGCTACTACTTGGCAGTGATAAGACCATTAAAGCGTATTTAGATATATTTCTAAATGCAAATTCCCCTCCAGCATTTTTGTAATTATAAAGCGAGGCCCAAAATGATTGGCTGCTATCAGGAATGTTTTGGTCAAAAATATGTCTCCAGTCTACGCTTATTAATAAATTATACTCATTTTCGGTTACATATAAATGTTTTTGTGGAACAAAATACAAAAATGGTAATTCAGAAAATGTACACCTAGATACCTGGGATAATATTATTTTAGGAGCTAAGAGACTTATCTTTTTAAAGAGATCCAAGTGGTCAGGCAATCTATTTATCAGCTCAAGTAATATTTTTTTAATGTAATGAAAACATTTAATTTCCACTATGTTCTTTTCATCTGCAGCTATTTTAAATTTCAGTAGTGCCTTGTTATAATCTATCCCAAAATCACATTTATGAGGCTGGGCCAATAAGGTAGGCCAATAAATTGTCATGATTACTTATAAAAATATTGACGTCTCGCTCATTAACAAATGAAGGCTTAAATATCTTAGAGCCTAATAATAGTATTAAAGATGAAACATCTTCATATGCATTTCCAAGATCTACATTATTTTTTTGAAATAATAATTTTAATTTATTTGTTTCAAATAAAATTGGACGTACAATCAACAACGATAAATAGTTTGAATTATCATTTAGCATATCACTTAATATTCTTGCCGTATAACATTTTTCTTAATTTACAACTGTGCTAAAATGTACACGCAATTCTTCCCAATTGTTAATAATAGTATTTGACTGCATTGAACCGTGTCAACCAACGTGTATTTGAGATTTGCACAAAATTATGAGCAACATTTTCGTTTTCGTTTAAAATATCAAACAGTTGTTGATACTGAATACGCCGTTGACTACTGTGGCTAAACCAGTTATATATTTCTCTGCACAGAAACTCCACACAAGCAGGTAATTCCTGTACAGCACTGGAAGCTGTATTATTTACTGAATGGCAAATACAGCGTACCAATTGAAGGTGTGGATTGTGCTGCCTTAAGAGGGTGTATAAAGAATGGTTTTTCCCACATAAATTGCTGGCACCAATACCAATCCTGTTCTTCAATAATAGTCCCATATCACTAGTGATACATTTTTCTATCACTTGAAACAAATCAACAGCAGTGACTGATTGTAATTGAATAAGTGCAGCAAATTCTGTGCAAATCTCAAATTTTTGTACGTCAAAAATTTTTATGAAAATACAGAGGAATTTAAACACCGGACAGTCTGTACTTTCATCAACTATAATAGAGTATGGCGCTTCTACCAATCTTTCCTTCAAGCTTTCTAAAAGGCTAGGGGCTATTACATACGTTATTAAAGCCGAACACTTCGACCTATGCAATCGCAATTTTTCTAAGGAACATTTTGCTTGACGACCAATTTGTTTTAGAATTTCAATGATCAATACTTCTAATAGACGTATGGACTGCAGTAAACATTGCTAATGTAATGTCATTTGCCTTTTCCTCTAATGAAGTTTCCACATTAAAATGTAAATTTAATATGGATTGTTTATTTTTATTTGGGTTCAAAGATTTATATTTCCGAATATGCCCAGCAGTTTTTGCATGCTTCATGAGGTCAGCTTTATGGGCTCTCAAGTGAGTTTTACAGACTCTGCAGAAAGCTTCTTTAGTGAAATCAAAGTTCATTTCCTCTTGCAACCAACCTAAACAACAAAGAAACAAAACAACAATAAGCCGACAATATATTAACTGGTTCTCAATGGAAATTAAATTCATTTGTAAAAAAAAACAGTTTCAACTTTGTTTAATCACTGAATTTTCTTTACTTGTGACCAGTGACGGTTCGCGGGTTTTTTTCTGGTATGGCCGAGGAAAAAGAGGTGATAATACAGATAGGTAGGGTCAGTTGCAGAGACGGCTGGCTGCGTGACCGCACCTATCTGTATTGCCACCTCTTGTTCCTCGGCCGTACCAGAAAAAACCCCGCGAACCGCCACTGCTTGTGACTATAATTTGAACTATATAATTTGAACTATTTCAATATTATCAAAGATAAGTGACTATAAGTTCAATATAAGTCCAGAGTTTAAACAAAGTTAAAAATATTTTATTGACAAAGTTCATTTAATGTTGATTAATTAAAACACTTTTTGTTTTAATTAATCAAAATTATATAATAATGTTTCACCACGGGTTAAGTGAGAAATTAATTAATCATAAAGTTTATTTAAGATGTATCACAAAGTTAATGTCTATAACCATTGCTTAAATATATCCTTAATATTACAATATATTTAAACAATGCTATGACTAGTGACGGGAGTAATATAGATATTTTGATAATCAATTAATTTGGGCTGCGAAATTTTAATAATAGATATAATGGATTTTTACATAGATTATTTATTTATTTATTATTTATTTGTAATCGGTATAAAAAGTTGATGTGCTTAAGTATGAATTTGTAGTGTGGATAAAATACGCGATGTAATAAATACCTTTAGCCCACGCCTCCTTCTCCCAATCTGAACAATATTTTCTCTGGTATTTACTGAACTTATATATTCCCTGTCGACCACACCCAGAACGAACACAAAAGCTGCCAATATTCTAAATTTCTAATCCAAATGGTTACAGGTTATGATGGTAAAGAACACAAATTACAGATTAATGTTATGAATCATAACTTATGACTAATCGTTGCGCGCGGAGTAGAAAGCAGTGTCGCCAACATTAAAACATTTTATAGATCGAAATTCTAGATGGTAATTCCTACAACGTTTTTCGTATTGACGCATTTTTATACGATTACCCATCATATTGGTATCGCGAATAAATAATTTGAAGTCGCCCATTTTAGTCGCCAGTTGCCAAATAGAAATTTTAGTCGCACGGACCAATACAAAGTCGCCCATTTGGCGATAAATCGCCCAACCTGGCAACACTGCGTGCATGGTCCATATATATTAAGGCAGATAACTGGTGACGTCCGTGTGTGGCCCATTAAAATTAAGCAAATAAACTGGTGACAAACGACGGCTCCGCTGCACCGTCGTCCGTGCGTAACCCTTAAATATTAAGCAAGGTAACTTGTGACGAACGACGGCTCCGCTGCGCTGTGCCGTCGTCA
Source organism: Ocypus olens (assembly GCA_910593695.2). Taxonomy (NCBI): domain Eukaryota; kingdom Metazoa; phylum Arthropoda; class Insecta; order Coleoptera; family Staphylinidae; genus Ocypus; species Ocypus olens. Next base: position 7,414,354 of record OU343064.1, read on the forward strand.
ATAGGTAGCTTATTACTGGTGACGAACGACGGCTCCGCTGCGCTGCGCCGTCGCCTGTGCATGGTCCATATATATTAAGGCAGATAACTGTGTGTGTAAAATTAAGCAAATAAACTGGTGATGAACGACGGCTCCGCTGCGCTGTGCCGTCGTCAATATATAGCTTATTACTGGTGACGAACGACGGCTCCGCTACGCTGCGCCATCGTCTGCGGATGGTCTATGTATATTAAGGTAGATAACTGGCGACGGACGCCGGCTCCGCGAAAATGATTAAGGTACTAAAATCGCTATTAAAAAAATAGGGGTTAGTGGTAGAAAGGTGAAAATTTAGGTTTATATGTATTTTTTAATGTAGAATCATAAAAAATTAAAATAAAAATTTTTTGTTCGAAAAATAAAAATTAAAAATTGCCGTGGACCACCCTTATCACTTAGGGGTATGAAAAATAGTTTACGTGCTATTCTCAAACCTACTCAATATACGCACAAAATTTCAAAAGAATCGGTCAAGCCGTTTCGGAGGAGTTTTGTTACAAACACTGTGACACGAAAATTTTATATATTAGATAAATTAAAATTCACTTGGTTTGTTTCACGATTAAATTGTTTTATTATCAACTAGTTTCGGCTTAGTGCCATTTTAATTTATAAACCTATATTAACATAATGTTTCACCAAGTGATCAATGAGAAACAAGTATATGACTATAAACTCTTGTAAAATCTTTTATAACCGCTTAAATTGTAAATGTTTCCCAACCCGTCATACACCCTCTAACTTCCCCACCCCCAACAATATAGTATTTAAGTCGCAATTGTAGTATTGTCTTACCATTGATCATCTGCCTGATGAAGCCACTGTGTGGCGAAACATTTGTCGCAGTGTTCGACATTAAAATTTGTGAAAATTCTCAAACACACGTGTTTTACTTACCACATACATTATGGAATTTCACCAAGTAACAGCCTCATCAATCCAAGATTTGTATATTGTAATTACAACTAATACAACATGGTGTAATTATAAGTAATACAAAGGTCAATTGTGATTAAGATTAAATGCATTTTTAAGATTCTTATATACGATTCTGGTAATAATACAATTTTAAACCAATGAAATGTCTGTAAATGATAAAGGTTCACATTAGTAGATCATTGTTGATTATTAAACTATTATTGCTTAAATAGAAATTCCTAAATGGAGTGACAAACTGCTATAGCAAAATTTAATCCGTGGTAATCGAATGATAAAGTTTGCGGAGTGCATAGGATGTAGCCTAGCAATTCATAGAGCGATTAAGCTGTCGATAACAGTGCAGAGACGACATGACCCTTGCAAAGGGTCGCTTTATAAATCGCCTTTTACACCACTTCAAGCGCTTTATATTTTACAGTTAACTTCCGGACAGTTTTACTGTATTTTCTTCAATGATAATTCTACACAGATACAATTGTTTTGTATTAAAAACATTACGAATTACTATATTAAAGCAATAATGGAAATGTCCTGGTATTTTCATTAATCATGAATGCTTCTGTATTTATAAAACAATAAACTATACTTTTCATCGAAGATAATTAATACGTCGCAATTTTTCGTTCAATTATATCCGCTTTAAAATTAATAAATCTTCCCCCCTTTTGTAATTTAAGCGACATATTAAGCTATAGATTTTTTTCCATGTCCTGTATTTCACTGCAATTGTCGGGCATAATCAGTCTTGTCTCGGTTCGTGGTTATATCCGCACCCTCGGGAATTGAGCGAGGGTGGGAATCACATACAGGTTGAATTATTAGATCTGGGTTACGGGTCGCTTTTGTACTTACTATATAAATTCTGCCCGCGGCCGTCGTAATCGCTTCTATTAATTTTTAAAAATCCGGTTTTGTTAATTCTTAACCTTGCTGCACTGGTTGAAGCATCTAACTATTTTAATAGTGAGTAATGCAGTAATTGCCCAGATAATAGACTATCAAAATTTTCAGAAAATAAAAAAACATTTTAAATTGAAGGTTATCAATAGTTCATTAAAAACTAAATAATAAAGAATTTATATGAAGTTACCAAATGATTAATTTGTTATTTTCTGCAAAGTTATCCTTGGAATTTAGTTTTTAGCCTGGCAAAATTAAAGATCCCTAAAATATATTGACGGTGGATATCAAGAATCAGCTGTAGCTCATAACTAGAGTCCGGATGTATATTTTTTTACATGTTTTATTTGCTCTTTCGTATTGAACTGGCGAATTGTATCTATACGTTTCTTTCCGATATAAATCAAAGTACCAAGTTTTATTTCGCATATAACTTAATATTTCGAGGTTTTGTCACATTTAACTTATTTGAGCATATATCCGCATATAACTACATATAAAGTCAATATTTCCGTTAATTGTAATTGATTTTGTTGAAATTTATTTATAAATTTGCGAGCGTGAAAATCTTTTTTATAAAATCGTATAAGATAAATTTAAGGGATTCCCCTAACTAGGGAACGTAACCTCGTGTCATGTAGATATGTATATATTATATTATTTATATAGAATAAGGGGATTTCCCCATAAGCAAGTAAAGCTAGTACGCCTGTGCAAATCATACTCGATTCAACTGTACCCGGTTATTGTGATTGGCTGCTTTATTCTACGCCAATAATTTTGAAAAATTATAAAATATTCTTCTTAATTTTAATGATGAAGAATTTGGCAGCACTTAAAAAATGTAAAGATTGAGACTGAAGAGGACATGATAAATTTTAACATGAACTCTATGTCATTTAACTTTACCTAAATTGAAAATCTGAATCAAATGTTGGTTTTACATTATAATTCCAATAAATAGATTATCAATAGTTGCTATTTGTATTTTTATTTTATTTCGCAACATTATTTTTAATTAAAATGCATATAAAATCCATATTTCAATCATTTTGTCGTATATGTTGGCTAATTTTAACCGCATATAAACAAATTATAATGCTTTTTTAGCGCATATAAATCCGGACTCTACTCATAACAATATCAATTTAGAGTTATTTACAGAAAAGTCAGAGGCAAAATTTAAAGTACTCGGCGGCGGCGAAGACATTTATCAGATGGATATAATACGTTCCATTTCTCTTCTCAATAATAATATAATTCATAATAATTTATTGATGCCTGAAACTACACAAATTTTTAAGCAAATAAAAAAAAGAATCCAGGTAATAGGAATAGAATGTTGAAATAATAATAACTTAACTTGCGACAACCTTCCTTTTTGCAGATTTATTAAATACAAATAATAAAGACGAAAAATAGCTATGTTGAAGTTTCCAAATTAACACTTTGATGACCGGATGTATTATTGAAGATTTTTTTACAAAAAATGAAATTAAAATTAAAAAAAAAATGGTGATGTGGCCATCATGTTACTTTCTCCGATTTGACGGTTAGACCAAAACATTGAAAATACTGGCAAAAAATAAAAAATCACTGCTTCAGGTAAAAAATCTAAAATATTCGCTGATAGAAATCAATAATTAAACAATAAAACTAAAATATAGGCCCGAAAAATCCAAATATCGAATGTGGCCTAAACATGAAAAACCCAAACTCAAAAATCAAAAATTTCAACAACCACATCGAAAATGTTGTCCAAAACAAAGATTATTTAGGCAAAAAAAAATCAAAAATTTGGAACGAACTGAGCCGAAAACACAGGTAAAGATCTAAAATATGGACCAAAAATATGCAGACCAAAATATTGTAAATTCAAGCCAAAGAAAAAATAATTAGCTATCTCCAAAAATAACTTATGCTCAAAATAAGTTTCCGACCAGAAACTCGAACAAAATGCAAAAAAAAAATTAATAAAAAACAATCATTTAGGTTAGAAATCTAAAGTAAAGGGCAAAAAATCAAAAACCGACCAAAAAACTTGAAAATACCGAGAAAAATCGCGCATAAAAATCAATAATTCGGATTAGAAAATTTAAAATATAAGACAAAAAAGCCAAAACTTAAACCAACAATTAGGGCCTAAATATCAAAAAATTCGGACCAAAAAATCGAAACTTTTAACACACAATTCGAAAATTTAGGAGAAAATAAACAATATTTAGGCTAAAAATCAAAAATTTTGAATAGAAAACGAAGCCCGAGATCCAAAAATGCAGATAAAAAAATTCAAGTAACAATAATAATATATTTACGGGATTCACCCTGTATATTAAAGTAATAATTATAATATAAAATATAAAACAAAATATAAAATAAAATATAAATATAAGGCTGAAAGACCGCGGGTCGATAGCCAATTAACAGGAAAAATAAAATTGTTATACTGTCTATCATTCTTTTACTCACTTGTAGTTTTATTTCTGTAAATAAAGATGTTGTATATATAAATATAAAATATAAAAATACAAACATTACAATTTAAAATTTAAAATTGCGACAACTTTGTGTGACAAACAAACAAAAACAAGTTAAAAACAATACAATTCAGTACGTTAGACATTACTTATGAAAAGTAAGGACAAATAGTTTGCCATTTTTACCTTCAACTTAACACTGGAGCTCAAAGTAAGTTTCCGAAACTAAAATTGAAAATTGAAAAATCAAAAATACAGGACAAAAAACCCAAAATTTAGACCAAATACCGAAAATGTGGGGCTAAAAATAAAAAATACAGATTAAAAAATCGAATATCTTTCTAAACAAATGGAACATTTCAGCCAAATAAAGAAATCTTAGGTCGGAAGATCAAAAATTTGGACCAAAAAATCGAAAATACAGGTAAAAGCTTAACAATTATGGCAAAAAAATCGAAAATTTATAACAAAAAAATCGAAAATACGGGCCTAAAAATTAAAAATGCACACCAAAAAGTTAAAAAACCGAAAATTTTAGTAAACAAATCGAAAATTTTGGCCAAATGAAGAAACCTGAGGACAGGCAATCAAAACTTTTGACCAAAATACAAGTCAAAATTCAACAATTGCCGCAAAAAATCGAGACACAGACACACACACACACACAGACACAATTTTTTTTTTTCCAGAAATTGTTGAAATGGTATCCAGGGACCCCAAAACGGATATTTCCGCAAAAAAATATTTTGAAAAAAAATCACGATCACAATACTTTCTCGTACTTCGTAACGGAGAAAGTAAAAATCATTATATTGATTGAAAAATACAATATAAGAACATAAAATTATATTATGTATTAAATAAAAGGGTTAAAAAGCCCATGTCAAAATTTGGTACACACAGTTTGTAGAAAAAAAATCTAATTAATTTGTTTTAAAAAGTGTGTACCATTTTTTGACCCGGACTTTATTTCTTTTCTGCACAATTATGAGTATCAAAAAAGCATTTCATGCACCAGTACTTCTCATTACGTGCATGGCACGTCATTTTTACTCGTGGAGTGTTCTTGATTGCATATTCCCTTCCTTTCCTTTCACTGTTTTTACTTTCTCCGTTACGAAGTACGAGAAAGTATTGTGATCGTGATTTTTTTTTCAAATTTTTTTTTACGGAAATATCCGTTTTGGGGTCCCTAGATGCCATTTCAACAATTTCTGGAATTTTTTTTTGTGTCTGTGTGTGTGTGTGTGTGTGTGTGTGTGTCTGGCTGTGCGCGCTGTATCTCAAAAACTAATAAAGCAATTGATATGAAACTTTGAAAATACGTCTTATTTGATAATTTGAAGAACTGAAAAGCTTTTGGTAAAATTTCGTACACTGGAAGTGGGCGTTTACCTCAACTGTTTTTTGTTTTTTGCCAATATTTTTTAAATATGAAAAATATCACAAAAACATTCAAACAAACTTTGGAGACAACAAAGAAATGAACATCTTTTGCTTGAAAACATTTTTCATAAAATCATTTTTATTGGAGAAAAAAATGTTTAAATTATTATTTTTTTAATTTTTGGTTTATAATTATAAAACGATAATAGTTACAGCAAATGTATGTTAATAATAATTGTAGAGAATGCTAAAATGAACAACTTACACAGAATACGTTTTTTTCGAAATCCCTTTAGTTTTTGAGTAAAATGAGTTTTTATATTTGAAGTATAATTTTTCCATCTTTCATAATTTTGACGTTTTAAACGTCAGTTTCCTCCGAGTTTACAAAGCACTCGATGTACATTTAAAATATGATTCAAATTGAAAATAAACCATGAAAGCGTAAATATAAATGATACCATCAAGTCGGAGAAAGTAACATGATGGCCACATCACCATTTTTTCTGTAACATCTGGTGCACCTTCCTTTATTTTAAGCGTCAGCCAGTTTATGATTTCTTTTAATATTTACTAATTCTCTATTCCTCTCTGCTATCCTTTCTTCAAATATTTCATTTACAATTTTTTCACGGAAATTTGTAATAACTGGTTTTTCCAGTTATACTATGATATGCTCAGTGCCGTACTTACATATTTGGAGGCCCTAGGCACAAAAATATTTAACACCTCATAAAATTTGTGAATCAATTAATAATTTAATGTTCTTTCATTCTTGCATCTGTTTAGTAACCAAAGCAGTTTACCTACTTTACAAACTCCGATTAAGACAAAAGTTATAAATTTTCAAAATTGTCCTTGCAGTAAGATTTAAATTCTAGCCAGAATTGAAAAAAATACCGTAAAAAATTGAAATAAACTTCTTGTTTTTGTAAGAAAAATGCAATAATCTATAAAAATACTGTTCAGTAATTTATCTGCATTTTTGTGCAGCCGCACAGTGGACGAAACGTTAAATCTAGCAGAACATTTCGCCGAAAATCAACTCTTTAGAAATCAATTTTTTTCTTTAAATATGAGTAGTACAATGTCCAGAGGGTACGCAGGTAAATCCATAAAACCCTCCGACCCTTTTCCCAGTAGTTATCGGTACCCTAAGTGCACGCTTCGTTTACGTCGGCTAGTTGTGAATTACACGCGCTCCAAACGTGTACGTTTAACATTTTTTTTAACATTTGTGTTTAGTTCAATATTTAAATTAACGATGGATATATATCCTACTGGTATGTATATAACATAGTTTTAATTATTCTTTGTTTAAATTTAGTCAACACATAGACACAATGATTTAAATTTAGTAGAGAATCCTACTGTAATATTTTACAACATTATATTTTAATAAGGTTAAAGCTTATTATATCCGCCGATATCCGCAATGATTTTTTTTTGTATACATATTAACTAATCAGTTTAATGTACAAGTAATATTTCATGCTTGTTCTTGCCCGTTTGCAAGCAGTGATTTTTTTTAGACAGCGTAACCGTTTCCCAGAGAAAATTATTCAACATTTGGGGCACTCACCAAACGCCAGAAGAAAAAAACAAAGCAGTTTTTTTTCTTTGTCATTGACATTATGAAGATTGGCATTGAATCGGACACTGAAAATTTACATTCGTTGAAACAAAAAATAACACATTTTACGTCAAAATTGGCAATGAAATGGCAAACTTCTAATAGAGCATATTCGAATTTTGAAAATAAATATTCAAAGTGGCTAAATGAAATGAAAATGTTCTCTACTGAGAGTTTACCAAATGAACCCCAACCTGGATCTTCTAGTGGTAAATCCAGAGGATCGTATAATCTTTTACTAAATTGACGGATGTCTCAAAAACGGAAAATTAAGCCACTGGTGGAATATTACTCCCAGGAGGAAGTAGCATTTGCCACGCGGTTCAGTCTTCGACAATCTGGAAGGATTGTGAATAATTTTATAATTAAATAAAAACAATAAAAAAAATGATGTAATATAATTTTTGTTTTCTAAAATTTAAAATTTCCAATTTTTTCCCAAGTGTTTATTTTTCAGTTACTATTTTTAGATATAAATTGTATAACAAAAATGCTAATAGTGAAATTATCTTCTAGATTTGTTCGAACCATTTTTCGGCTAGAGTAAAAATTAAAATGGGGATGCTGGAAGGTAGAAGGGAAGAATTATTTAATATTGAATAACATATATTTATAATAAACTATTTTCTTTGACTACGAACAATTTTAATTAGACTAAGACGCTTTATAGCGAAATGTTCAGCTAGATTCAGCATTTCGACCTAAAACTTTCGGTATGATTTATTAAATCGAAAGTACCAGTTTACATAAATCGTACCGAACGTAGTTATTTTCGCGACGATTTTGTTTCACTTTCGGGATGATTTCTTTACTTTCGGGACCATTTTTGTTACTCTCGATACGATTTCTATATTTTCGGGACGCATTTTGGGAATATAAGTAGGCGGCCTTGACAAAAACATCAACTTTGTATTTTTTAACATTCGTTTGTGTTTTTGGTTTTTAACATAAAAAACGGCTGCAGAAAAAATATTGTAAGTAACACGTTTCAAAAGTGATTTTACGGGACTCGCAGGATTCCAGGAAACTTCCTACTCATCTCGTAAAATATCAATTTCGGAACTTGTTACGTAAATTACTATTACGTAATAAGTTCCGAAAGTGATATTTTTGTGTTTTTTACTTTTTTAACATAAAAAGACGGCTGCAGAAAACATGTTGTACGTAACTCGTTCCAAAAGTGATTTTACGGGATTCTAGGACTCGCTTTCGGAACTTGTTACGTAAGTGATATTTTACGGGATGAGTAGAAAGTTTCCAGGATGAGTCGTAGGCGAGTCCCGTAAAATCACTTTTGGAACGAGTTATGTACAATATTTTTTCTGCAGCCGTATTTTTATGTTAAAAAAGCAAAAAACACACAAATGTTATGACAAGCGCTGTCATAATTAAATACGAAGTTGATGTTTTTGTCAAGGCCGCCTACATATATACGCAAAATCGTCCCGAAAGTAACAAAAAGCATCCCGAAAGTATAGAAATCGTTCCGAAAGTGAAACAAAGTGTTACTTTCGATTTAATAAATCATACAGAAAGTTTTATTTTCGGGACTGCAGCATATTAATTACTATTAATATCAATTTTAATACTTTTAAGATTCATTTTGGACGGAAGTTTATGAATACAAACATTCAAATAAAGAAAATCCCCACACAGAATTTCCAGAAATTTCTCTATTCCCTCTGCTACTACTTACCCCGTAAAATGTCTTACAACTGGTGCTAAGTGACGCACGCTAAACCGTTTAATCTTCCTATTAATCTTTATCGAATCGATAAAAAATTGAGGCAAACTTGAAAAATCAAACCTCGAAGCTTGTAGAGGGGTTTTTTGTGAACAAACTTTTGCGTTAATTTCTACTTTAAATAGAAGGTGATGCCGCACCCCGAAAAATATCTCACAACTCTTGCCAAATGACGCGCCATAAAACTGCAGGGGGTTCCAAAAATTTGGAAAAAATTATAAACGAAAGCTAGTCATACCCTTTATTAAGCATATTTCAACTATTACAATTAAGAAGAAAAAATATATCCTTGAAAGGAACATGAAAATCGGTATAATTATTTTGATCAATTTTTTATTTATTTATTTATTTATTTATTTAACGAATGTCATCATTTTACAATTAAGTTTTGTGTAATACTACATACTACATATTCTTGAAATTAAACTAAATGTGAATTTAAATATACTAAAATACAACTAAAATTTCGCAATAACAAAATAAACGTAAGTATTATATAATATAATATAAAATATTTTTAGTGAAATAAACTGTAATTTAAGCGTAACACTTTACTTTTAAATGAAGTGATGGACATCGTGAACAGAAAAGAAGGATAATTATTTAACAAAATATTTCCAAATCTAGATATGCGTGATATAACAGAATTAGCACCATCGTTAATGGAATGGTAAGATGGTAAGATTTTGAAAAATTATATCTTATTAATGGGACACGATATCGTAAATCTCCAGATATAGTGTTGTATGGGGTTATTTCTTAACAAATTAAAGTACTTATACGTCAATTCCTGGTGAAACCGCAAGCCGAAAAAAATCTTTCAAACAGTGCAAAATGACTCGTCCTATAACCGTAGGGAGGCTCCAAAAATTATGAAAAAAATACAGATGAAAGCTAGGAATACCCTTTATTAACCGTAAGAATTTCAACTATTGCGTTTAAGAAAAAAAATTCGCAATAATAATAATAATAATAATAATAATAGTGTTTATTGATCACACAACGTATATAGTACATAAAATTAAATATTTTCTTTCAATAAACATAGAAAAACACTCCTAAAAGATAAATCTTGTGCGGAGAGGTTAGTGGGTTAACAGATTTGGGGATTTAGAATTAGCAATGAAACAATTGAAGCATTTTGGTCACATTTCGAAAAATTAGGTCTCGTTAAGTGTTTGCGACATGAAACGGTTCGCATTGTTTTCTATGAGTTACGATTATTCCGGTCTATTAGAATGTATCTGCGCGTCTTTTAGTTATTGTATTATATTTCTTTTGTGCCAACATCATCATCATCGAGTCCTGGACTACTGAACACGTACCGAGAAAGCATCGTCGTGACAGAAAATACCCCAGGTCATCCATTTAGAACAGAGGACGAACCCTGACACCAGTTTGCGAGGATTAGTCACTGTAGCGCCATTCGGCCAATCGATTGTTTTGTTACGTAAGTCCTTTTCTTTCCTTTACCTTGTGTATTCTGTTTGTGTCAACATGTCAACTGAATTAAAGTTACTCGTAAACAAACGTACCAAAGCAAAGGGTACATTGACGCGTGCGAGCAATTATTTCGACAACTTAATTAAATCCAAAATTACAGATGAATTGTTTCAAACTCGAGAAGCACGTTATTCACAAGTTGTGCCTTTGTTGGATTCATTCCATGAAATTATGGATGAAATAGAATTATTAGATTCAGATAATTTAGACGTGCACGAATCCGAACGCGAATCGTTTGAAAATAATTATGTAGAAATTTCAAACAAATATAGAACATTTTTAGATAAAGTGCCAGAACCAATAACTACAAACTCATTTGAGGGTAGCATTAATTCGATTCCTAGTGTTAAACTACCCACTATTGATTTACCAAAATTTGACGGGTCTTACGATCAGTGGGCTCAATTCTCAGAGACGTTTATGTCATTAATTCACAATAATGAGTCAATTGCTAATATTAATAAATTCTATTATTTACGGTCTTGTTTGGTTGGGGAACCAGCTAATACAATTAAATCGGTGGCAATCTCTTCAGATAATTATAACATAGCCTGGAGTTTGCTCACAGAAAGATTTGAAAACAAGGAATTAATCATCCTTAAGCATGTTAAGTCTATTTTCGAGCTACAACCAATCAACAAAGAATCTCATTTATCACTTAGAATTTTGTTAGATACTGTATTAAGCAACCTAAGGGCATTAAAATCTTTAGGTGAACCGGTCGAATCCTGGGACACGTTAATAATTTATTCAGTTGTAACGAAATTAGATCCTGTTACCAGACGCGAATGGAAATTGCAAGTTAATTCAAAAGAATCTACAAAATTTCATAGTTTAGCTGAATTCATGAAGCGAAAATGCGAGCTTCTGGAATCAATTAATTCAGAGAAGATACACATAAATGCAAAGCCTAATGTTCAATTCAAAATAAATCACAAATCGGTATCTAACGTTTCGACAAATATTCAAAGGTCTTGTACAAATTGCAATGGACCACACACAATCAACTATTGTGATAACTTTTTATCTCTACCGGTAAACTCTCGTCTAGAAATGATTCGCCAATTTAATTTGTGCACTAATTGTTTGGGAAAAGGGCATCTAAATAAAAACTGTAAAGGTACGTTCACGTGCCGAAAGTGTAAAAAACGTCACCATACCTTGTTACACTTAGAATATCCAAAAACGACATTAATTTCTAATAATAACCCGTCCACATCGACTAGCACAAATCATTCGGTGTGCAAATTTGATGATCAAATGCTATTATCAACCGCTTGTGTGAAAATAATTGATAAGTATAATAGACCCCATAACTGTAGGATCCTTATAGATTCGGGATCTGAATCGAATTTTATATCTAAAAAAATGGTGATGTGGCCATCATGTTACTTTCTCCGACGTGATGTTATCATAGCCATTTATATTTACGTTTTCATGGTTTATTTTCAATTCAAATGATATTTTAAATGTACAGCGTTTTGTAAACTCGGATGAAACTGACGTCTAAAACGTCAAAATTATGAAAGATGGAAAAATTATACTTCAAATTCAAAAACCCAGTTTACTCAAAAACTAAAGGGATTTCGAAATAAACTTATTCTTTATAAGTTGTTCATTTTGGCATTCTCTACAATTATTATTAACATAAATTTGCTGTAACTATTATCGTTTTATAATTATGAACCAAAAATGAAAAAATAATAATAAATTTTTTTCTCGAATAAAAATGATTTTATGAAAAATGTTTTTAAGCAAAAGATGTCCATTTCTTTGTTATCTTTAATGTTTGTTCAAATGTTTTTGTGATATTTTTCATATTTAAGAAAATATTGGCAAAAAACAAAAAACAGTGAAGGTAAACACCCACTTCCGGTGTACGAAATTTTACCAAAAGCTTTTCAGTTCTTCAGATTATCAAATAAGACGGATGTTCAAAGTTTCATATTAATTGCTCTATTAGTTTTTGAGATACAGCGCGCACAGACAGACACACACACACACACACACACACACAGACACACACACACACACACAGACACAAAATTTTTTTTTCCAGAAATTGTTGAAATGGCATCTAGGGACCCCAAAACGGATATTTCCGTAAAAAAAATTTTTGAAAAAAAAATCACGATCACAATACTTTCTCGTACTTCGTAACGGAGAAAGTAAAAATGTGCATACTAATTGATGCAGACTTATCTAATGTTAATAAGAAAATAGTTGGTGTTAATCAAACCGTTTCCACTGCAAGCACTAAAACTACCGTAAACATAGAGTCTTACCATTCAAATTACAAATTAAAGTTAAATTGTTATGTATTAGAAAACATTACGGCTAAGGTGCCTCAAATTTCATTTAGTGCTACACATTTAAATATCCCTCACAATTTGCCGATTGCTGACCCCACGTATTATCAAACAGGTGACTTAGACATGATAATAGGTACACATGTATTTTGGGACCTAATATGCATTGGTCAAATTAAGCTAGGTAAAAATTTACCGATAGTGCAAAAAACAAAGTTTGGTTGGATAATTGCGGGTCCAATAAACTTACCACAAAATATTAGTTCAAATAATTGCTCCAATGCAAGCGTAAGTATCGAATCGCAAATTGCGAAATTTTGGGAAATTGAGGAAAATCTTGAATTAAACACCCTCACACCTGACGAACAGGAGTGCGAAAATAATTTTATCGATACAACTACACGTAACATTGATGGACGTTTCATTGTACATGTTCCACTAAAGGACAACTGCAATCAATTAGGTAACTCGCGACATACAGCTCTTAAGAGATTATATTCTTTAGAGAGAAATATAGAAAAAAATGCCGAATTACGAAAATCATACAACAAGTTCATGACTGAGTATATAGAATTAGATCACATGACTGAAATATTCAAAGAATCTAGTACTTTACAATTTTATTTGCCACACCATCCCGTAATTAAACAATCAAGCATTACCACTAAATTACGCGTAGTATTCGATGGATCTGCCAAAACAGATTCAAATCTATCATTAAACTGCGTACAAAGGGTAGGCCCTACTATTCAGCGAGATTTGTTTTCCATCTTAATTCGGTTTAGAAAACAAGCTTACGCTTTGACTGCTGATATTGAGAAAATGTATAGGCAGATTTTAATTTCTCCAGACCAGCGCTCACTGCAACGAATTTTATGGCGTTCATCTCCTAATGACGAAGTAAAATGTTACGAACTCAACACCGTAACATATGGTACAGCGTCAGCCCCTTTCCTAGCTATTCGTTGCCTTAAGCAGCTAGCTATAGAAAATAAAGTAAAGTGTCCAAAGGCTAGCTCAGTAATAGAAAACTATTTCTATGTAGACGACCTATTAACCGGGGCAGATTCAATTGAGGAGGCTATTTGGTTGCGCAATCAAATAGAGTTAATTTTATCCTCGGCTTGTTTAAAACTGCGAAAATGGGTATCAAATAATGACCTGATATTAAAGGATTTGACTGAAAACACTCACAACAACGATTTTGTACAAATATCTCAGACAGATCACGTTAAAACCTTAGGTTTATCGTGGAATCCAAAATTGGATTCATTTTATTATAGAGTTACAGTTACTCCAAATAATCGTGTTACAAAGCGCATTATACTGTCGACAACATCTCAAATTTTTTATCCAATGGGTATCATAGCACCAATTGTGATTAGGGCAAAATTAATAATGCAAGATTTGTGGCAGTTAAAATTAACTTGGGACGAATCAATTCCACATGATCTTCATACAAAATGGATGCAGTTTTTAAATAACTTAACGAATTTTTGAATTATATCTTTTAAAAGACATGCTTTGATTAAGAACAGTCAAACTATTGAACTGCATGGGTTTTGCGACGCTTCCGACGTTGTTTACGGGGCGTGTATATATTTAAAATCTATCAACGAATTAGGAATTAGCGAAATCTCGTTACTGTGCGCAAAGTCAAAGGTGGCTCCGTTACGAAAGGTCTCAATTCCACGGCTAGAATTATGCGGTGCACTTTTGTTGAGTCGATTAGTTCAAAGGGTCCGTAAGGCCTAGAAATTGAAGTTTCTGACGAATATCTATGGTGCGATTCAACAATCGTGTTACATTGGCTTAATTCGTGTTACATTCGTCGCTAACCGTGTTAGTGAAATACAATCCGTAACAAATAATTGCAAATGGAAGCATGTCAAAGGCGGAGATAACCCTGCAGATATAATTTCTCGCGGTTCTGAAATTACCTTGCTTGCATCGAATAATTTGTGCTGGTCAGGTCCCGAATGGTTGCAACAAAATTCTTTAGATTGGCCTATCACTAAATTAAAATCTATTGACCGACTTCCAGAAGCTCGCAACCAGGAAATATGCTCCATGATGATACATCATGAATTTGATGTATTTTCTAAATTCTCAGATTTTGGCAAATTACAAAGAGTATTTGCATATATTAATCGTTTTTTATACAATTGTAAAAACGTTGATTTAAGACGTGTGGGTCCTTTAACAGTTGAGGAGTTAAATAATGCTAGCCGCGCATTAATAAAAATTGCACAACTTGAGCATTTCCACAAGGAATTGCATGATATTAATTCAGGGAAACCTATAAACCCCAAAAGTCCTTTGCGATCTTTAAATCCAATTGTGGATCAATACGGAGTATTGAGAGTTGGAGGCCGTTTAAATAACACACATTTTACATCAAATTAAAAAAACCCAGCAATCTTACACAATAAACATAAACTTACTTACTTAATATTGCAAAGCGAGCACATTAAACAATTACATTGTGGTTCCGAGGCGCTTTTAGCGTCAATTCGTGCGCAATTTTGGCCAATAGCGGGACGCAGTATGTGTAGGAAAATTAGTCACGGATGTGTTAAATGTTTTAGGAATAGACCAACTAATATAAATCATATTATGGGGGATTTGCCTAGATCAAGAGTAACACCGGCACCACCTTTTCATATAACCGGCGTCGATTAGGCAGGCCCATTTTTAACTAAAGATCGTAAAGGACGTGGCTCGAAAACATATAAAACGTATTTATGTTTATTTATTTGTTTTACTACAAAGTCAATGCACTTAGAAATTGTTAACGATCTGACCACAGATTCATTTATAGCCTCACTTCGGAGATTCACATCCAGACGCGGAAAACCACTGCATATGTATTCTGACAACGGCACCAACTTTGTGGAAGCAGTTTCAGAACTCAAAGAATTGTCAAATTTCATTAAAAATAGCAATAATCAAACAAAAATTATTGAGACAATGAGTAACGAGCAAATCAATTGGCATTTCATTCCGCCACGCTCGCCTCATTTTGGTGGACTTTGGGAAGCCGGAGTGAAATCGGTAAAGTCTCATTTAAGAAAGGTTGTCGGAAATGCTCTATTAACATATGAAGAATTAATGACACTGTTGACACAAATAGAAGGCATCCTTAATTCCCGTCCTCTTTCACCTCTCTCTAGCGATGCCAACGATTTAGAGCCACTGACACCGGCTCATTTTTTGATTGGCCGACCCATTACTGGCGTTCCCGATCCAAATTTATTACATATCCCCGAAGGTAGACTGTCACGATTCCAGAGGATTCAACAGATCACTCAACATTTTTGGAAACGGTGGTCCAGAGAATATGTGTCGGGGCTACAGCAGCGTCCAAAATGGAAGCAGAATTCTCCTCGCTCCTTATGCATTGGTGACATGGTCCTGCTACGCGAAGATAATGCGTTACCACTACGGTGGCGACTTGGCAGGATAATTAACGTCCATCCTGGCAATGATGACGTTGTGCGCGTGGTGACCGTTAAAACATCAAGCGGTAGTGTTAAACGTTCTGCGAAGGGCTTGTGCGTGTTGCCCATTGATAATATTAACTGATGATAATATTGTTTGTAAATATGTGATTTCTTGAATGTCTATTTTAATTAATTTAATTTGTTGAAAGACTTGAGTCTTTCAAGGCGGCCGGCATGTTTGCGACATGAAATGGTTCGCATTGTTTTCTATGAGTTACGATTATTCCGGTCTATTAGAATGTATCTGCGCGTCTTTTCGTTATTGTATTATATTTCTTTTGTGTAAAAATGTAACTTGTAAAACTGTCTACGAGATTTATAATGTATCGTCACGGTGTCCAATTAGCACATCCGGCATACCAAGTGATTTATGTTCATTTGCCCTTAAACCCTCGTTTCCCTATAACTTATGAACGTGTGTCTACTCCATTTAGCAGAGCCACCCATGATGTCAATCCAGAAAACATACTTTCAAGTACCTGCTATCCTCTAACAAATTCGCATCTGTTTTTCTTACATGGCCCCGCCTTTTTCCCACCCTGCATATTCCTGACCAATGACAGTGTTTTTTCTATGTATTCTCTATGTAAAAATAGTTCTTGTATTTTTCTGTAAAAACGTTATCGATCAGTTCCAATATATGTATCAAACAAAAAACAAGTGTTTTTTCAAG
Organism: Ocypus olens; assembly: GCA_910593695.2. Classification (NCBI taxonomy): domain Eukaryota; kingdom Metazoa; phylum Arthropoda; class Insecta; order Coleoptera; family Staphylinidae; genus Ocypus; species Ocypus olens. Next base: position 7,431,460 of record OU343064.1, read on the forward strand.
CCCATCACGTGCACCCTTACTTAAACAATTTTATGCCTGTTTGTGTTAAGGCATTTTTGTGTGAGAGACCAGTTAAATGCAGCTGGTTAATAATTTCACACGGAACAAGAACACCAAACATTAAGGGAGCAACAAATAAAAACATGTGCCGATATTGTAGGGGTCTTTTTGAAATAATTAGAGTACTTTCGAGACATTTTCTATTAAAAACAGGGCGAAACCACACCCCGAAAAATGTTTTAAAAAATTGACAAACGCGGCGCCCGGAGGCAATGTGGGGGTTCGAAAAGTTTTGACAAAAATACAAATGAAAGCTGGAGAACTGTAAAGATTTAAAAAAATATTTCAATGTTTCGCAAAAAACAAATAATTAATTGAAGGAACGGTTTTTGGTTTCCTGCAAATAGATCAATATGATGCAGAACATTTAGAATATATAATTATTTAATAAATTAACAGAATTAACTTTGGATATTAAAGATTGTAGGGGATAACGCTTCCAATAATATTCTGGATTGCAAACTAGAATACTAAATCATAGTTCTACAGCTTTTTTATACCCTGTGCCAATCATTCTCTAACAGTTGGAATCTGTGCAACAGAATCTTCTTCTTCAATGATGCTACAAGTGTTCAGACAGTTCTTAGTTGGTTTAGAAAGTTCAGTGCCGGTGATTTTAATCTGGAAGATGAAGAATGTTGCGGTGTCTATCCACTACAAACACAAAATCAGCAGTGTCAAGTGCCATTTCCCTATCCAAATCGCCACAAGCAACAGCTGTTCGTAAAGTTGCTGATACTGTTCTACTTAGAACTTAGAGAGCTAATTTTACACAGAGTTTCTGAAATGAATTTGAGTTTAGATCGCCTGGTGTTATATTAATTAACGTCCTTGCTGCAGCATTTTTAACAATTTCATAATTTAACATATTCTTTTGGTGTCCACAAAACAATTTTTTTTTATGATTGTAAAGAAATGTACCATTTAACATGTTATTACGAATGCTTTTAAAAAGATGGGGTGTATCATACAAAGCAAAAACTTTCTGGCCTTCATCAATAAAAAATGGTTTTTCAACAGAAATACCCAAGTTCCTAAAAGCACTACGATTATTAGCACCCTGATCACATATTACTGCTTTTGGAATTAAACCTACCTTTTTAACTTCAGTAAGGGTTTGTTCTATGAATAGTTTAAGATTATTGTGCTTTACGTCACTGGCTGAAAAAAATAAGCTAAAGGAATTTTCCATTTTCAGTATATTCCTCATGCCATAAACATAAGTGCTTGTGCAGATTTTTGGAAACGCCCCACTTGGCCCAAGTCTTCCCAACCCTCTGTGAAGTCAAATTTCATCAAAACATATAGAATACACTTTCTAATCATCTTGCATAGCATTAACTTTGATTTTAATTTGGTTAAACAGGAGTGCATTAAATCCTGTTTTAAATTTAGATGTGCCGAGCCAAGTTGTTATTGTTGATATAGCTGGAAGAACAATTCCTTGACGTAGTAGATGTTTATAAGCTGAAGATGATTTGTAGAATAAACTAAAAGCAAATTAAATTCAAAAAACGAAATATAGCCTGAATATATAAATATTCAACCTGTTCGTAACTCTGCAAGCAAAATTAAGTCTTACTAAGACCATAAACAAATAACTTATTGAAACAACTACTTCCCTGGCTAGTGCCTTCACGGTCACGGTCACCTTCACGTAAGTGTATTTTATTCTTTAACATTCAATTTAAATGCGAAGCTGCACTGATGAGAGATAAATCTCGAAACACGTCTGCAGATGGCTATTTACTTAATTTTTACTGTTGTGCCGCGGATTTGTGGCGCTCGCGGCTGTCGCTGGGGTATTGGGCGGTGGCGCCCGTCACGAAATGAGACACTGGTTAACACTTAATTACTTTATTTTGGTAACGTTGTCAGATATTTTCTTAGGTTTACAATTTGATTACAATTACAACTGTTCCACTACTCTACTCTCTTACTTGCTTACTGCTCCCCTCAAGTCTCGGGAGTCCTATTTATGAACTAGTACCGTCCCATGTTCGCATCACGCCATCGCGTCCGGCCAACCAGAGGCATAGAACGTGGGGCAGCACGCTGCACAAGTCAGCAAAAATGAAATGCTAAGCTTACAACTATGAATTTAATCCAAGGTGAAATAAAATAAAGATAATAATAATAATAAGTTGGGGCATCACAACACCTCCCCCCTAGGGAAGAAATTTGTAATTGGGGTTATTACGAATTTCTAATTCATTTAATTCAATTTGATTAGTAGCATCGTTTTTTGGTAATTTTGGATTAGATTCAGTTGCAACCTTTGACTTACAATATTTAAAAATAACAATAGCAATTATAAAAATGATTAACAAATATAGCATAACATAATGGTGAATGTGGTTATATTTATCAAATGTATTGTTCAATTTCTTTAGTTTCGTAATTTCCGTGCCTAAATTTTGTAAATTTTCCAGTTTTTGAATAACCTGGTTAGGTTCTTTTACCGAAATAGGTAATTGAAAGTTAGAGTTATTTTGCAATATGTATTTTAAATTAACTGATTCTGATACAAAATCTAGTACAGAGGTGATATTTGCTGTGGTTACACAGTGTGTATTCAAAACAAATTTATCGTTGTAGATCTTACAGCAAGCTTCAAATTGAATGATTCGAGTGGAATTTAGCTTAAGAACATTGGAATAATTTTGACAATTCATGTAAATGGTTTGAACATCGGACAAAATAAAAATATATCGGTTGTTCCCCAAAGATATGAGTAAAATACTGTTTATTTCGATGGCACGAAGAACACAAGTTGCTGGTAGCACTTTTGATCCTCTGAATAGCTCAATTTCGCAAGCACTAACACTATTCACTGAGAACAATGGCACTTGTTGGTTGCAGATATGTCCATTTGAGTGTCGTATGCATTTTTGCACATCCTCGGTGGTGAGTTGAGCGTAGAATGTCCGTAGTTGATCCACGAGCAGGAACTGATGTTCGGTGGAGATGAAGACATACATGTTATCCTTAACATGTACAGGAACGCTGGTGACTCTGATCAGATCGTATGTTGTCGAAGATACCAGTGGCATGTGTAGGATGAAGTAAAGGGCAGTTTTGTGGAAGAAGATTGTAGGAGTTACTAGGGAATATAGGATGTTCATATTTTCCTTAGTCAATTTGGATGGAAACAGAGTTTCCTTTGCAAGATACATTTGAGCATCTAATAATAAGACTAAAAGTTTTGCGGGACTTATTAACAAAGGGTGTAATTTTCCTTCGAATGCATACAAGATTGTTTCAATTAAATGATTTTGGTAATTGCGATATTTATTTAATAGTGATTCAAAAACTATTATATGAAAGTCTAGTGTATTGATAAATTGTTCTCGTTCAACGATGTTTCTGACTACGTCTGTTAGATTAGCTAAATGTATATTAATTGAATTTAAATGTTCGACTAAACCGTTCATGAATTTGGTTTGTTCTTCAAAACTTGTATGAATTGATTCTAAAGCATTTGTGAATATGCTTGTCCGCTCTGATGAGAGTCGTAATATTTTGTTATTGTTTTGATTGATTTCAATGATTTTCTGAGCATCGCTATCATCAAGAGTTCCGAAAAGAAATTTGAAAGAAGTTCCAACTATGTTTAGTAATCCTCTTTTTTCTCTAATTTTTATTGGTTCATGTAAAAGATTATTGATTAAATTTTGTCGGTTTGTTACAACAAGAAGAGTGGTATTCATGCTAGGAATAAATCCCAAACATTGCGGAAGGTGGATATCTTCCTTTCTGGCTTTTTCGCAAACTATTGTTATGTCCTGGAAACATTCTTCAAGGCTATTTAGTAAACTCATATAATTATTTAAATTGATTTTTGTGGTTAAATCCCATTCGGAATGTGAGAGTTGAACTGTTTCGATTGGTTCAAAGAATATGCCGGAGTTAAGCGGTGTTGATTTTAAAATGTTGACATTCCCTTTAGCCAAAATGATTAGGGAAGGTATTAGAATAAGGCATACCCTGTAACAGAATGTAATGAATTAGGGGTGATATAATTTGAGGCGATTGTTATGGACTTTGATATGTTTTCGTTTAATTTTGATTGTTGAATTTACAGGATCATTCATTTCTATTACTTCATAGGGACCATTGTATACTGGTTCTAGTTTTTTACTTCTACCTCTCGTATTAACTTCATTTTTTAATAAAACCTTATCTCCTATTTTAAGTGTAACAGGATTGGTATATTTGTCGTAATAAATCTTGGATTTTTCCTTTCCTTGTATCAATGAATCACGTGCCAATTCGTGGCTGTGTTGTAAACGTAATTTTAATTCAACTGCATAATCATTGTAATTATAATTTAGTTCTGGCGTTTGTTTTAATGAATTGGGTATTTCTGCTACATGACCAAAGATTAATTCAAATGGAGTATAATTTGTTGCAGTATGTTCAGAGGTATTATACGTGAACATCGCATAAGGAATCCATTCATCCCAATTAGACTGGTCTTTATTTATAAAATGTCTGAGATATTCCGAAATATTTCGGTGTGATCGTTCGAGACTTCCATTAGATTGAGGTCGAAAAGCACATGTTTGAATCTTTTTGATCTTTAATATTTGGCAAACGTTTTTTAACAATTCGCTTGTAAAATTTGTACCACGGTCCGTTAATAAAATTTTGGGTGTTCCAAAAATACAAATGATTTTAGTGACAAAGGCAGTAGCTACGGTAACCGCTTCTTGATTCGGGATGGGTATCGCTAGACTGAATTTAGTAAGGTCATCTTCAAATGTTGGTAAATATTTATTAGAACTATCGGTCATGGGCAAAGGCCCAACAATATCTAAGAAGACTTTTTCAAATGGTTTTCTTGAGGTGGTAGTAATAGTTAGAGGCATCTTGGTTGATTTGGCTTGCTTATTTCGTTGGCAAACTTCACAGGAGCTGACATACGTTTTAACGTCTTTATACATATTTTTCCATTGATATTTCCTTTTGATTTTTTTGTAAGTTTTATGAATACCTTTGTGGCCTCCAGTAGGAGTTGAATGATATTCATTTAGAATTGCGTTAATTTCTGGTTGTGACAATTCGTCCAAAATTTGATTACGATAAAATGTAATTTGAATATTTGTTTCCTCAAATATGTATCTGAACCTAAGACGAACGTTTTCAAATTTTAAATGGCGGTAAGGCCAAACTTTTACAAAATTAGTGATTGATAAATCGCTCAGTTGGTGGTCGATGCAAAATGTTTTTAGAACGTTTATGGACGTGAACAATCTTGATTCTGTTATTCGTTCATTTAATTCGTGAGTTTTGATGAATATGTAATTTATGTTATCATGCACGACCAGGGATGGTTTGTTTGTTGCAAGATCGGTTTTCAAAAGGTCATTTACATTTATTTTGTAGAGATCAGGTACATTCGAATTGTTACTTATAAATAGTACGCGTGATTGTTTGAGATCCGCTTTGGAAATGGAATATTCACTTTCGTGGATATTTTTGGTATTAATGATTGTTCGTTCCGCTTTAGATATGAATTTTTCGTACGTTAATTCAGAGTTTTGATGTGTAATTGGGTATATACGGCTAAGCGCGTCTGCATTTGTATTTTGTTTTCCAGCTTTATGGATGATATTATATTCATATTCTTCTAATTTTAATCTGAAACGCATTAGTCGTGAACCGGGATCTTTGACTGAAAATAACCAAGTGAGTGGTTTGTGATCTGTGACGATTGTGAATTTTCGACCATACAGGTACGGACGAAAGTGTTTGACACTCCAACAGATGGCGAGCAACTCCTTCTCGATGGTGGAATAATTCATTTCGGCTTTATTTAGAGTTCGGGACGCATATGCGATCGGTAGATCTCGACCTATTGTTCCTTGGGATAAAATCCCTCCAATAGCCTTATTGCTTGCATCTGTTGTTAGTATAAATTCACGAGTAAAATCAGGATATGTTACCACGGGTGCGTTGCACAATTTTGTTTTAAGATTTTCGAATGACTCCAAACATGAAGCGTTCCAATTAAATGGAGCGTCCTTTTTTAAAAGTGCATTTAATGGTTGTGCAAGTTTTGCAAAATCATTGATATATCGCCGATAATAACCAGCGAGACCGAGGAACCCTTTAATGTCCTTTGCGCATTTAGGTATGGGAAATTTTTGTACTGCACAGATTTTAGAAGGATCAGGTGATGTACCTTCTTCGCTTATTACATGCCCTAGATAACTAAGTTCGGGTCGGAGGAATTCACATTTGTCCGGTTGTAATTTTAAGTCGTGGTCACGAAAGCGATCAAAAATTTCTGTCAATTTTGAATTATGATCATCTAATGTATTACCATAGATTATTACATCATCCAGATAAACAAAACATTTGAACCCTTGCAGCCCGGTGAGAACTGAATTCATCATGCGTTGGAAGGTAGCAGGAGCTCCTTTTAACCCAAACGGCATGCGATTAAACTCGTAGTGTCCGAAAGTCGTGCTAAAAGCTGTTTTCTGCTTGTCCTTGTCAGACATTTTTACCTGGTGGTAACCCGATGCGAGATCTAATGAACTGAAATACTTCGAATTGCCTAACTGATCAAGAATCTCGGTAATATTTGGAAGAGGATAGGCGTCTCCTATCGTCTTTTCGTTAAGTTTACGAAAGTCGACTACTACTCGCCATTTCTTGTTACCATGAATGTCAGTTTTTTTTGGTACAATTAATAAAGGAGAGTTGTATGGCGAACTACTTTCGGTAATTATATTATCAGCTAGCATTTGATTTACTTGAGATTTTATTTCGGATTGTTGTTGGAAGGGCAACCGATAAGGCTTAATGTTAATCGGATTGTTGTCTGTTGTTGAGATGAAATGTTCCGTAGTACGTGTAAATGAGAGAGTATCTCCGTCGAGATAAAAAATGTCATGATAATTTTTGCAAATGTGAAGAATGCTGTCTCTCTGTTCAGTTGTCATGTGATCGGGACGTATTACATTAGCTAGACGCGACAATCGGTCGGTCGTAAGAGCAATATGATTTTGAACAGGGAAAATGTTGTATGAATTTAAATTTTCAATTTCTAATTTTGGGTTGTTGATAGTTACTTCAAAATCGTTATTATTTATAACGGCAACGTTACAGTATCCGTCGTCTGTAGGATTGATTAGGCAGTTTCCGATAAAAACTCCTTCTGCAATTTCTTGCGATAAGCACAAAGATTCGCCTGACTGACTTATTTTTACTTTTTGAACGGATTCAGTACGAGGCTTAAGAATTAATTGAACATGTGTGGTGACTTTATCAACTTGTTGTGGATTATGATTAATTTGCCAAATGATTTTTTTTTCGTTCTGAACAAAGCTTAAGATATTTTTTTTGTAATCAAGATTACCTTTGTATTTTAGTATGAAATCTTTTCCTAGAATTCCATCGTATGATATAGGGAAATCATCTCTCACAAGGTGTATTGGATGACTAATTATATCCCCTGAAAGATTAAGATCGCTGTTGCAGACCCCGTAAGTGGGTACGGTAGTTTTCGATATTCCTTTTAATTCTATTTTCTGATCAATGAAACATATAGTGTCGTTTTTAACACATGATTTTTTAATTAAGGTAATTTGACTACCTGTGTCCAAAAATAAATTGGCATGATTATTGTTTGCAATTTGCAATGGAACCACTACACTTTCGAATGTAGATTTGAGAGTAAGAAAAACCTCTTTAATGGTATTAGGATTTTGATTTAAAGAACGGTTATTGTGCATGTGCAAAGATTGACCTGTATTTAAAAGATTATTTTTACGAGGACAGTTCAAATCAATGCAATTAAGATTATCGTTAATATAATTATGATGATTGTTTAATTTATTTGTTGGGTACGGCGAGACACGTGATTTGCGGTGCCCGCCGGTGTTAAGTTTCCCGACTCGGAATTTGCTGATGTCGTTGGAAGATTCGCCTTGAACTCGTCCGCGCGTTTATTTTTAAAGCAATCTCGAATATGATGTCCTGGTTTTTTACAATAGGCGCAAGATAATTGATTATATAAAACTTCGGATTTTATTTCCCGATTTTGGAATTGCGGTAGAGATTGAGACGTTTGCGAGTTGGTTTTCTTAAAACACTCGGATTCTAAATGTCCGATTTTACCACAGAAATCACATGTTTTTGTAACTTGATTTTTGGATTTTCCGAAAAAATTTGTTTTATTATTGAAAGTTTGCTTTTGTTTAGGATTTTTCGTTGCTTGGATACGTTCTTCTTCTACTGCCGCTTCGATCGCAGTGTTTAATGTATTGAAACGCGAAGCTTTAATTATTAGTCGGATAGAAAAATTAAGACCCTCAACAAATGAATTAAATGCCATTTTTGCATTAAGGCTTTCAATAATGACCCGACTACCCGCACCTTCACAGGATATACAGGCGTCGTTTAGGTCGGATAACAATTTTTCGATTCGCGTACCAAATTCACGAGCAGATTCATGAGGTGATTGTTTACAATTTATTAGGTCTGTTTGTAGCTGTGCAATTGATCGAGTTTCCAAAAAATTGTCTTGAAGGCAATGTTTTAATTCGTCCCAGTCAGCGAAATTTCGGTATTTTACTAAATTGTACGCATTACCTCCTAATCGAGTTTGAATTACGCTGAGCAACAATGGTTTATCCTCCGCTTTCGTATTCGCGCAAACAACGTCGCAACATGATATGAATTTATGGAGGTCGGCACGTACGCCTCTAAATTCCGGAATGATTTTTAATGCTGTATCTAGTGAAAATGACATCTTTGTTGATAAGTTTTCAATTTCGGAATCAATTGGTTGAGTAGTTTCACTGATTGAATTTAATATTTGACTTCGGGTTAGGACCATGTGAATTTTTGGAGTAAGTTTAAAAGAAAAGGATAAGTTTATGAAGGACTTACTGACAAAACTGCATGGCTCGGTATTGATCCACGATCGATCGATGACGACTGAAGTTGAAGCAGTGATCGGTAGATGGGCAATGTCCTCTTCGTTGTGGCAATGGATGTTTTCCAAACACACCGGAAGTTTTCCTTAGACCAATTTGTGTAATACCCCACACCTGACACCAAATTTGTTGTGCCGCGGATTTGTGGCGCTCGCGGCTGTCGCTGGGGTATTGGTCGGTGGCGCCCGTCACGAAATGAGACACTGGTTAACACTTAATTACTTTATTTTGGTAACGTTGTCAGATATTTTCTTAGGTTTACAATTTGATTACAATTACAACTGTTCCACTACTCTACTCTCTTACTTGCTCACTGCTCCCCTCAAGTCTCGGGAGTCCTATTTATGAACTAGTACCGTCCCATGTTCGCATCACGCCATCGCGTCCGGCCAACCAGAGGCATAGAACGTGGGGCAGCATGCTGCACAAGTCAGCAAAAATGAAATGCTAAGCTTACAACTATGAATTTAATCCAAGGTGAAATAAAATAAAGATAATAATAATAATAAGTTGGGGCATCACAACAATATCGGCCATCGGATAGAGGTAAGCCACCGAAGCCGTGGCGAGCATTTGGCCGATATTTTGTTTCACACATAATTGTCATAGATCCCTCTATCACAATAAAAAATATTAGGATAATTCTCTGAAAACTTTTTGTTTTATTTACAATTAACATCATGCGTTTTGGTTGGACCACCCTTTATAATAATGGATCTGCATCTGGATTGTAGTTAATCAGATAAAATAGATTCAGAGATCTTGGTAAAAAAACACATTAAAATAATTTGGTTGAATATCACAGTTCACTTTATCACAGATAGCTCTATTATTATTTTTACTTTCTCCGTTACGAAGTAGGAGAAAGTATTGTGATCCTGAAAATTTTTTCAAACATTTTTTTTGCGGAAATATCCGTTTTGGGGTCCTTAGATGCCATTTCAACCATTTTTGGAAAACTTTTTTTTTTCTGTGTGTGTGTGTGTGTGCGCGCGCTGTATCTCAAAAACTAATAGAGCAATTGATATGAAATTTTGAGTCTTATTTGATAATCCGAAGAACTGCAAAGCTTTTGGTAAAATTTCGTACACCGAAAGTGAATGTTTACCTTAACTGTTTTCTGTTTTTCCAATATTTTTTAAATATGAAAAATATTACAAAAATATTTATACAAATATTGAAGACTATAAAAAAATGAAAATTTTGGCTACAAAATTATTGGTTTATAATTATGAAACGATAATAGTCACAGCAAATTTATGTGAATAATAATTGTAGAGAATACCAGAATGAACAACTTATAAAGAATAAGTTTTTTTTTTAATCTCTTTAGTTTTCGAGTAAATTTAGTTTTTAAATTTGCATTATAATTTTTTCATCTTTCATAATTTTGACGTTTTAAACGTTAGTTTCATCCGAGACTACGAAACGTTCGATGTACATTTAAGATATGATTTAAATTAAAAATAAACTATATAAGCGTAAATATAAATGATACCATCATGTCGGAGAAAGTAACATGATGGCCACATCACCATTTTTTATTAACGACCACCCAGCCTTTGGTTTATTTGTTGATTGATTATTGTAATCTGAAGTCGCCTTTATTTTTGCAATATACAATGGGCTCTTATATTGTTTTTGAAACTTAATAAACATTGGTTTAAGTTCTTGTGATCTTGAGCCAGCCTCCTTCATAAGACAAGGGGTTTCGCGCATTTGTTTAAGATCTTTATTATACCAGACCACATGGTTATTATAAGTTGTTGTTTTTACTTTCTCTGTTACAAAGTACGAGAAACGTATAGTTTTTCTATTCTTTTTTGCGGAAATATCCGTTTTGGGGTCCCTAGATTTCATTTCAACAATTTCTGGATTTTTTTTTGTGTCTGCGGGTGTGTGTGTGTATGTAATGCATTGTATGCTATATACTAGGTTAGGTGGAAGAACAGTGTGTGCCAAACAGGTACACGAAACTGAACCTCGCCTTTTTCATTCTTATTAATCTATGTTTTACTTCAAGTTTCGCTATTGTATACATATGTAGAAAGAAGGAAATAAGGTTGTTTATTATTATTATTAATTGTGTAGTACCATATAAAGCGCATTAAAATAATTTATCTAACAGTGGCACTGGATTCCTGTAAGTTTAAATAGAGGAGCAGCAATGTAGAAAAAAAAAATAATTTTCCCATGTTCCGTGATAAATCGATCACACGGTATATATAATATCATAAATAACTTGAAAGTGCAACGTTTTCCACTGCAGTCGGTGGAGATTAAAGCTCAAGGCGGCCTATCCTCAGGAAATTGGTATATTAGCAAAAAATAGGTTTGTATTTAAGAAGGAGGAAAATTCTATAAATCATATATGATAACATCACTTGGCAAGCGATGGAATTCTCGAGTAAACATCGAGTGGCTTGTTTTATTATGTTTTTGGGGTCGTCGGCGAAATTATTTGGGGAAGCGTATAATTGGGGAAAATATTGGTGGGCGATAAAAATTAAATTGAATATACGGCCCTAATAATCTTTATTGCCCTAATTTCATTCTCCAATATCACTTGCAATTGTTATTGTATTTTATTGCTTTAAAATTTACACGTGTGCCTTTTATGGGCACCAATTAAACAATAAAATAAGGAAGTATCCTATGTTATATATACAACGTGCTTGTCAATTGCATTACATTTATAAACCGAGGCTTAAAACTTAAGAGAAACTAATTTGTGTCTACGTGTCGGGCATCTGAAACTTATCCTTACGCAATTTTGCGGTTTCTTGGTTTCCCTATTCTATTCTTTAAGCTGGGGAGATATATGGAGGAGATTTTTACGTGGTATGAAAATTAAGCGGGAAAAATAAAAACCTTCATTCTCGACAATGAGCACAGAATATATGAGTGGTTTGCATTTTCTACATAATATGTACGTTTGTTACAGTTTAGAGACAATTGAAGATACAAATTATAAATATGTATTCAGTTGATTATTATTTCAGTTGACTTAGTAAAACCGGAAATTAAAATAATTATATCTTTATATAAGAAAAATAGAAATTGATTACGGCAATCTATTGGGAATATTGTGAGTAATTGAATGTTAAAATAACCGTAGACAGTTCAGAACACTATTTGCCTCCTTCCGCCAATGGAAAATTATATAACCATCGAAATCTAAGTAAGTTTAAACGAAACATTTTTATTATTTATTGGTTCATGCACCCAAATCCAATGTTTAATTATTTTATGTATAATATACTATACCTATACTGTCATCAATATACAGGGTTGGGCAAATGTCTCGAAACACCCGATTTCTGGCCAAACGACTATTTTTTCTTATTACTTCTATGGTTTTATTTATTCTATTCACTGACGAACTTTAATTTTCAACAGCTACTCTGTGTTTCGAGATATGACCCTGTGTATTTTTACATTTTCAAATAGATACTTTTCCAACAAATGCAAGGATATAGGGTTTAGTATGTGTGTGTCGTTTTTTTCATTTTAAATTCTATATTGAGTTGGCTCTTTACAACGTTTTACACTGTTTTCTGAAAAAACAATTTCGTGTTTTTATGTTTCATGTCACTGACAGACAGTATCCATGTGGAATATTAACATTGCTGTTCAAGTAAGGGTGAACTAACTGAACTTGAGAAAATTACGTCAATGATGGTTAATTTTGGAGATGGGCGGAGATCTGTACAAGATGCATGCAATATTTTAAAGCAATATTGCCTCATAGAAATTCTAATATTTCTAAATCAACAGTTTCAAGGATTGTGCAAAAGTTTCACCAAATTCACAAATTTCAATTTTCATTAATTTTATATCATTTAAAAAAAAAAACTCAAGTCACACACCCACCAAACCCTGTATCATTGCAATTGTTGAAAATGTGTCTATTTGAAAATGTAAAAATATACGGAGTGATTGATTAGAATAAATAAAACTACTATATAACTATAAGAGATCTTTTTTCGAGAAATACTCATTGGTGAAAACTAAATTTATTTATCTTCTTTTGTTTTCGAGTTATAGCTGAAAATTATTTTTTTCCATTATCGATATATTTTTTTTAAATAATAATAATAATAATAATAATCTTTATTGCTCTAACTAAGGTTTTACAAAAGTCATATAATATAATATAATTACTATTACTATGTATATATATATATATATATATATATATATATATATATATATATATATATATATATATCCGAGAACTGATATTGCGGCATGATCTAACACAAATTAAAAAATAAAATAATACCTTCATGGTGAAACGGTGAATAAAAATGCATACAAAATAAAATTGAAAGTAAAATTACAATTAGAATTAAAATCAAAGTAACAATTAAAATTAAAATAATAAATTAGTGGTGAATAAAATATAATAAATATATACATATATGCACATTCAAGTACAGGGTCTTCATTTCAAAAGGAGCCACCCTGAATAACTTTGGATCTGAAGTAGTTACGGTTTTAAGAAAAAATACGTCAATTTTGTTTTCGAGGGGGAACTTAAAAAACACCATTTTCAGAATTTTATCTTTCACCCCCTCACCCCCAGCCACCCCATCTTTATAATTTCAAATGGCACCCCCTATTGTGCAATACCTCATTTTAAAGGGCATAAAAAATACTATCCAGCAAAGCAAAAATAATTGAAATCGGTTCATTTGTTTTAGAGAGAGAGGGTATTCATTGCAAAATAAGCCACCCTGAATAACCCTGGTTCTGAAGTAGTCACGGTTACAGCAAAAAATATGTCAATCTTTTTTTTGAGGGGGACTTGAAAACACTGTTTTTAGAATTTTACCTTTCACCCCCTCACCCCCAGCCACCCCATCTTTATAATTTCAAATAGCATTCCCTTTTATGCGACACCTCATTTTAAAGGGCGTACAAAATACTGTCCAGCAAATAAAAATTAATTTAAATCAATTCATTTGTTTCAGAGATATTCATTCAAATTCATCAAAATATGCTACACCAAAGATTGTGTGGCTGGGGCTGAAAGAAAAAATTATAGAAACATTGTTTTTCAAATTCCCCCCTCTAAAATAAAATTGACGTATTTTTGCTTAAAACCGTAACTACTTCAGATCCAAAGTTATTCAGGGTGGCTTGTTTTGAAAGAAAGACTCTCTCTCTCTCTAAAACGAATAAACTGATTCCAATTATTTTTACATTTCTGGATAGTATTTTGTATGCCCTTTAAAATGAGGTACCGCACAATAGGGGGTGCCATTTGAAATTATAAAGATGGGGTGGCTGGGGGTGAGGGGGTGAAAGATAAAATTCTAAAAACAGTGTTTTCAAGTTCCACCTCAAAAACAAAATTGACATAGTTTTTCCTGTAACCGTGACTACTGCAGAATCAGGGTTATTCAGGGTGGCTTATTTTGAAATGAATACTCTCTCTCTCTAAAACAAATGAACCGATTTCAATTATTTTTGCTTTGCTGGATTGGATTTTTTATGCCCTTTAAAATGAGGTATCGCACAGTAGGGGGTGCCATTTGAAATTATAAAGATGGGGTGGCTGGGGGTGAGGGGGTGAAAGATAAAATTCTAAAAACGGTGTTTTTTAAGTTCCCCCTCGAAAACAAAATTGACGTGTTTTTTCTTAAAACCGTAACTACTTCAGATCCAAAGTTATTCAGGGTGGCTCCTTTTGAAATGAAGACCCTGTATATAAGATACATACACATTAATGAAACGATAAACGAATAAGTTAATTAGAACTGCATATCACAACTGCATGCCTACAAAATTACTACTGAGATACTCTCCAAAATTGTAGAATGCGTTTTGTAATAAGTACTTTTTCATGCAACGTAGAAATTCTTTTCGGGGTAGTATTCTTACTTGAAGAGGAATGATATTATAAAATTTCGCTGCAAAATAATTCGTTGCATGCCGGGAACCAACTAATTTATGTTTACGTGGATAGATGTTCATTCTGTTTCTTGTAAGAAAATTATGTTTGGACTCATGTCTAATTAAATTTTGTTCTGTTTTTTTAATATATTTGACACAGGCTAAGATGTACAAGCAAGGTATGGTAAGTATATTATTTGCAGTGTACGCAATTCTACAATCTTGTCGATATGATAAACCTGCTACGATACGCACCGCTCTTCGTTGTAGCGAAAAAATTCTTTTTAAAATTAAGGAATGCCCCCAAGTTAGTATTCCGTACGTCATATGTGACTGGCAGAGTGCATGATATGCTACTCTCAGTACATCACATTTTAATGTGTTCGCCATATTGCGTAGTAGGAAAATGTTAGACGTTAATTTTTTGGCGAGTGCATTTCCATGATACGTCCATTTAAGGTGACTATCCAGAAACTTTGTTGTTGAGGTATCTGGAATATATTTTGTTTTGGTTTGCGCACAAAGATAAAGTTTTTGAGTTTTGGCTGTGTTTAATGTTAATTCATTACTGCGAAACCATAGTGATATGACTGCCATTATAGAATTATGACGCTGTTCGAGTGAAGTTAAATTAAAATCTTTCGTACTTATAGTGGAGTCATCGGCGTACAATACTATATTATGATCTTTTATATGATTGGGCAGATCATTAATATATAATAATAATATTGGTGATGGATTAACTGTAAATAGCACTCATCATTCAGCCTATGACATCGCTGTTCCAATTAACAGAAGTATTAATCATCTACAATCTGGAGAATGGATCTTCGACTTTAAAGGTGCCAATTATTCGCTATTAAATGAGTTTTTTGTGAGTATTGACTGGAATAATGTTTTATGTGCAAATGATATAGATGCTTCTAGTGAGTTGTTCTATAGTTTAATATACGATGCTATTGCTATGTATGTACCGTTAAAATTTGTCAAATCTAATAATTACCCAGTATGGTTTAACAGCGAACTAATTCAGCTTATAAAAAATAAAAGAACTGCGCATTATGAATATAAAACAAGTGGTTTACCAGCTGATTATCGGAATTTTCAGCAGCTGCGCATGCAATGTAAAACTTTGAGTAAACTGTTATATTCGGAGTATATTAAAAAGGTTGACTTTGATCTTGGAATTAATCCAAAAAAGTTCTGGAAGTTTATAAATAACAAACTAGATCGCAATAAATACCCTTCTGAAATGACTTTGAATGGCAAGTCATGCTCAACTGGTAATGGATGTGTAAATCTTTTCGCTGACTTTTTTCTTCTGTATACAGTAATGTCAATGCTCCTGCAAAGTCATTTAATTTTGTTAGCCAAGTTGATTGTACGTCATTTTTATTTAGTTTGGAAGATATTTTGGAAGGCATTTCTTCATTGAAAGCGTCTTATAACTATGGACCTGACGGCATTCCCCATTATTTCCTACAGAAATGTCAATTTACTTTAGCAATTCCCTTACATATTTTATTTTCTAAATCTATCTCTACCGGTAATATTCCCACTGTTTGGAAATCTAGTTATATAACACCACTATTTAAATCTGGTGCGCGTGACGATGTGGGTAATTATAGGGGAATAGCTGTCCAGTCTGCAATTCCTAAACTTCTTGATTACTTAGTAAGTAAACAATTGCAATGGGTTTGTAAAGAAATTATAATTGATCAGCAACATGGATTTACTCTTGGCAAATCAACAGTAACCAATCTCTTATGTTTTAAATCATTTTTAATAGATTCTTTAGAATCAGGAGCCCAGGTTGACACAATTTACACTGATTATGCAAAGGCATTCGACCGAATAAACCATTCATTGTTAATATCTAAACTCGCAGCACTTGGCTTTGGTAATCAAGTTGTAAATTGGTTATCAAGCTTTCTCATAGGGCGTACACAAACTGTTAAGATCAATGAATATGTTTCTAAACCTATATCTGTTACATCTGGTGTACCGCAAGGTTCGCATTGCGGTCCCATCTTATTTTTGTTATTTATAAATGACATCTGTGAAGTAATTAAATACTCAAACTTTTTACTTTTTGCAGACGATCTAAAATTATTCCACTCTGTTAATAATATCACTCATTGTGAACAATTAAATTATGATTTGCAGCAAGTGCAAAAATGGTGCCAAGATAATTACTTATATTTAAATTTTAAAAATGTGTTTCGATTACATTTACCAAGAGTAATAATCCTCTAAAGTTTTCTTATGCCATTGATGATGTTCAATTAGCCAACATTGACTCTGTAAAAGATTTAGGTGTCTTATTTGACTCTAAAATTACATTTAATTTACATATAGAGAAAATTTGTAATATTGCGCTCAAAAGACTTGGCTTCGTAAGTAGATTTGCTCGGGAATTTTCTCCATTTTGTCAAAAGATATTGTACTTTTCTTTAGTTAGGTCTATTTTAGAATATGCATCACCGGTATGGTCTCCTTACAATGAGAACGCAAAAATTAGACTTGACATGTTCAAAACAAATTCAAAAATATATTAAAATATCGAATGGATGAGCATGCTTATCTACTTATTGATATCAAGTCTCTACGCCATCGTAGAAATGTAATGGATTTATGTTTTTTTTTCCTAAGTCGTATACATTTTAATTATACCACCCGTCAAATTAATAGAAGCACACGGTTGTTTCGAGTGGAGTTTCACCGCACCCACAGTACCATTGACAGAATGATGCGTTTCTGTAATCTTTTAAGTAATAATATTAATTTTGATTTATTTTGTAACAATTTTTACAGATTTAAAGTTAATTTAAATTATATGGATTTAGGTTATTTAAAATAATTTTAATCTCTGCATATCGTATTACGTATTTTACTTATTTGTATATATATATTTTGTAAAATTGGAGATTTCCGTAATAAATTAAAATAAGGAATGCCTAATATTGACCCCTGCGGGACACCTACGGTATTACATAGTACATGGGAATATACATTTTTAAAAAATACAACCTGTTTTCTGTCCTGAAGGTACAAAGACAACAACTTGCAACTGTCAGGATGTATGTTGTGGGCATACAGTTTTCGCAATAGTATTTCATGTGATACACAGTCGAATGCTTTAGTCAGATCAAGGAAGGAGGCGATTGCATATTGTCCCGTTTCAAAGCAATCAATGATCCAGTCAGTGAAATTCATAATAGCATCTGTTGTTGATAGGCCCTCTCTAAATCCAAATTGTTGTCCATTTAATATGTTATTTAGTACCAGGTATTCGACTAACTGTGATTTCAGTAATTTTTCGAAAAATTTTGAAATTATAGGTAATAAACTAATCGGTCTGTAGTTTGATGGACAATTTGGGTCACCTTTCTTAAAAATAGGTATAATTTTTGCTATTTTTAAATTATTGGGGAAAACTTTCTCCTTAATACAAGAATTAAATAATAGAGTTAATGGAATAATAATTAATATTGCAGTCGTCAATATTGGATTGAACTTATGTTTATAATTTTCCACATTGCCATTTGATTATTTTTATGTTTTTTGATATAATTACTGTTAGCTTCAATTTTTGCTGTTTTGATTGCATTTAAATACTTTCTTTTGTACTTATTTTTAATTTCCACGTGTTCTGGATTCTTCGTTCGTTGGCAGGCACTACTCATGAATCTAAGATTTTCTCTCATGCATTTTAAGGTGTTGTTAAACCAGTGGATTTCTGATTTGTTTTGCGTACCTGTTTGTTTTATTTTGGTTGGGAATGCAGTATGAGATGCGCTTTCTAGTATGTTGTTAAATATTATTGTTTTTTCATCAGAGGATATACTATTGTTGTATAAAAATTGCCAATTTTCGTTTACAAGAAGATTATGAAAATGAATTTTCCCTTCCATAGTTATGGGTTTATATATATTTTTTGGTTTGTGTTATTTAGATTCGTTACATGACAAGGAAGTTGTGACTGCCATATGATCTGAGAATCCAGTTTCAATAGTGTCCGATGATAGTACATTCAAGTCTACGTTGGTAAAGATATTATCTAGGCAATTCAGTTTTCGCGTCGGTTGACAGAAATGACTATCAAGTCCGTAACAATTTAATAGATCATATAATTTGTATCTATGTGGATCTTCGCCATTGAATCGAACATTGAAATCGCCCGTCAATATTACGTCATGTTTTAGAAAATCAATGTTCTCAAATACTCTGGACAAGACATCTAAAAACACATTAAAATTACCTACAGGTGAACGATACAGAGTTAAAATTATGCAATTAATATCTCGGACATATATACCAGCAATTTCGCAATCACGCTCTACACAAAATTTTGTTAAATCAAGGGTAGTGCATGAGTATTTACTATTTGAAAGAATAATTACCCCTCCGTGTATGAATTTTTTACGTGAATATTGCGAACTTACTGTTAAATTATTTATATTAATTATTGTTGCTTCCTGCTCTGTAAGCCAATGCTCACACAAGCATACAAAATCATACTTATTATGGTGTTCCATTAAAAGTGCTTCCAGCAATAGCATCTTATTTCTTAAACACTGGACATTTAAGTGTAATAAATTTAGTTGTTTGGAGTACTTATCTTCTTGCCCCGTTGCAGATGAAATAAAAAACGGTGTATTACAACTCCTTTTGGCCACAGGGATGAATCTTCTATCTCCGCTAGTTTATCAAAAGGAACAGTAACTTTGAATGAACTGTATTCGAGTGGGTGTTTTGATTCCAGCTTCTGGCAGGTAACTTCTTAGAAATTGTTGTTTTTTAAATGGTCCAGTAAACTGCGTTCATTGGTTTGTGGATTTAGACGATATATATGCACATGAGCCTTTTTTGCTACACCAGTGATTCCTTTTACATTTTCGCCTTTACCATATATTATCCTCCTTTTCTTTGTTTTTTATTGAGAGCTGTTTTCCATTCGGATATTGCGTGATCAGTTACAGGGGATTCACTTTGTTTACTTGAAACGAATTCCATGTTTGCATTAATTACTTGTTGTTCGGAAGCAGTATTTTTATTATCAGGTTTGTGTGTTTGGTTGCCTATCACTGCATTTGATTTCTGTGCGATCGCCATGTCGATGTCGGGTGCAATAGGTTGATTAATCTCCTGTTCTTGTGGTGCTAGATTAATAATTTCAGTAAGTAATTTTCGTTGATTTTGAATATGCATGATTTTTTCCTCAGTTCCATACGGTGTCGATCTTGGTATCATTATGTTTTGTGGTTTTATGGTTGGATATCCTGATTCATTCCGAGAGTTTAGCGTCAACTCCGCCGTGCTCGCATTATAATGTTTGGTTATGGGTTTGTTTACAACTGCGGATGACATGCGAGACATGCTTGTTGGATTTTCCTTATTGTGCGTCTTTTCCAGCATTGTTATGTACCTCATCATGATATACGTCTTTTCGCGTAATTCGCGTATAATTTCGTTTTTATTACGAATGATTTCTCTCAGGTAAGCAGCTTCATCTTTATTATCAGTGCTACCCCAGTCTATCTTTTCATGGGTTGTTTGTTTGTTAATTTCTACACTTGGATCTTGTTGAGTGGTGATTAAATTGCAAATCTTACCATTCAGCGAAGGATCGTGGTCTTTCATATCTTCGTTACTATTACTCGCAGTACGATTTTTTCTTTTTCTACACGTGGGTTCATGTAATTGCAGGCACGATTTGTGAAGAGTATTAGAACACAATTTACAAACTGCACTATTCACCACAGTAGGTTTTTTACATTTATAACAAAGTATTGCATTTACTTCGTTGACAATATCAACAGAACAACCGTCCTCGCGGGCGGCCATTTTTATTGAAATGTCTCAGTTGTTTATCATTTAACAATAATGAAAGCTATATGTTGTTGAGGCAGTTTTTTGAAAAGAATAAAATAAGCTTAACAGAATTCCGATATCTTCATTAATATGAAAGTTATAACACAAAGTTTTGTTTTTTTAAATACAACTTATAGTTGGCTTGGGCCTATTTTATTAGTTTTTTTTTTTTCTCTTTTCATGAGCCGCGTGCGAAAAATAGACGATAGTATATAATCAATTCTCTTCGCCGAGGTTCTCCAATTGATTGAATCATGCTTGGTACAAATTCGGATATTTAGAGGATCGACCGCAGCAATTTGAGAATCCTCCAATTTTTTTTATATTGAGTTGCCTGTCGTGTGTAGTCTGTGAAAAAATGTAATTTATATTATGTCCATGGTGTAAAAAGGCTATGTGTTTTAAGCACTTTTTTACAGAATTTTATTATTATAATGATTGTGTGTCCCAAAAATAATTGCTCATTATTTTCAATCAGTTTATTTTGGAGATCAGTGAAGGAATTTTTCATGATTTTATTTTTTTGCATTTGATCAATTCTTTCAACCCATTAAACGTATGTAAAAAAAAATAGATGGGAAAAAAATTAGAAAATAAGAAAAATAAATAAGAACTTTTCAATGAAATGCACTTTGTTGATACCGCACACATCTTTTTTTAAATTTTTATGACTATAGTTTCGACTCTTACAAGGTCATTATCAAACAGACAGATCCTATAATAGTCGAACCTATAGTCACAGATATGAAAAAACGTGTATGATATCAACAAAGTATATTTTATGGAAAAGTTCCTAATCACAATGTTTCATTTCAAGTAATGACTTCCACCATCAATCATAAAAATAAGAGAATTATATTAAATTTGTTAACGGCACTTTTTGACGAATTTTCTAACTGTAAAATGTTATTACAAAGGGGTGGACAAATCAACCCCTATAATAGTTTGCACCAGAGCTTTTAATGCGTCCACATTTTTCTTTTTAAAACATTGATGCAAATGGAGGGATTCAATCTGAAACTTTTTTATCTCTTGACATTTTTTTCTAAAATTGTTAGTTTGACGCAAAAAATAAAATAATCCTTAGACACAATTAATATAAATTCACAAAATGGTTATTATTTGTTAAGAAAAATCAAAAATCGTCAGAAAGTGGATATTTGAAGTAAAAACGATTTTTTCCCTTAAATATAGAGGGCTGTTACTGTTAACTTTGAGGGGAAGAGGTTTTGAACAAAAAATTATATGAAAGACCTTTCATTTTTGATGAAAAATCGCCCTTTAAAATCTTTCGCGTCAATTTAGAAACACCGTGCATATAAATGAATTTGGGGTAAAATTTTCTTTCATTTTTGTTGAACCAGAAATGAATAATTTTACAAACTTAATTGATAATGCTGGAGGATTTTATAAAATATATCATTTTTTCTATTTTGCGCCTAAAACGGAGTCATCAATGCAGTCATATGGGTTCGTTAATGGCTCGCCGAGTGCTTTAATAATTAAATTTTTCAAGGTTGGTACCGTTGCTTCAAGTTGATTCAGAGCCGACAACCTGTGCTAAATTTTCGGCGAGATGGTTTTGAGGTTATGTGATGTGTGGAAATCGCAAACGAATTTCAAATTGAAATGTCAATTATTAGTGTTATCAACCAACATACAATTTTCTAAATATGTATGGCCGATTTTTTAATTAAAAAATGGAGCAAAAGGAGCAAAATAGAAAAAATACTGTAAAAAACTCGTTCATAAAGCCTTTTTTCGCACTGTACAAATAATTAACTATTATTTAATCTGGATTAAATCACTGCGTTTGAACCACAACTAATTATTATTAAAATTTTTATACAACCTGAGAATTATAAGCCTTAGCAAATATTTACGAAAATTATTCTATTATTTTAAATATTTCTCTTGACTTTGCAAAAAGTCGTGCAAGTAATAATTCCTTTTTATTATTTTTTATTGTAATTATTATAAATCCCATACTCAGTACAATAAAAATAACATTTGCACACGATAAAATAAATTTCCCCAGAAATCAACTTTCACTGCGATTTTCCAAATGAAAAAATCACGTATATTCCCTTTCATCCCCAAAGGGGTTCCGTATGTACGCATTTGTCGGTAAACACATATTAGGACTTGTAAAACGTTGCTGATAAAATATAGCACACGCACAAATCCAATCCTTAATAACCAACAAAACGTGAATTATTGCGTCGACAACCGTAATAAAAATGGATATTAATGTGCCATTTCATTTTCCTGCAAGTCATACTTACAAAACATGAAATTATTTTACCATTGTTCATTTTAGACATTGACATAAATATTTATACATTTTATCCCAAATATATTAATGTTTTTATTGACCAGAAACTACAAACATTTGTCTTGAAAATTCACGAATTGTGATTATTAATTACAAAATGTAAATATCTACCGTGAGATCAAAAAGTCGAAAATAGTTGGCAGCCCTTAAAACATAAGTTAACTGACAGAAGTTCAGTGGTATCAATGACAATGGGGATTTTGGCCCTGAAATTTAAATAAAACAACTGGAGAATAAATTTTAAATGCATTATTAATTGTGATTATTAAACTTCTGAAAATAATGACTAATGTTTAAAATAGGTAAAGTCAATCAATGTATTTGACAATATACAGTACGAACGTTGGCTGTAGAACGCTCCAAATAAAAAATTCCCCGATCATCTGCGGCCAAAATCCTCCGATACGTCAACCTTATTTTTTAAACGCAGTTTTTGGATTATAGTTATTTTAGGAACTTTTTTTCAGGACGAGCGCAATTAAACAATAAAGATCTTTTTTATTTATTTTTTGTTAAAAATAAGGCGTAAACAAAAAAATATTAAGAGTTATAAATTCTTTAAAAATAATGAGTTGCTTTGAAAAAATAGTAAATCGTAAAAAATGTGAAGAACAAAAAAGTTCTATGTAATAATGTAAACAGCATGTCCTCTGGAGCACCTTTGTACTTGAAGAAATTTCTTGAAATTTTTAAACAATGTAGTACACCATATGTAGTTGTCAGAAAAAAAAACCAAATCATTCTCGTATCCCATTTTCGAGATATACATTAAAATATTTAAAAAATCTTAATCTTTGACTTGCTGTATCTCCGAAAGTATGTAATTTTTCATATAGATGAATTTAGTTAATTTGCTTTTTTTGTCTCAGGAATACACTATATCATTTTGGTGGTGTCTTTTTTAGACACCTTGTATATTGCACAATTATAGATATAGATAGAACTAACCGTGAGAATATTATTAGTCTTGAAAGTGTTCCGACAGGAATCCCTTTTTTTGAGATTGAATATTAATCTGATGACACGTTTTTGGGATACAAATACTCTTTTTAGGTTTTTGCCACACCAAGCCAATATATTATAAGTTAAATGCGGATATACCACGGCATAATATATGTTCATTACGATTTCTTTTGAAAATTTATTACATATTCTCATTATAGCAAAATAACCACTATTTAATTTGCTAGATACGTGATCAATTTGCTATCTACAAAACTTCCTAGAAATTTAGTGCTAGATAAGGTGCCATTTGTCGGAGTAATTGGAGCTCCTCTGTTGAAAAATTGCATCTTAACTGTCTATTCACTATTTAGAATTAATTTGTTTTTAGAACACCAGTTTCCTATTTCATAGTTTGTTTTCCGAATTTTATCTTCCAATTCAGATTGGGTTGGCGCTGATAAGATAATTGACGTGTCGTCAGCAAAGTTGACCATGTACCCTTGGGTAATAAACTCTCGTAGATCGTTTATAAAGAGAATAAACAGGAGTGGTCCTAATGTTGATCCCTGTACTATTCCTTTGGAGAGCGTGTATATGTCTGATGATGTGTTATTCACATGGATGTATAGGTGTCGGTCCGAAAGAAAAGAAACAATTAGTTCAAGCACATTTCCCCGGATACCAATTGCATATAGTTTTTCGCGCACAAACTTTACATCTATAGTGTCAAAATCACACGAGAAATCATAGAAAAGACCACTCACGCACTTCCCGTCATCTAGATTCCTTGTGACCTCTACGGCGTCGAAAGTTGCGGTTTGGGTTGACTTTTTCTCTCTAAAACCATGTTGATGTTTCGTTATTATGTCATATTTCTTGAGGTAGTTCCAGAGTCTCTTCACAATAATGTTTTCAAATATCTTTGAAAAGCAGCATAATATGGATATAGGCCGATAATTCTCCTTTTCCAGTTTAGATCCTTTTTGAAAATAGGGACTATTTTGGACAATTTAAGTTTGCTTGGAAACACCCCAGTGCTGAATGCTAAATTAATTAAGTGCGATAGTGGTTCAGCTTAATGTGCTATCCCTTTATAACCTTTACTGGAATGTCATCTTGTCCAGCGCTGTTTTTATTCCTGAGTCCTTTAACCATTTCCATCACTTCTTCTGGGGTTGTTGGTTCTAAGAAAATCGTGTGCTCTACCAATGTCGATGTTGTACAGTCCTCAGATAAGTTATTTTTAAAATGGTTTATTAGTTTTAACTCGGTTACTGTAGAGTAGTAATTTCCAAACATATTACCGATTTCATTTAGATCCGTTGAGATAGTACCATTATTATCGTTGATTTTAATTGAATCTCCTTTTTCATTTCTGCCCAATTTTTCGTTGACAATTTCCCATATTTTTTTTTTTCAGTTTGTTTGGTGTATTTAGGATTAATTTATCATAATAACATCTTTTCGTAAATTGAATAAGTTTATTATGAGCCTTTTTGTCGCAGTTGTATTTATCTCTGGCTTTAATTGTCGCCAGCAGTTTCATGGCATAAAATTACATTTTTTAACTTTTCACTAGATATCTTTACTTCATTGCTTATCCAGTTTTTTGTTTGTTATTTGGATATGGTGGGAACTTTCTGGGGCAATATATGTTAAACAGATATTGAAACTCCTCAGAAAATGCATTGAATGCCGAGTCTATATCATTTGGATTAAGATCGGGTGCCGAACTTCCGGCCGACACATTTATATTAATTCAAATTCTGTCCATCCCCACTGCCTATTACGAAGTTTGCCGAACAGGATTCTTCAGAAAGAGGAAGTCCGATTTTTTTAGCATTGTGAGCTTGAACAGTTTGCCTTTAGACAGGAAACACAACAATTCGACAGTCCGTATTAAAACGGATTTTAAAAATGTGTCTTTCAGATTCTACATGACATGAGTTTGGTTAGGTATAACATATTCGCTAAATTTACCATATTATGATGATAATAATACTTACAATTACCGCTTATGTTTTCTTAAAATATTAATAAACTTATTACATCTCGGAACGATGAATGATACTTTAGCTATTTCAATTAAAAAACTACAAACTACAAATTATGTTGCAATTATAAAACATTTTAACAATTACTAACATTATGTTACTATTGGAAAAAAATCACAAGTTTGTACACACCTGATCGGAACTCGATTGCTTCGTGAATAAAAAAAAAATATTTTATGAAGAATACATGAGAATAGTTATAATTGTGTTATTTATGTTTAAAAACACAGGTTTGCAAAACAAGGTAAATAGGGGTGATTTGATGAGAAAGGAATTATACAGTTGACCTTTTTAATGTGGCTCAACAAACAATCAGTGACAGGACACCTCTCACACTAAAATATTTAGTATAAATTCAATATTTATTTTTTTGTAATTCACTTGATAATGACGGTAACACTTCGAAACTGGAGTAGTGTAATATTTGTTTAGATTTATAACTGTCTTCTCACGTTAAATATTTTTTTTTACAATAATCGATGGATTACGCATCCTCTTCATTAATTACAGTATGTTTAAATAAATCAAGACTTTTCTATATTTTAGAATAATGTAATGTGGTGTAATATTTTTAATAAAATTTCACATATTAGAACGTAGTATTTACTCTCTTACACTCTTTGTTTATGAATGTTTTTCATCAACATCTTGAAACAAAGAAATCTAATTTTTACAAAATATTTCAGGTTTTTATCTATAATAATGAAATTATCTGTAGTAATACTCTTAATACTTAGGAATTGACAGTTATATTACAATTATTGTTGCAGTGACAATGGGTATTAGTTTGGCAAGTAAAAAAATCCGGAGAACAAAAAAACTGGAGAATTTTTCTGCCAAACTAATACGATTTGTTAATACTACAATTTGAGAGACTGTCAATTAATAAAGACGAAGAGTATTCGATCAGATAACTTTCTTGTTCCTTTTTGAAATGAAAAGTGCTCTTTTTATCATTATAATATATTGAGGAAAAAAAATGAAACACTTTAAATTCGTGAAATTGGGCGTTTTTCGCCCAAAAACGTGTTTTTATTTGTCCGTGGGTTGAAGGGTTTAAAAAGGGATCATTCCAATCTGAGTTTACTGCCTTAAAGTAGTGCCAAAATGGGTTTTTTTTTCCTGAAAGAATCATTAAATTTGGTTGAAAAGTCACTGAGTTATGTGCGAAAAAACTCAAAATGCACTTTTTTTTTAAATACCCATAACTTGGTGCCAAATCGTCGTAGGAACTTCGTTCTTTGAGTCCTGCAAAGGGAATTAATCAAATTTTAATGCCTTTATGGTGGATTGAGTCGACAAAAATTTTTCAACTCCGGAGACATCGTCAAAGTTGGACATGGTTTCCAGAAAAAACTTTTTTTTTTCAGGGGCGCTAGAGGGGGCGGTAGGAGTTACGCTTAATGTAGCGTGCATGACTTTAAAGAAGACACTTCAAAGTTTTTCGTCCTTAAAGATTCATCAAAATCGATTGAAAATACGCCGAGTTATGGCGGTTTGAAAATGGTCAAAATTTCGCGAATTTCAAATGTTTCATTTTTTTTCCTCCAGTGTATTATTGTTAATGTAAATTTGGTGTAACGTTTTTGATTTCATAATTATAGACAAAAACTACAAACAGTTTTATATATATTTTTTTATATAAAAAAGTTTTTGAGAAACATTTATATAATTAAAAGATATCTATTTTTTGTTGTCTTCAAGGTAAATACCCACTTCCGGTGTACAAATTTTTACCAAAAGCATTAAAAAATTTAACGAAATTAAATGCATATTGTTACTGAACTCCGCGTCAAATCAAACAAAGTTTGTTGATTTGACTGTTCTTTCTAAAGTGAAATGACCGGATCTGAACTTTCACGGACGATTTTTTCCGCAATTCTCATTATATATTTAATTGTTGCAATTTTTTATCGGACGAGTAACTTTATTTATACGGCTTCCATTAGTCGAACAAGACGAATATTACGAATTTCAAAGTCAAATAGATTGAGACTTGAATCATTTGTTATTAGAAATAAATAAATTATGAATTAGATTAAATATTATTTGCCACAATTTAAATTTTTTTAAATATATTGGAATTGTTTAATTAATTTAAGTGGAATAAAAATTGGCTATCGAATGTAATGGTTTTTGTCAGATTTAGCGTGGAATATCACACACGAAAATTCACTATTGCACACTATTACACATGTAATCAAATTATGAAGCACATTTTTCTGAAACACATCATGTAAAAAACCGAAAGTTCGACAATGGTTTGTTTAACGGCGTATTCCTCATGAGTATTTCTGATGTTAACTCCGAAGGGTTCAAAACGAGTCTGGCCGCATGGATAAACGAAGTTCCGAAAAGTTGTGGGTGGAGCTTATCGCATCTTCGGGAAAAAATCATTCCCCGCACACTTGAGGGGGTGAAATACAGTTTGTCGGCCGAAAGTGGCAGACCCTTAACAACCAAGTTCCCCTACAAGGAACACTGAAGCAGCAAACTTCACAAATTGCATTCTTCAATTCATTCCAAATGGTGTGTTTATTTATGCGTCTTACGTATTTTTTTATTTCTTTCAGACATTCAGGGTATTTGTTTATTTCAATGACAATATATAAAATTTGGACAAGGTGGTCAGATAAATTCAAGTTAATATTTTTGGATGAAAAGTTGAATGAATTCTCGTGGGTTCACTTATTTTGTTGATTAACTTGAATGACATGAATATGTCACAAAGCATTTTCTTATCTAGTGTGTTAGCCAAAAAGTTTATATTAAAGTCTCTATACAGGATAATGCTGTCATATTTTTTGTACATTGATGTGAGTGAAATACCAATATTGTTACAGAAAACATAATATACACGTTGTTTTTGCATTTATTGTTGTTGAAGAGGCAACAAATTCTACACATATATGATTTATTGTGTTATCTTCTTTACACGGAAGGCTTTCATCGGATAAAATCATTGCACCTCCAGGTTCATGATTTTTCCTCGTGTAGTGACATATTCTGTGATATCCGTTGACCGTCATGTAATTTACAGTGGTTTCACTACTCCACTGTTGTTAAGCAGATTATTTGCGGCTTTTCGTTTTGTATTGCACATTCTATTTCATCGGTTTTGCGAAGGAGACTTCTTATGTTTTGATGCAATATCTTTATTTGTTTATTTTGTTTCTTTCTGGTGTTATGGTCGTCTGGTGAGTTGTCTCAGTTTTTGAAAAAAGCTGAAAGGGCTTACTTTAATACCTTCTGGCCATATATTTGGGTTATTAATCAGCTCTCTGTGTGATTCAGGAACCCCAATCTTGAAATATTTATATTTTTCAGATGACCATCGGTCTATCCGCTCAATGGGTTCAACAACTAGATTCACATTTTGAATATGGGATTTCAAGTAAATTTTTAATTCGTCTCCTGTGTACTCGTTTTTAAATTTTCCTGCGTGTAGCCAAAATCTTTTTACTTCACTATATACTCTACTTGCACCGTAGATAATGTTATTGTTCTTTTTGAGTTTTCGCATCGGCCGTTACTAGATTTATATGAATATTAGTTTTCATTAGCGTTCATTGAACTGGTTTGTTTTCCGCAGTCAGCTGGTTTGGTCTTATTTGTAAAAGTGCGCTCAGATGTATTATTTCTCTTTTGGCTATTTTCTTTGCCAAGTTTTTCTGACGTCGCTACACTCGGTGTTCTCAAATATTTTTACTTGACTCATGACTCATTTAATTGTGGTTGATTGTTATTTGCCCCACTAGAGGTCGCGAGTGTATGACA
Source organism: Ocypus olens (assembly GCA_910593695.2). NCBI lineage: Eukaryota > Metazoa > Arthropoda > Insecta > Coleoptera > Staphylinidae > Ocypus > Ocypus olens. Next base: position 7,461,357 of record OU343064.1, read on the forward strand.
AGCAGATTCCGATATATTGTCCATTGTTGTATGATTTGCAGATATCTGCATTAATTTGTGTAATAAATTGATTTGGTCTTGCTTAATTAGTTCTTTTAGATACTTAACTTCGAGCTCTGGGTATTTCTGGGTTGTGGATCCTCCGGCTCTTGGAAGTCCATGTCACTTTCTACATTGCAACAGTTTATGTAGTTATCATATAATTTCACGGCTTTTTTAATGTACTTTACGCATCCCGGGTGCACTAATGAACCGCACTGCCACACACTTTAGACCGGTAGACGGTACTTTTTTGCAGTTTCGGCAGGGTTTCGTTTGCAGCTCACTAACTACGTCTTGATCACCCGACGCCATGTTTGATATCTACGAAGTTGGAAAAATTTTGTCGACTCGATCCACCATAAAGGCTTTAAATTTTGATCAATTCCATATGCAGGACTCAAAGAACGAAGTTCCTATGACGATTTGGCACAAAGTTATGGGTGTTTGAAAAAAGCGAATTTTGTGGTATGTTGGCTCATAAGTCCGAAGTTTTTCGGCGAAATTGTTTTCGTTTTCACGAATGCAATTTTCTTTGCATATTCTTTGAGATGTACACGAAAATTCATTGTTTTGAGCGATATCATGAATATCGCATTTTGTACCTTAGAACTCCATTAACAAAAAACTTTATTTTAGGTCAAAAAAGGCTCACTTTAACGATCTCTGCAGAGTCGGAAAAAATGTGGGCCTGACTCACCACCATTCTTCTATTTTTCCATTAGTCCAATAAAAACAAACAAATTACACTGGCGGAAAAAAAATAAACACTTGAGATTTGAAAATGTTTTGCTAATTTTCAAATGGCCATAACTCGGCTTCTATCCAACCAATTTTGACGTTTTTTTGAAGAATCAAAATCAAAATGTGTCCTCTTTGAGAGGTTTATCCCTATTCAATGAGAGGGCTCTACGCCCCTCCAAACGAAAAAATAAAAAGACCCCAAAGTGCACACCCATAACTTTGTGCCAAATCGCGGTAGGAACATCGTTTTTGAGTCCTGCACAGGTAATTGAACAGATTTTAATTTTGGTGGATCGAGTCGACACATTTTATCCAACTGGATACACGTTGCCATCTTGGACGTTTTTTTTCCAAAAGCGTGTTTTTTTTTTGTTCGGGGGTTGTAGGGTTTGAAAAACCAGTTTCAGTCTCAGTTTACCCCCTTAAAGTAGGTCCAAAACGAGATTTTTCCCTAAAGAATCATCAAATTTAGTTGAAAAGTCGCTGAGATATGTGCGAAAAATCTCAAAATGCACTTGTTTCAAACACCCATAACCTTGTGCCAAATTGTCGTGGGAACTTCGTTCTTCGAGTCCTGCGTAGGAAATTGATCCAATTTTAATGCTTTTATGGTGGATAGAGTCGACAAAATTTTCCATCTCCATAGACATCGTGAAATTTGGACATGGTTTTCTGAAAGAAATTTTTTTTACAGGGGTGCTAGAGAGGGGCGGAAGGGAAGGAAGTTCACATGCATGACTTTAAAGAAGACACTTTTTTTTTTGTCCTTAAAGGTTCATCAAAATCGATTGAAAATACGCCGAGTTATGGCTGTTTGAAAATGGTTGAAATTTCACGAATGTCAAGTGTTTCATTTTTTGAAACAATATTGAGTGATATTGCCTCAGTTACGATATGTCATAACACACTTATATTTTCCTAGGGAAATATGAAGTGCTTATATTTCCCTAGGAAAATATAAAGATGAAAAAAATGTCACTAGGAGCTTCTCGCAAGAATTGTTTTAGTTGCTCTCGGGACAACACCTCCGATTTCTTAGGAAGGTTTCCTTTATGGATTTTACTGCTTTGGATTTTACCGGAACCAAACATTCACGGTCTTTCGTCGCTTGCGCTAACACCTAGTTTGACATTTCACCAATTTATGAAACAACGCAAAAATCAAACCAGTCAACTATGATATTTACAAACAAGGCCCTTAGCAACGTTACCAATCCGACAAATTCAAAAATGTACAGTCCAATATTTTCCTATTTACAGAACAATATTCTTTCAATCAGAAAAAAAAAACTATTGATTACAACACGGGAAATATGAATACATTTCCCTTGGTTGTCTATACATCCCTCGGGCTCCGACCTCGGGATGTAACTAGCCAACCTCGGGAAATATTTAATATTTATATTTCCCTAGTTCTAATAATAGCTATAAACGCCACCCTGGCAAGATTTAGTTTCAATATGTCTTTAATTTAAGCGAATAAATGTAAGGTCAAAGAAGAGGTTTAGTAGATAACGGGAGTTGTAATGCAAAAACGCGCTCGTGAAATTACGCAATTTCTTTCACTTAATAGTTTCCAAATTAGTCTAATTATATAATATTCCATTACGAGTAAAATTAAAATTTTGCAGGTTGTACCAGCCTGGTGCCATGCAAAATGTTTTTGATTATTTTGATGGCGAAAACTGAAACACAAACAATTTTTAAGACATATTTCGAAAAATATTTTGTTCGAAAATGCCAAAAAACCTAAAAAGTAAAAAATAATTTAACACAAATAGTTGTATTGTTTTGTTCGCACTCATTATTTTTACGTATTAATTATAGGTCCTGTGTAAATATATAAGTCTTAAATTAAACTTTTTTTGATGTGAGGAGAGGAGAACTTCATAGACACCCCCGTAGCGGGGTAGTGGTGGATTCACCTGAAGGGCACCTACCAACTAAAACCTCTCCTTAGAGGACTCTTGAGAATTGCTATCCCTAGGCACGTGGCGTTTCCTAGTCTGACTGTGGATTCTCATTAGATGTTTGTTTGATACCGACAACCCAGTCCCTGGCCCCTAAGTTGGCTGCAAGGATGGAGTGGGGGTAAGGCTCTTTGAGAATAGAGGGCCTAATAGGATAATAAATCTCTGGGTTTTTTGTGCCTGCATCCAGGGTTTAACCGGTGGTCTGTTGGGAACCACGTTGGTCGAGGTGGATGGAGCAGAAGCGTTCAATAGCTGTCAAGCACCGTTGCCCCGGGTCAGATATGGGTGGCCTGAGAGGCATTTCTTTGCGACCCATCGTCTTTTGTTGTTCCTGGTTTCGAAGGAGCCGCCGGGCCGTCGTAGGGATTGATGGTCCGATTGGTCAGTATTGCTTGACTGGTCGCCTTTTTGGCCGGTTCGGAAGTTGGTTTGGGCGCGGACGTCGTTTGTTGCTGGTCGTCTGTCGTCTGCCTCGGCGGCGTTGTCAGAGGGTCCAACCGAATCCTCCTCTTGGGTGTCGAGATCGGTGATAAAGCTGTTGGGACTTTTTTTAATCATCGCACTCGGCGTTTTAGATTTAGATGAAAGCTCAACGCTTTCCGCATTACTGTACTAGCTAATGCGAGTGTCCTAGCTGTGGTACCTCCTGATGGTTTGTCGGAGGAGAGCTTGCCTCTGCTTCGTTCGCAGCGCGTTATGAAGGGTCGTCGCGTCTTTGCCCTAGGAATACTCTAGGCGCATCCTCTCTCGTCGGCGGGTACGTTAGCCCTTGCTGGTGGCGCGCCCATCCCTTGCCGGGGTGGCGCGTCGGCTCATTCGCAGGTCTCGCGTTTGCTCGTGGTCGCTAGGTGGTATGTATGCCTATATTTGGTTATCTAGCGTCGGTCCCCACAAAGTAAAAGTTCAAAAACCGTAAATCACTTTATCAATTTTACTTTAATATTATTAGATTGTAGCTTTGACGATGCCAACAATTACTAAAGAAAATATTAATTGTTTGGGCAGTAAAGACGAACAGTATGATTATATTTACTTTTATTGAAACTTTTCGGCTTGGCTTCTTGTAATTACCAGTTATTATTATTTATTCGTTTACGGCCAAGCCATTTTAATTACAATAATTACAATATAGCATTATATAGATACAATATAAAAAGTTCATTCATCTATAGTTGATTAAAACAAAAAAAAACATTATGGAACCTCATTTGCTCCCGTAATTTTCAGTCTAAAAATTTTAATACTGTAACATTAAAAATTACTTCCAGCAATTTTAAATTATCATGATTTATAATTTTTAAATATTTAAAATATTTTTGTGATTGTAATAAATCACTTTTTTTAAATCATACTACAATTTAAAATTCAGATGGGCAATCGCTTTAGTTCAGGGTCCCAAGAACGGCTTTTATTTTAAATTACCTTAATATTTTCTAGAGGCTTGGTAGTTTTACAGTCCTGTTTCGGTCTCTCGGCCATTCTCAAGCACTGAGAAGTGTTGTTTGTAAGGACTGCAAATAACCACGACACCCAAAACGTCGGACTAAATAACGTAAGATAAACTTTCTAATATTCATTACGTTTCAGCAAGTGTTCAAAGAGAATTCAATCAAACGTGCTAAAATTTATAATATAATAATATCGCTTCTGTATATTTAAAATTATACAGTATTTACGTACGGAATTTCCTTGTTAATATATTCATGTTCTTTACAATGTACTCCGTATTCTTTCAATTCACCTAGAAATGTTAAATTTTTGATTTTTCGTCTCGCCGGGTATGGGGACGTGATATAAAAATAGAGTTTAACGTGTCGAATGAGATGGTAGAATAGAGAAAAATCTGGTTTAAATCAATATGTGCTTTTGCCTCCGGGAATTGAAATATTGTAGAGCTCTCTTTTGCGGCGCTAGAACTGCCCTAGAAGATATTTTATTGCAGTTGTTTTTTTTTCTGAATGATGTATTGTGTGCTAACTCAATTAAATTGCACAATAATATTATTAATTTTTTTGATATCCAGCTTGTAATAAATACAACTCTTTTTAAATTAAACATTGCTTTTTACATTTAGAACATACGTTTTAAACAGGTTACAAGCTATTCAATTCAAAGTTGTCACCAACCTTACTGACTGAACTGTTAATAACATGTTGCTATATTCATAAGAAACACAGTAATATCGCCAGTACCTGTGTTCGCGTCGCCCTTTCCAGGCCCTGGACTCCGTCCGCGGGCGGTCGCGATGCGCTCTATGTTTCGTTCCCACACAATGCCAAATCCAGCATAGAGAAAGTAAAATAGATCGGCGACTCTCTGTATAAAATATTTACCACATTTTTAATTCGTCACTGTAGTCATAGGATGGCGCTGGCGAAGCAAAAGCGCGTACGGGTAGAACGGGTTGCAGAGCTAGTGGGTTTTCAAATCTCACAGTACTTGATTAAAATCAAATGTAGGAGTAATAAGAAGTCATTGATTAAAATAATATATTTATTGCAAATTGCACAAATGGTTACTTAGAGTATAATAATAATATTATATATCGATATCCAACCAGCAAGTAGAACATTTTGTTCCCTTCCATTTGAATGTGGCATGGTGTTTAATAACATTATTTCTCACACACTTTAGAAAATGAGGAGAATCAAACGATGGAATTATTTCCTCGTCACCTATGAGAAATAAACGATAACAATATTTTGTCCCAAAAAATGACAACATGACATTCAAAATTTCATACAGACAATAAAGAAATGTACATGTAATAAATATCACTCACCGGTTCCTTTCTAGCAAAGGAATGCATATAAGTCATTCTGTTGCAATTTTTGCAGGATTTAATGGCACAATAACGACTCATTATTTATAATATTTTTATAACGCGAAGGATATTGACTAATTTCTCTTCGTTTTAACAGACGAAAAACTGAAAGGAATCGAATATTCACATACATACGGTTTTGTTTGTTTACATACAGTGCATTTTATTTAAGTGTGGCCATAGGGATTTACATGGTAAAAATTGTACCCCATGTTAAATTTTGTTGTCGTGCAAGTTTGAAACATTTTTTTGTTTTTATCAATGAATCAAACATTTTTCTACGAAATGTTCATTGATAGAAGGATGTAAACATGTAATAATTCTTTATTTTCGCTTTCAAAGTTGAAATTGATAACACAAATAATTAAGCCAAAAAATCAACTTGGGGCAAATGTCATAATGTTTGCTGTCAAGTAAATGTTATAAAATCGCACTAAAGTTTGTTAATGTGATTTTTTTCAAGAAAATGTCTGTTTATAACATTGAAGAACGAGCAGAAATTGTAACAGCATACATAAAGTCGATACATTGCGGACAACTTCGCTGCGGCACATCTAATACGTCCTATTCCTAGTAAGACTACAGTGCTTAAAATGTACGAACATTTTTCGAGATAAGCCCGAAAATCTTGAGGAGTTAAAGATAAGAATTACAGAAGCTTGCAACTCCATCACAGTGAGGGTTGCAAAATACTCGAAGACATTTTTACGATCGGTTGGGTTATTGTTTGGCAATGGAACGAAAGCATTTTGAACAATTTCTTTAATAAATATTTATGTTTACATTGTGTTATTTTTTAGTTTTATTACTTCAATAAATTAAAAAAAACATTGACTAAACATGTTTACGCAGATTATAAAAAACTTTGCAGCTAACTTAATCAATGTTAAAACATGGTAAAATATACATGTAAATTCCTATGACTACAGCTATAATTAAAGAAAAACGCTCTGTACGCATGCCATAACAACTTCCGAATATTTTTTAGTAGTAGAAAGAGGCTTTTCCTTTAAAAAATATAACACGCTTTACCTTATAACCTTTACTTGTCAATAAGCATTATGACATTTACGCCAAGTTGATCTTTTGGCTTAATTATTTGTGTTATTAATTTCAACTTTGAAAGCGAAAATAAAGAATTCTAACATGCTTATGTCCTTCTTTTCCCAGAAAAATGTTTGATTTATTGATAAAAACAAAAAAATGTTTTAAATTTGCACGACAACACAAGTTAACATGGGGTACAATTTTTACCATGTAAATCCACACTTAAATAAAAAGCACTGTATACTCGGCCTCGCTGATTATCGCTTGGTGTTCAATGATTTACGGACGTGATTTCAAATTGTATTAGCAGGTTGGGCCATCTAGCGTCATTTGCTGTAACAAATTCTAGCCTGTTTGGCGATACTTACGCCATCCCATGTTTCCAGTGCGAAGCTCCAATGCGAACAATTTATTTCGTATGGAGTGCGCAAGGCATGACATCCAGTCTGAAGAGACTTAAGCCTAAAACAGACGTTAATTACCCAGGTTACAGGTTACATAAGAAATACATTAAATTGAATGGCTGAACATTATGTTCAAATAAAGATAGATAATAACGGGCGTATTGGCGTTTGTGTTTATTTTCGTGTTCCGTATCAACCCACATCGTTACTTCAACGTTAAATAAGAACATAGATTTGATACCGGAATACTGCTTATTGTATTCCAAATTACCAAAACAAGAGTGGCGAATTTTAACGTTGTACAGGGTGGGTAAAATTTGACGTTTCGATGGGGGATCTCGATAACTATAATAAATAGAGAAAAACGGATAGCGCATCCTCGATCTTCTTTTTTGGTGAAAAACTCAATGGTGAAAACTAAATTATTTATCATCTTTTGTTTTCGAGTTATAGCCAAAAAAATTTTTTTTTATTTTCGACATATTGCATCATCTCAGTTGTTTATCATTTGACAATAAATAAATATGTTGACGGCACTTTTTAGAAAAGAATAAAATAGGATTAACTGCATTCAAATATCTCCGCTAATATACCGGGTGACCCAGGGATCTGTAAAAGCCCCATAACTTATTTGCTATTTGAGAAATCGACTTCTAGTTTTCTTGAACTGGTACCCTCACTTATTCTACATATTTTTAAAATATGTATATTTTTGTACAGGGTGTCCCAATATACATAACAGAACAAAGTTATGTTTTTTTAAATGGAACACCCTATATTTTATACTTAATTTTCAACCCTCTTGAGAAGCTGATAAAAATAGTATCAGATACTATGGGTCTATTATGGACGGTTGGTTAGTTATGGGCCAATTTGTGGCAAAAACATGTGCACATTGAAAACATTGCAGAAGCGTTCCTGGCAAAGATAGCATCATTATTTATACATTAGAAAATTTCCCACATCATAAAGAATAATACACATCGGCTTTGGTTCTCTTTTATTCATAGTGCTATACAGGGTGTCAACATACGCAAAACAATAAATAACTATTTTTTTTTAATCGAACACCCTATATAAGTTGCCGCCAATCTATGGCATTTTTAATAAGCTTTCCAATGATATACAGTTTGTATAACAAAATATTAAGGATTCTTGAGATTTATCAATAAAAACATATTTTTTTTGCCACCTTCTGCTGATTTTTCGATTTTCAGTCAAAACTATGCATTTTCGGGAAAAATTATAGGAGACCAAAGTTGTAGAGCGAAAAATTTTGGATCGATATTGGTCTTTCAACTTTTGAGATAATGCGTTCATTGCCCGCCAGAACGCGCAAAATCGTGACCGTATATGCATTTTAGCGTTTTCTTTTCAGATTTTTGATTAATAAATTGCACTACACTTGATTTTTCGCACCCTCTAGCAGCAAAACAAGAAATTATAGGGAAGTTAAAATGGCCTATATCGATTGAAAATGTTCCGCTCTACAACTCTTAATAAAAGCAATTTTTGCCAAAAATGCATAGTTTTCTCTAAAATCTATCCATGTATCGATTTTTGCGTTTTTCAATGGTTTTTTGCATTTTTAGCGAAAATTATGCATTTTAGGCAAAAAATGCTTCTTTTAAGAGTTGTAGAGCGAAATATTTTCGATGTAGGTCATTTAAATAATTCTATAATTACTCGTTTTTCTGCTAGAGGACGTGGGAAATAAAGTATAGTGCAATTAATTAAGAAAAAAATTGAGAAAAACGCTAAAATGCATATACGGTCACGATTTTAGGCACTCTGGCGGGCAATGCACGCATTATTGGAAAAGTTGAGAGACCCATATCGATCGATTTTCCGCTCTACAACTTTGGTCTCTTATTATTTTTTCAGAAAATGCAAAGTTTTGGCTGAAAATCCAAAAATGAGCAGGAGGTGACATAAGAAAAATGTTTTTATGGATAAATCTCAAGAATCCTTAATATTTCATTATACAAATTGTACATCATTGGAAAGCTTATTAAAAATTCCATGCATTAGTGGCAAGATATATAGGGTGTTCTATTTGAAAAAAAATAGTTATCCAATATTTTGCGTATGTTGACACCCTGTATAGCAGTATGAACAAAAAAGAACCAAAGCCATTTTGTATTATTCTTCATGATGTGGAAAATTCTTTAGTGTATAAAAAATGACGCTAGCTTTACTAGGAACGCTTCTGCAATTTTTTCAATGTGTCCTTGTTTTTGCCATAAATTTGCCCATAACTAACCAATCGTCCATAATAGACCCATTACTATTTTTATTAGCTTCTCAAGAGGGTTGAAAATAAAGTATAAAATATAGGGTGTTCCATTTAAAAAAACATAACTTTGTTCTGTTATGTATATTGGGACACCCTGTTCAAAAACATACATATTTTTAAAATATGTAGAATAAGTGTGAGTACCAGTTCAAGAAAACTAGAAGTCGATATCTCAAATAGCAAATAAGTTATGGGGATTTTACAGAACCCTGGGTCACCCGGTATATTTTTTTTAATGCATCTGCAAGAAATTATAGTTTTTCCAATTTATTAGAAATGATTGGTATTAGCATTGCTTAAATATATACAGTTAGACAACGGCTGTATAAAATAGGGAAAGTCCGAAAAAGATGCGGACTGTAGATGTCGCCAGAGTCTAAAACAATGGTGGGGAAACTTTTTTTAAGACGGGCCATTTGTAATAACTAGACAATCGTAGCGGGCCAAAGAATAATGCTTAATCGTTAACTAATTTATGTGTTCTATAAACATATACATATATTATTACATACACTTATTATTTTAATAGTAAAAAAGCAAAAGGTAACAAAACTATAAGCACAAAATATAAAATGAATTTAGTGTAGTTCTTGATGTGAAGTATTATCACTTTATTTTCTGGTGTCATTACTGGTTGATGGTGCATGAGAAAAATGAAATTGAGACTGTTTCATCAAAATTTCATCATAGTCCGGTTCCATTTGCGAAGCAGAAATTCTTAAAACTGATGAAAGGTGCTCATCTGTAATTCTGTTTCTTAAAGAAGTTTTCCTAAGCTTCATTGTTGAAATTGATTTGTTCGCATATATAAGATGAGCCGAACATTGTCATTATCTTCATTGCATGAGTAATTAGATTTGGGAAATTATCTGGACTTAAATTTTTATAAAATTCTAGTAATGGTACTGTATGAAAAGTTTGTTTCAGGAGAGTATTACAGTTCAGTACTATTAACTCAAGTTGAAATTTTGCATCAACTTCTTCGTAATTAACATTGAATGGGGTCGCAAAAATACTAAACTCTGGTTCCATTTTTCTAAAGTCCTGAAATCTCCTTTCAAATTCTGTAGATAGTTTTCTCAAATTAATTTTGTATTTTTTAATCTTATTGTTTGATATAGTGAATTTTAAAGATTGTATTCTTGGAAAATGAGAAAAATCAGATTTAGAGATCTGATTAGCAAATAATAATAACTGTAATTTGAAACTTTTCAGGTATTGCCAAATATCGTGAAGAAACTGATTTTTTCCTTGCAATTTGAGATTAAGTTTATTCATGTGTACGAGGAGGTCTGTGAAAAATGCGAAATCAGAAAGCCACGTTTCGTTTTCTAAGACGTCAAATTGATTATAAATGTCTTTATCAAGAAGAAAATTCACAATATCGTTTTTTAAATCCCAAATTCTTTCAAATACTTTTCCAGCACTTAACCAACGAACTTTTGAATAATACATAATATCGGAATGCTCAGCATGTACGGACTCCAAAAACTGTTGAAACTGGCGATGTAATAATCCTCTGGGACGAATCATATTTACTAGTTTTACAACAATATTAAATATATGGTCAATATCTAAAGCCGATTTACAGAGAGCATCCTGATGTATAAGGCAATGCAAAAAAACAACATCATTTTCCGGATACTTAGAATTAAATTTCCCAACAAATCCTTGATTGATTCCAACCATTTTAGGAGCACCATCTTTAGTTACATTACATAGCTTGTCAATAGATAAACGAAGTTTATCGATGCAATTTTCAAATTCACAAAATATATCGGCACCAGTCGTTGTTCCTTTCAGTGACTGCAGCCCTGCAAGTTCTTCTGTAATTTCAAAGTGGGCGTTGATTCCTCTTACAAATATGAGTAGCTACGCAGTATCGCTGATATCTGTACTTTCATCCATGGTAATTGAATAAAAAATAAATTTTTGAGTTTTTGTAGTTAATTGTGAAATTAGATTTTTATCAATATTTTCAATTCTCTCGGTGATTGTTCTTCTTGAGAGAGACAGTGACTGAAAATCCTTTTTCTTGTCAGGGCACATAATATCGCACACATCTATCATGCACTGCTTTATAAATTCACCATCTGAAAATGCTTTATTAGATTTAGCAATATTATAAGCCAACACATAACTGGCTTTCGTAGCGCATCTTTGAGAATGATTAGCTCTCTGAAATAATTGTTGTTGACTTGATAAATTTTTTATTAAATCTTTCGATTTAATTTTTTTCACCTCTTCACTTAACGATGAGTAGGAGTGGTTTTCATGTTTGCTCTTGAAATGGCGTTGAATGTTATATTCTTTTAAAACTGCAACAGTTGTATTGCAAAGTAAGCACACAGGTTTTTCTTTAAATAAAGTAAAGAAATATTTCCACGTCCATTCTTCTTTAAAAACTCGACATTCTGAATCCACTTTTCTTTTTTTAACTACCATTTTAGACGTTACCTACTACGGAGAACAACACACAGAAACGCAATTGACGAAAGCTTACTGCTAACTAATGCTCTTACGTGGAAGTTTGTTGAGGCACTGGGAGTTTGGGGGATTACACAAAGAATTACTCGAGTCACAGCGGGTCGTTGCAGATGACTGACTAAGTCGCTAACTAACTGATCTTCGGGCACCTCGCTTGTATTTATACCTACCTGCGAGAGTGTCTGGAAGTTTCGAGCGAAGATGAGTCATCTGTTTCGTCGGATGGATTTGTCCAGAATACTATTGTGTTTTGAATATCGCCGCAGGTAGTTTTTATGCGGGTCGTCACATTACGAAGTAAGAACGCGTTCAAACATTCTCACGACGGCACTCTTAACCGGGCCGGATTAAACTTTTCTGCGGGCCGGACTTGGCTCGTGGGCCGTAGTTTCCCCATCACTGGTCTAAAACATCATATTCGTAAGTAGCACTAATACGCTAGTAATCAGTAGGTGGCAGTCGCGGCAGTCGCTGGAAAGGAAACTGAAGGTTGCAATCTAAATGCCAAATGTCATTTACATTGTTTGGTAAACAACACGTGGTTCGGCTTTTGTCTATTTAATGTATGTTCTATTGTGATTACTTTTTTAAATTAATTAATTAATTAATTGAACGATATTAAAAAGCAATGTCGGCCAATAAGTGTCAGTTTCTAAATTGTAATAAAAACCGTAAAAAATTTCCCGGACTAAAAATGTTTCATTTCCCTAATCACGATCATGATCGTTGCAAGAAATGGATCTTACATTGCGGTAAGTACTTAATTTCAAAATTATAATAAAATACTCCGTTTGGATGTAATTAAACAATTATTCATCAAATATAACGTAACCTCCTCATTATCCATTCCTCTCTAATAACCAAATTGGACTTATTGATTGACACTGGAGGCGTTTACTTCGTGATACATTTTGAATTATAAATAAAACACTTTCTTTGTTAATATCACACGATTTATTAATAGCGACTATAGTTTTCATCACGTACTGATCAAAAACTTTTAGTTTGATAATGACCAGTACGTGATCAAAACTATAGTCACTATTAATAAATCGTGTGATTTTAACAAAGAAAGTGTTTTATTTATAACAAATTGGACTTGATTAATGGTGAAATTGGGCTAATTAATATTTATTCATAATGACGTGATTATTTATCCCTAATAATTTGGTTTAAATTAAGTAAATATCTACAATACTGGCATAACGACGATGTAGAGAAAACGTGCAATATATAAAAGAATTACAACTCTCAATAAAACGAAATGTAGCCTGAATACATGAATATTCAACCTGTTCGTAACTCTGCAAGCAAAAAATTAAGTCTTACTAAGACTATAAACAAATAACTTATTGCAACAACTACTTCCCTGGCTAGTGCCACGCCGGATATTGAATGATACAAAAGAAATTTGCATGTTTATATATACTAATTACGTAAGAAAAGTTTGACAGCCCAGAAAAAACCGCTATAAAGGGGCGTCGGCCGACCGGCAAAGAAAATTTGCCCAAACATATGAGGAGGATTTGAAAGATCGCGTCCCCGGAAACTCACCCTTAAAACGGGGGAGGTAGGGTTAAACCTCACCCCTTATCGGGGCCTTACTCAGTAAAATTTTGTTAGTTTTTGCGCCGAAGATCGACGCCCAGATAACCGGTCCCGTCGTTTCGTTTCACCCCCACCCCGGGGGTTGATTTTTCAAACGCAAATTTTCGATTTTTGCACGTTTAAAAAAATATATATATCTCCTCCGTAACCGCTGGAGCTGGACGATCCCGGTATATCTTAAAATAATCTTAAAAAAAATATCTAAAATTGATCGAGCCACTTTTTTGAATTTTTGCCCCGTTTCCGAGATATGATTTTTTAAAAACCGGGTAAAACATTTTTGTTTTCTTCTTTTAAGGACGTATTTTTTTCTTTTCAAGTAGAAAAGCTGAAACCTTCAGGGATGGCAAAAGGGATAACTGGCTTTCATTGGGATTTTTTCAAAATTTTTGGATGCACCCCTACGCGCCACCAACGCCACCAACCCATGGGGTGGTTCGGTTTTCTTCTTTTAAGGACGTATTTTTCTCTTTTCAAGTCGAAAAGCTGAAACTTTCAGGGATGACAGAAGCCAGTCATCCCGGCTTTCATTGAGAATTTTTTCAAAATTTTTGGAACCACCCCTATGCGCCATTTCCACCCTCTTGGTTCGTTTCTCTTCTTTTAAAGACGTGTTTTTTCTTTTAAAGTCAAAAAGCTGAAATTTCCGGGGATGACAGCAGAAACTTTTTCAAAATTTTTGGAACCATCCTTATGCTCCATTTGCACCCCCTGGGTTCGTTTTTCTTCTTTTAGAGACGATTTTTTTTTAAGTCGGAAAACTGAAACTTTCAGGGATGGCAGAAGATATTTTGTCAACATTTTTTGAACTCCCCTACGCTCCATTTGCACCCCTGGATTCGTTTTTCTTGTTTCAAGGACGGATTTTTTTTCTTTTAAAGTCGAAAAGCTTAAACTTTCAGGGATGACAGAAGCGATGGCTTTCATGGGGAATTTTTTCAAAATTTTTGGAACCACCTACGCGCCATTTGCACCCTCTGAGTTCGTTTTTCTTTTTTTAAGGACGTATTTTTTTCAGGGATGACAGATGATATTTTGTCAACATTTTTTTAACTACCCCTATGCTCTATTTGCACTCCTGGGTTTGTTTTTCTTTTAAGGACGGATTTTTTTTCTTTTCATGTCGAAAAAATTATATTTTCAGGGATGGCAGAAGATATTTTTTTTTTTTTTTTTATCTAAGCTTAATTTTAATGTTCCTAGGTCCGCGTCTCGTCATGCAAGGACTTTCTCTTATCGTACACTGAACACGAATCATTGCCTTAACTCTCCTGTCTATCGTCTCTCACGTCAATACAATCAGTATCAAAACTTCATTGATTTATATTCTCCATTTTTTATGCCCTTTAAGACATCTGTTATTGTTTGTCTAGAGAGTTTTTGTTAAACGTTTATTATCTGTAATTGTATTATTGTCTTATTTATATCACTTGTCATCTATTTGTACTTTTGTAATGTAATGTAATTTTATCTGTATCATTAGCTTAACTTTATATGCTTATATTACTCTGTAATTGGCCCTTGTGGCTGTTGGGTAAATAAATAAATAAATATTTTTTTTAAATTTTTGAAACTACCCTTATGCACCATTTGCACCCCTTGTGTTCGTTTTTCTTCTTTTAAGGACGAATTTCTTTCTTTTAAAGTCGAAAAGCTGAAACTATCAGGGATGGCAGAAGACATTTTTTCAAAAATTTTGGAACTACCCCTACGTGCCATTTGCATCCCCTGGGTTCGTTTTCCTTCTTTTAAGGACATTTTTCTTTTCAAATCGGAAAGCTGAAATTTTCAGGGATTGCAAAGGCTTTCAAAAAGAAATAAAAAAAAATAAATAAAAAACAAAAATGAAAATGAAAAATGAAAAATAAAAAGTGAAAATTGAAAATTGAAAATTGAAAATTGAAAATTGAAAATGAAAATGAAAAATGAAAAATGAAAAATGAAAAATGAAAAATGAAAAATGAAAAATGAAAAATGAAAAATGAAAAATGAAAAATGAAAAATGAAAAATGAAAAATGAAAAATGTAAAATGTAAAATGAAAAATTGAAAATTAAAACTTGAAAATAAAAAATGAAAAATGAAAAATGAAAAATGAAAAATGAAAAATGAAAAATGAAAAATGAAAAATGAAAAATGAAAAATGAAAAATGAAAAATGAAAAATGAAAAATGAAAAATGAAAAATGAAAAATGAAAAATGAAAAATGAAAAATGAAAAATGAAAAATGAAAAATGAAAAATGAAAAATGAAAAATGAAAAATGAATAATGAATAATGAAAAATGAAAAATGAAAAATGAAAAATGAATAATGAATAATGAAAAATGAAAAATGAAAAATGAAAAATGAAAAATAAAAAACGAAAAATTAAAATTACTTTAGAAAAAAATTATGTTTTTCATTGATCGCGCAGCGCATTTGTCGATCTTCACCAATTACTTTGCTTAATTCATTAGAATAGTTGCTTTTACACACGCTGTGGCGTCGTCCGTTACCAATTTAATCGCTTAATTTTAATGGGCCCCGCACAGACGACGGTTCAGTGTAGCGGAGCCGTCATCCGTCACCATTTTAATCGCTTAATTTTGATGGGCCTCGCTGGACGACGGCGCAGCGCAGCGGAGCGGTTATTGGTCACCCGTTACTTTTCTTAATCAATCAATTTATTTGTGCTAATAGACAGTACATTTTTACACAAGTCAATTAAACAGTTTAAAATAAAATACAATACAATAAAATACAATTAAACAGTTTAAAATAAATAAAATACAATAAAATTAAACAGTTTAAAATAGATAAAATTCAATAAAATACATTTACAAATACATTTTTACATTTCACAATTTCACATAAAGAACACAATTTCACATACATCAAACTTAAGCCTAGCAAAAACTAGTTATTACTAAATGCGAATTTGCACTGAATGGAGATAAATCTCGAAACGCGTCTGCAGATGGCTTTTTACTTAATTTATACATATTTTAGGGTTCAGTTTTATAGTTTAAAGTTTTCAAATTCAATTTAGTTTAATTTTCGGGAGAGTCTACGGATGATGAAGTACGAGTATGAATTGATGGTAGAGTACTCATATATTTTAACAAAATCGTTATTTTAATGTTGTAAAATTTATAAATGTCAAAGCTTTATAGGTATTGTAACATTCATTGTATTCTATCCCCAAATATAACTCGTAGAATGATTAATCCTCGTTAAAGCTATCAGAAAATTGTACTCGTGCCTTCAATTTTTATCGGCTTTAACTCGGTGCTATCAACAATGATAATCATAGCACTTGTTATATTACCCCCAAGAATTTAACAAATAGAATTTTATAATCTTGATGACAACTCTTATATTGCAATGTTTTATTTCGTTTTGTAGTTTCTTGCAGCACAAAAACTCAGTAAACTGCTTCCACTGGGACTCTTTATTACCTGCGGTTTTTCTAGATGTCATGTTTTTCAACCATTTCACTGTTCGAAAGTGCATCCGAACGATTTGCTATGTCCATTTTGACGTTTAAAATTCTGACAGGATTTCAATAAATGATCACCGCCACTTTTGTTTTTTATCGTCGCTGTGAGACACACCCTACTATGTACTTCCTTGCATCTGATTGGCTGAAAAT
The DNA here is from genome assembly GCA_910593695.2 of Ocypus olens. NCBI lineage: Eukaryota > Metazoa > Arthropoda > Insecta > Coleoptera > Staphylinidae > Ocypus > Ocypus olens. The sequence goes on from OU343064.1 coordinate 7,478,409, forward strand.
ACATTCTAGTAGGCCATGAGTGGTATTTTCAGTTAATGAGATGCAATGAAGGCATCAGTTACATGTGTACGAAACTAATGATAAAAACAAAGGAAGCGGTAATCGGTGATAATTTATTGTGGTCCTGTCAGAATTTGAAACATCAAATGGATGCTAATGTAGCAAACCGTTGGGGCATACGTTAAAGCAGTAACCCAAATATATTAAATTTGTGTCTATTCGATACAGTGCGCTCCTAAAGTTTTGAATATATTCAGTAAAATCGAAATATAATATTTTTGGAAAAAATCCTCGATCAGATCGATTTTCTTTTACAAAAATACACATTTTTGCATGAAAGTCGATTTTCTGTCGTCATTTGTTTTTGAGTTATGACGTCCGCCATTTTGTTTTTAAATGGCGACCCTCTATTTTTGTTCTAGATTTTTAGAGATATTTTCATTGTCGAACTGGCAGTATAAAAATATTGCCATCTTACATCAGACATTTTTCGAGTAAATGACAATTGAAGGTGAAAACTTGATATTTAGAGTTTAAAAAAGATGACCTTATTCCAGCACTTTTTTCCAAACAAAAATGATCTTGACCTTCCATATAATCATATACCTAATACAAAATGGTTTCAACAAGACAGCGCACCCCCGCACTAGGCGCGTTTTTTGACAATTGCTTTACGAATAGATGGATTGGCAGATGAGGACCGATAGAATAGCCCGCGAGAGAGATGAATGCGCAGAATTAGCCTGGAAAATATTCGAAATGTTCAAGAAGAATTTCTACTTGCCCGAGAAAAAAAAACGCCTATTTCGGGTATGCGCCGTCTTGCTGAACCCATATTGTATTATTTGGAAGGTCAAGATCATTGTTGTTTCGAAAAATTGCTACTACAAGCTCTGGAACAAGGTCATTTTGCAAAAACTTTAAATATCAAGTTCTCATCTTCAATTGCCATTTACTCGAAAAATTTCTTATGTAAGATGGCAATATTTCTATACTGTCAGTTCGACAATGAAAAGATCTCTCAAAATCAAAAACAACATAGGGGGTTGCCATTTAAAAATAAAATGGCGGACGTCATAACTCAAAAACAAATGACGACTGAATATCGACTTTCATGAAAAATGTGTATTTTTATAAAAGAAAATCGACCTATTCGAGAATTTTTTCCAAAAATACTTAATTTCGGTTTTACTGAATATATTGCCTTTGTTTTATTTTAGGAGGACCAAAAATTTGAAATTACGCCACTAGTGATTTTCTTTCAAAATTTTTTTTACGGAAATATCCGTTTTAGATGCCATTTCATCAATTTATGGAAAAAAAAATTGTGTCTGCGTGTGCGTGTGTGTGTGCCTGGCTGTGTGCGCTGTATCTCAAAAACTAATAGAGCAATTGATATGAAACTTTGAACATACGTCTTATTTGATAACCTGAAGAACTGAAAAGCTTATGGTAAAATTTAGTACACCGGAAGTGGGTGTTTACCTTAACTTTTTTTTGTTTTTTGTCAATATTTTCTTAAATATGAAAAATATCAAAAAAACATTTAAACAAGCATTGAATACAACAAAGAAATGAACATATTTTGCTTTAAAATATTTTTCATAAAATCATTGCTATTCGAGAAAAAACATTATTATTTTTTTTTCAATTTTTGGTTTATAATTATGAAACGATAATAGTTACAGCAAATTTGTGTGAATAATAATTGTAGAGAATTCCAAAATAAACAGCTTCTAAAGACTAAGTTTTTTTCTAAATCGCGTTAGTTTTTGAGTAAACCGAGTTTTTAAATTTGAAGTATAATTTTTACATCTTTCATAATTTTGACGTTTTAAACGTCAGTTTCATCCGAGTTTACGCAACGCTCGATGTAAATTTAAAATACGATTTCAATATACCATGAAAACGTAAATATAAATGGTTACGATACCATCAAGTCGGAGAAAGTAACATGATGGCGACATCACCATTTTTTGTATTTTTTACAGGAAATGCCGCCTCGGCTACACTGTCATCAAAAACAATGTGGACTAGGTATGTGTGTGAGGACCATTTTGATGTAAGTCAGTTTGTAAATACAAACAAGTTGTGGTTACATCATGATGCTTTACCAGTGTCTTATGTCATTATAAAACCAAAAATATTATTTCCTACAACCAGCACATCAATTGATCAATTCAATTCTGATAAACATCTAGAAGTAAATATGTCTACAAAGACATATTCGAGGTGTACAGCAAAGAGGGAATTTTTTGAAACTCCATTACAACTTTTGTCATGATCAGTTAGTTCAAATATTAGTCCAAAAAGTCGCCAGTGGTTAGTTGACCTATCAGACTTGCCCACAATTCCTTCTAGAAGTGAAATAAATAAGTCATCACGTAAAAGGGCATGTGCACCTTCTGTTGAGGACACTAAAAAAAAAAACTAAAACACACGCTACAAACAAGCAAAGTAACTTTACGGAACAAATATGTTCAGTTATCAAAATTAAGAGCCACAAATAAACGGTTAAAAAAATCAGCTTTGTGCGATCCATTATCTTCTTTTCAGTTCCAGTCGTCTGCATCTAAAACATTGGTGCAAGTTCATCATAAACGCAATACAAATTGGCATAAAAAGGAAAAAGAATTTGCTATTAGTTTATTCTACAAATCACCTGCAGCTTATAAACATCTACTACGTCAAGGAATTGTTCTTCCAGCTGTATCAACAATAAGAACTTGGCTCGGCACATCTAAATTTAAAACAGGATTGAATGCACTCCTGTTTAACCAAATTAAAATCAAAGTTGATGCTATGCAAGGTGATTAAAAAGTGTGTTCTATATGTTTTGATGACAAAAATGTAAAGAAAATTCCAAAGACTTTACAGAGGATTGGGAAAACTTGGGCCAACTGCGGAGTTTCCAAACATCTGCACAAGAAGCACTTGTGTTTATGGCATGAGGAATATACTCAAAATGGAAAATTCCTTTAGCTTATTTTGTTTCAGCCAGTGGCGTAAAGCACGATAATCTTAAGCTATTCATAGAACAACCCCTTACTGAAGTTAAAAAGGTGGGTTTGATCCCAAAAGCAGTAATATGTGATCAAGGTGCTAATAATCGTAGTGCGTTTAGGAATTTGGGTATTTCTATTGGTAACCCATTCTTTATTCATGAAGGCCAGAAAGTTTTTGCATTGTATGATACACCCCATCTTTTTAAAAGCATTCGTAATAACATGTCAAATGGTACATTTCTTTACAATCATAAAAAAATTATTTTGAGGACATCAAAAGAATATATGAAATTGATCAAGATGCTGCAGCAAGGGCGTTAATTAATATAACACCAGCCGATTTAAACCCAAATTCATTTCAGAAACTCTGTAAAATTAGCTCTTCAAGTTTTAAGTAGAACAGTATCAGCAACTTTACGAACAGCTGTTGTTTGTGGCAATTTGGATAGGGAAATGGCACTTGAAACTGTTTATTTTGTTTCTGCAGTAGATAGGCTATTTGATTGTTTAAACAGCAGAACATTATATAATTCAAATCCACACCTCGTGCGCTATCTAACAGAAATCCAATAATTAAAGAAACTTTGTTGGCAAGCAAAGAAATTTTCCAGAATATTGTTAAAATTAACCATAAACAAAAAATAAGTCGACTTATCACAAGTTTACTTAAATAGATAATAAAACTTTTACAATTACTTTTTTAAATACGACATAGTTTCTAGGACATTTTTTTAATCGTGACAGAATTCAGAAGGACAGTCTGGGGCTGCCGGGGTAGGCCCAGTTTTTTATGTATCGAGCACGGATTATTATGACACTTCTTGTGGGATCCAAGTTATTTCAAAATATGTATCAAGTTCATAAACAATACACAAATAGGTTAGCATCACTATTATAGATGTTTTGTGCTATTTATGTGCAAGATATGTGTATGCATGTATGTAAGGTGACCCCGAAAAGTGTCCTCGTACGTGTCCTCCTTTTTGATATTTGATCCGTAAAAAGTGTCCTTCTTAATATTTAAAGACTAATCTCTTACTTTTTTATGTAAAAAAAATGCCAGGCGTTAATTTAGGCGACAATTGCCTCTTTAAAGAAATTAGAAGACTGAATGTAAAAATCAACATGTTGAAATTGATAAAAGGAAATATTCAGCTATTTCAAAAATTGCCATATTCCATGTGGAATGTATTTATTCCCTGAAACTAATGCAGCGGCTGAAATAGTTTTTCAATTGCTAATAACTTTTGGACGTAAGAAATCAAGATTGATTGATGATATGCTCTCTGTAAAATTCAATATGAAGGGTATTTCTTTTTCAGATATTTTGAATATATTGGGCCCTATTTACACTGAGAAGAAATATTATTCCAATGGAAAAGTACTCATTTACTCAATAATTTATCGGCAATTAAGTAGTGATGGGCCGATTCGGATGCAAATAATCGGCGACTCCGATTATTCAAATAATCGGTGACTCCGATTATTCAAATAATCGTTGAGTTGATAATCGCGATTCGGAATCGCATTCCGATTCGGATTCGTATTCCGATTCAGAATCGTATTTCGATTCGGATTCGTATGACGATTCGGAATCGTATTCCGATTCAGAATCGTATTCCGATTCGGATTCGTATGACGATTCGGAATCCTATTCCGATTCTGAATCGTATTCCGATTCGGATTCGTACGCCGATTCGGAATCGTATTCCGATTCGGATTCGTATGACGATTCGGATTCGTATGACGATTCGGAATCGTATTCCGATTCAGAATCGCATTCCGATTCGGATTCGTATTCCGATTCAGAATCGTATTCCGATTCGGATTCGTACGCCGATTCGGAATTGTATTCCGATTCGGATTCGTATGACGATTCGGATTCGTATTCCGATTCAGAATCGTATTCCGATTCGGATTCGTTTGACTATTCGGAATCCTATTCCGATTCAGAATCGTACTCCGATTCGGATTCGTACGCCGATTCGGAATCGTATTCCGATTCGGATTCGTATGACGATTCGGAATCCTATTCCGATTCAGAATCGTATCCCGATTCGGATTCGTACGCCGATTCGGATTCGTATTCCGATTCGGATTAATATTCGGATTCGGATTCGCGTGGCATATCAACAGTTCGACACTTCAGTACAGTATAAAAACATGTTTGGCATTCGAGGTGAGACTAGTAAATTTGGTAGATTTAGAATGTCTAAACATGTGGATCACTCATCGCTTGTTAATATTGGTGTCGATCTTCCGTAAATCGCCATTTGGAGATTTTCATACAAATTATTCAACCAATTATTCAATAATTTCATTAATTTAAACACTTTCTGTTATTTCTGAAGATTTAAGTTATTACAATTCGAACAAATATATTTCTACTGTTAGAAATAGGATAGGAACATTTTTACGTTCTCCGTTATGAAGTACGGGAAAGTACTTTGATCGTGAAAATTAAAAAAATTACGGAAATATCCGTTCTGAGGTCCCTAGAGGCGATTTCAAAGATTTCTGTCTCTCTTTCTGTGTGTGTGTGCGTCTGTGCTATATCTCAAAATCAAATAGAGCAATTGATATGAAACTTTGAATGAAAAAAATTATCATTCTTGGTTTATAATTATGAAACGATAATAGTTACAACAAATTTGTGTTAATAGTAATTGTAGAGAATGCTAAAATGGACAATTTATAAACAATACTTCTCTTTGGTTTTTGAGTATACTATTATAATTTGAACGTCAGTTTCTTCCGATTCTAGAAAATGCTCCATATACATTTAAAATATGATTTTAATTGTAATGTAAATATAAATGGCTATGATACCATCAAGTCGGAGAAAGTAACATGATGGCCACATCACCATTTTTTATAATAAAGTAAGTCAGGGTCTGGTACAAAAAAATAATGCTCTATTTATTTTATTGAATACCCAACAGGATATACTATACATTTATAGGTAACTATTTAAAAAAAATAATTTATCCAAACATTTTGGCAACAACCTATTTCTTCCGTCATTCGTCATCTGACCTGTTTTAGAAAAAACGCGTTCTGAAAGCACCGACGTTGCGGGAACATTTAAATATTTTGTATGGAGGCGATACAACTCGGGCAATATTTTTTCATGTTTCTCCCAAAAGAGTAGTGGATTTTCAGATCTATTTACGTGGGGCATTTCTAAATATTGTTTTATTGTAGATTTTACTGTAGTACTGGGAGAAATAAAGGAATTTGATTTTGGAAGTTTATCATCAAAAAAATCCCACAACGGTGAAGAAGCTAAATCTTTCTCCAAATGTATTTTATTTTCTGTTGCAAGGTTGGGAGACGTAATGTTTAAACTCACTAGTTGCGCAATCTCTTCGCTAACCCATTTTTCAGCATTGTGCGCAGCATCCTCGTGATAGAAACCAGTCTTTTTAAATCTTGGATCCAAAAAGGTTGCAATGGACGTTATTTTGCTGGTTTCTGCAGCTCCTAATCTCCGTTCGATCACTTTAACTATCTCCTTTTGAAGCGTCTGCCCGATTGGAGTATTCATGCTCTGCCTCTTTATCGAATACTGCATTCCACTGGTCAGCGGCACGAGTGATATGGTTGTATATTTTTCTGCCGATAAAATCTCTGTCATTGTGTGGAGGGGCTCTAAAATTGATATACAATCTTTCAAAGTTTCCCATTCAAATGCATCTAAAAATGGAGGCGCCTGTGGAAGGTTGCTTATGGTTACCGAAGGGGTCCTTCATTTGCACGAACCTCTTCATAATAAAAAGGCAAGAATTCCATCTTGTATTAACATCCTGTTTAACCTTTAAAACAGGCCCATTTGCATCTGTACATCATAGGTTTGTTTTTTGCTGCTATTGCACTATGTTTAAAATAACCAACTAGAGACCGGCACTTTTTTATAAGGTTTGACAATCCGTCATCTATTCGTAAAGCTTCATTTACAATAAAGTTTAGTTTGTGTGCGACACAAGGATGGTGGTACATTTGGTGAAAATATTCGGTGATGGCCTTCTTAATGTTTGCTCCACTATCAGAAACTATGGCAACGATTTTGTCTATAATTCCTCATTCAGTAAAAATGTTCGTAAGTTCTTTTGCAATATTTACACTAGTATGATGGGCATCTGCTAGTTCTCTAGTAGTCAATACTTGAGAATGTAACTTCGACTGTTGAATATAATGTGCAGTTTCCGCTAAATAACGTTTATTGCTATCGGATATCCATATATCAGTTGTTACTGATAGATAATCTACTGATTTCAATGTCTTTATTGTCTTATCCACTCCTTCCTGGTATAATTCAGGTGATAATCTTGTTGTTAATGCTTTTCGACTGGGCAGTGTATATAAAGGATTTAGTTTGTTGCAGAGCTCTACAAATCCTCGGTTTTCGACCACTGATAACGGTTGATAGTCTACGGCAATCATTTTTACTAGGACTCTGTCAATGGTTTCTTTGTCACCTTCTGTTAAAGTTGATTTCTTGGCGCATCCATACAGTGCTAATTGACGAGTCCTTGTTGTACCTCTAGCACTGTTTTGATCACTTGAAAAGTTCTTATTACTTTGCTGTGCAGGCTAAAAATATAAAATACAACCAACTGTTAATAGTGGTTACGGACTCATAGTCAGGCTTGAGATAACACTGTTTTCTTTATTTAAAACAAACACCTGTTTTGTTTTAGTTAAGTTATAAACATGTTTTAAACAAAAAAAAAACATACATATTACAAAAACTATGATTTTAGTACAAAGGATAAGCCAACTCTTTCACAGAGCTGGACCGAAGATAATTTCATTTGGTTTTCTTTAAAAAGATAAAATAACTGGTAAAATAACATGCCTTATGTGGAATAGTATATTCTGTAACAAGGTTAAAATTAGATTCGACGTGAGTGGATTACGAGAGTAAGCCGCTAGGCTTTTTTCAAAGCGAACTCATTTATGATTTCCGCATAATTAAGGGTCGAACCCCGTTACTCTAAGGCAGTGGTGGGGAAACTTTTTTTAAGACGGGCCATTTGTAATAACTAGACAATCGTAGCGGGCCAAAGAATAATGCTTAATCGTTAACTAATTTATGTGTTCTATAAACATATACATATATTATTACATACACTTATTATTTTAATAGTAAAAAAGCAAAAGGTAACAAAATTATAAGCACAAAATATAAAATGAATTTAGTGTAGTTCTTGATGTGAAGTATTATCACTTTATTTTCTGGTGTCATTACTGGTTGATGGTGCATGAGAAAAATGAAATTGAAACTGTTTCATCAAAATTTCATCATAGTCCGGTTCAGAAATTCTTAAAACTGATGAAAGGTGCTCATCTGTAATTCTGTTTCTTAAAGAAGTTTTCCTAAGCTTCATTGTTAAAAAGATTTGTTCGCATATATAAGATGAGCCGAACATTGTCATTATCTTCATTGCATGAGTAATTAGATTTGGGAAATTATCTGGACTTAATTTTTTATAAAATTCTAGTAATGGTACTGTATGAAAAGTTTGTTTCAGGAGCATCAACTTCTTCGTAATTACCATTGAATGGTGTCGCAAAAATACTAAACTCTGGTTACATTTTTCTAAAGTCCTGAAATCTCCTTTCAAATTCTGTAGATAGTTTTCTCAAATTAATTTTGTATTTTTTAATCTTATTGTTTGATATAGTGAATTTTAAAGATTGTATTCTTGGAAAATGAGAAAAATCAGATTTAGAGATCTGATTAGCAAATAATAATAACTGTAATTTGAAACTTTTCAGGTATTGCCAAATATCGTGAAGAAACTGATTTTTTCCTTGCAATTTGAGATTAAGTTTATTCATATGTACGAGGAGGTCTGTGAAAAATGCGAAATCAGAAAGCCACGTTTCGTTTTCTAAGACGTCAAATTGATTATAAATGTCTTTATCAAGAAGAAAATTCACAATATCATCTTTTAAATATCAAATTCTTTCAAATACTTTTCCAGCACTTAACCAACGAACTTTTGAATAATACAGGATATCGAAATGCTCAACATGTACGGACTCCAAAAACTGTTGAAACTGGCGATATAATAATCCTCTGGAACGAATCATATTTACTAGTTTTACAACAATATTAAGTATATGGTCAATATCTAAAGCCGATTTACAGAGAGCATCCTGATGTATAAGGCAATGCAAAAAACAACATCATTTTCCGGATACTTAGAATTAAATTTCCCAACAAATCCTTGATTGATTCCAACCATATTAGGCGCACCATCTGTAGTTACATTACATAGCTTGTCAATAGGTAAACGAAGTTTATCGATGCAATTTTCAAATTCACAAAATATATCGGCACCAGTCATTGACTGCAGCCCTGCAAGTTCTTCTGTAATTTCAAAGTGGGCGTTAATTCCTCTTACAAATATGAGTAACTGCGCAGTATCGCTGATATCTCTACTTTCATCCATGGTAATTGAATAAAAAATACATTTTTGAGTTTTTGTAGTCAGTTGTGAAATTAGATTTTTATCAATATTTTCAATTCTCTCGGTGATTGTTCTTCTTGAGAGAGACAGTGACTGAAATCATGCACTGCTTTATAAATTCACCATCTGAAAGTGCTTTATTAGATTTAGCAATATTATAAGCCAACACATAACTGGCTTTCGTAGCGCATCTTTGAGAATGATTAGCTCTCTGAAATAATTGTTGTTGACTTGATAAATTTTTTATTAAATCTTTCCATTTAATTTTTTTCACCTCTTCACTTAACGATGAGTAGGAGTGGTTTTCATGTTTGCTCTTGAAATGGCGTTGAATGTTAAATTCTTTTAAAACTGCAACAGTTGTATTGCAAAGTAAGCACACAGGTTTTTCTTTAAATAAAGTAAAGAAATATTTCCACGTCCATTATTCTTTAAAAACTCGACATTCTGAATCCACTTTTATTTTTTTAACATCCATTTTAGACGTTACCTACTACGGAGAACAACACACAGAAACGCAATTGACGAAAGCTTACTGCTAACTAATGCTCTTACGCGGGAGTTTGTTGAGGCACTGGGAGTTTGGGGGATTACACAAACAATTACTCGAGTCACAGCGGGTCGTTGCAGATGACTGACTAAGTCGCTAACTAACTGATCTTCGGGCGGCCTCGCTTGTATTTATACCTACCTGCGAGAGTGTCTGGAAGTTTCGAGCGAAGATGAGTCATCTGTTTAGGTCGGATTGATTTGTCCAGAATACTATTGTGTTTTGATTATCGCCGCAGGTAGTTTTTATGCGGGTCGTCACATTACGAAGTAAGAACGCGTTCAAACATTCTCACGACGGCACTCTTAAACGGGCCGGATTAAACCTTTCCGCGGGCCGGACTTGGCCCGCGGGCCGTAGTTTCCCCATCAGTCTAAGGTAACTGTCAGCGGCGACTCGTGGATTTCCACAAAGATGCTACTCGTGCTGCACTACTTACTCTAAAAGAGGAAGCAAATATTCCGTTGCTTTTTCGGTCAAATTTTCTTCCGTTGCCTCACGGCTGAACATCCACAAGCCGCCGCTGTTAACTGTATCACAATGGCAAATGCTACTGGTCAGCCAACCATTTTTAACCAGAGCCGACGATGCTTTCGCCGCTCAGGTCCGAAACTGAATACTAATTATAATTATAAAATCATAGTTATCAGTAATTTAATAAAATATTATTGTTAATGAATTATTCTTTTTAATTTAAGTGCGCATGCTCTACACCCGATGGGTAGAAGAGGAACGGATTATGTATGTATGTAAGCACCCATGAGCAATAGAATAGCAGATCGTTTTTATTGGTGCAAAAAGGCTATTAGTACTCAGCGTATCTGAGCCAATGGTACACGTACGCCTCCATTCGGTCAAAATACACCAATGATAAATTGTAATAGCGTCGCAATAAACACCCGGCATAACAACGCCGAAAATGGACACATATGGAATAGAGTTAACTTAGAATAAATTAAACAAACGTCAAAGTATAATTTACATTAACCAAATAATTTAATCGAATGCATCTCAGGCCTTTGTTTATCTAATAAATGCGCACATTTGTTCTTGAATTCATTGCCAAAGGTGATATTCCTACGTAAATGATATTTGTTGTCGAATGTATTATCCGATAATGAAACTAGTGATGAGACGATTTGGATGAAAATAATGGGCGCTGGCGATTATTAAAATATCGAAAATGGCCGGTAGGGGTACAATTTTCAAGGCAGGGCCATTTTTTGTTTTCTCTGACTCGGATTATTTTTTCCGATTTCGATTATTTTTTTATTTTTCCGATTATCACGAGATACTCCGATTACGATTATCATCCGATTATTTCCGTCATCCGAATCTAAATATTCCGATTATTAAAATCATCCGATTATCCCATCACTACAATTAAGCATTGATCATATTATAATGCATTTTATTGTTGCAATCAATAAAATGTTTCTTTTCATTTGTGTAAAAAAGTTGGTCACCCTAATGTATAATATACATATAAACATTTTCGGTGCTCAAATCAGCCCGAATGAATAGAAAATAATACCAATTTTATATTTTAAATCAGATATCAGAAAAAAAGGGTGATAAATATAAATTAATTACCTCCCATGACATCTATAGCATGACTACCAATGACGACAAAGCAGTTAAATGCGCTATCGATATCCAGGGTGCGATCGAAATTTCCTTGATTTTGTTGAAATAAAGAACACTTCTTTCTTAATTTTATCAAATGTGCATTTATCTGTCATCTACCGGAAACTTTAGAACTCAAATATTTACTTTCCTGTTCCTCCATAAGCGTTGTCTAACTGTATATATTTAAGCAATGGTATTAGGTAAGAAATATCATTAAGGTGACATATACTATCTAAAACGTTATACTTATTAGTTTTTCCATTGTTGAGTTCTACAAGATTTACGCTGTACATTTTTAATTTTTTTAAGTATTTGCAATTTATTTTTGTATGAGAATAACACGAGTAAAGTGATACTACGTGACCCCTTTACTCCCTTGTGCCGTAAATACTATTACATATCCGTGGCGGCCATTACTCTTAAGAATGTCCGACCGCGTACAATGACATTTTTATCGTCTCACATGTAACATGGATCATGTCTTTAAAATGTTTTGTGTTGGTAAAATCGCATTTTAAGTACCAGCGGTGCATCCGGGCTTTCTATTTTATTATATTATAATTCAATTTCAAGTTCTATTATAAGTTCAAATTGCTAGCGGTTATTTTCCGCATGCAATAAAAGTTCTATTTCATATTTTCCCTTACTTCAAGAACTTCTTAAATGTATAAATTACTATAATTTAAACATAATGAGTATCTGGCATATAAATTTTCATAGTATTAGTTCACATTTTAAAATCAACTTTTTGTATTATAGGTATATCCAGTAAATATATTATCGTTGTAAATTTCGGGGACTATTTGTAAAAATTCGTAAAATATGTTGGCTATCGACTAATACTAGAGATTCATTTTACTTATTGATAGGAAAAATTATTAATTCACAATTAGACCAACATTACACCAACTAAAAATGGAATCCTAGCTTTAAAATTAAAGATGGTGAAAAAACGAATTAACTTTGGAAAAGACGGATATTTTAATTATTTTCCAATGTCCTTTGAAATTAAATATTCACAAGCAACTTTTCAACCTTAGCCATAGACATGGAAATCGCATTGAAACGTGCAAACGAACATTACGTTTTGAAAAAAAGCAACGTTTGCGAGTGTAATTAAAACCAGTGTCATCGAGAACTTTTCACTTTATGCAAGTTTCCGATTTTGTTCTACCGCCGGTCACGTTATACAGTGCAGTTTTATTTCCGAGTTTTGTACAGGTGATAAGTATACGATAAATACAATGTTGAAATGGATAAAAATAATCAAATTAATTTATTAAATATTTGAGACAACCTCACTTATCTGCATCTGCAAAAAAAAACTTGTTTACGGATGGAGAACCGATTGACGATTTGAATAATAAATAAATTTGAGGCAACCTGACTGAATATTCAACCTGTTCGTAACTCTGTAAAGCAAAATTAAGTCTTACTAAGACTGTAAACAAATAACGCATTGAAACAACTACTTCACTGGCTAATGCCATACCGGATATTGAATGATACAAAAGAAATTTGTTTACATGTTATTACTAGTGTTACTAGATAATAACATTGGTTTAAGATCGTTTATTTCTACCCACAGAACTAACTTGAAAATTGTTCTAAAATGAAATGTGAAACTGTAAACGTTATTATTAAAATGAAAAAAACTAGAAAATATTTTGATAAGGACACACAGTGCTAAACTTATCCAGTGTTACTAGATGAAACAAATTTGATAATAACTAGATATTCCACTGAATTATAAAATATATGAAAATTAAGTAACCAGCCATCTGCAGACGCATTTCGAGATTTATCTGTCATTAGTGCAGCTTCACTTTTTGAATTTAATGTAAAAATATACTGTTAAAGAGTGAAATAAACTTACTTGAACGTGAACGTGAACAACTTGCTAACGACTGCCATAATCCCGGCATGTTGAACCTGTTTTATAGCAGAAAGAAATGATCTTGATTTCGGTTGGAAAACCGACTGACGATTTGAATAACAAATTAAGTTGAGACAACCTCACTTATTGCAGATTTATTAAATATAAATAATAAAGACGAAAAATGGCCTGAAAATATGAATATAATATATCTAATAATAATATATTTTTTCATTTTAATGATAACATTTATTAAGCCGACAGCCGAACCAACACTAAAAAAATGCGAAGAAATCTAATATTAAAATCAATACTACAGTAACGACATCTACGAATAAGAATCAACAAAGTTAACTTATACAGGGTGTTGAATTGCAAAGCGGGCCATAGGGATTTACATGTAAATTTTTAATAAATGTGCTAATAATAATATTAATAATAATAATAATAATAAACGTCTTTATTTGCAGTAATGGGTGAAGTTTAGCCATTAAGGCTACTCCACCACTTAACCCATAAAACATTACATATATTTACATTTAAAACAGAAATGAAATATAGTAGTAACAATTTGCAAATAATTACTTAAAAAATTAATTAGAATTGTACAATTTTAAAGGCAAAGAAATGAAATGATATGTAATAGTAACAATTTTCAAATAATTACTAAAGAAAATTAATTAAAATTGTATAACTTTAAACGCAAAAATGTTTTAAATGAATTTTTAGACAATAATGTAGCTTCCCTGCACAGTTCGTTGTACAAATTTACTGCGACATAACTAAAACTTTTTTGGAATAGGGAGGTAAGATGTTGCGGTACATGCAAGTAGTTGCTGTTTCGAACATTTATGGAGTGACATTCATTACGTCTAAGTAATTTGTTAAATAAATAGACAGGTGATTGAATAATAAACAGTTTCTGGATGAACACAAGAAATTGCAATTTCCACTGTTCGCTTACTTTTAACCACCCTAGTTCAAGTAATTTGTGACTTATGTGATCATATTTTCTTAAACCATAAATTACCCTGCAACAAGAATTTTGTACTAATTGTATTCGTTTTTTATCCTCAGAACTCAAAAAAGGATAGTAAAAAAACCAACAATAATAAAATGTGGGTAGTACTATGTACTTTTTTCTAGTTTTGAAATTTAGTGAATATCTACTCGCATAAAGAAGTTTAAGTTTAATGTACGATGTTTGCAAAAGTTTATTAAGATTCTTTGTAAATTTCAATTTATTATCAATTATTAAGCCCAAATTTTTTGCATATTCAACAAATGGAATGTGTTCATCATTTATGGTAAATTTGAGTAAATCTACAATTGACCTTGAGGATTTTCTACAAGAAAAAAGTATTTCTACCGACTTACTGGCATTGAGTTTTAAATTATGATCCGTTGTATATTTCGAAATTTGGCGTAAATCATTATTGACATATTCCATAGCATTAAGACATTCACCGTTATCAAAACTAAAAATAAGTTGGGTATCATCAGCATAGCAAAAAATAGAACAATGATTAATAATACTGCTTACATCCATAGTATAAATAGTAAATAGGAGTGGGCCTAAAATGGACCCCTGTGGGACACCAGATGCAACAGTACCTGCCTTCCATTTGTTCTAACAACCTGACAACGACTGTCAAAATAAGATTAAAAAAACTTCATTGTCACCTCATCAAATCCAAGATATTTAAGTTTTTCTAAAAGTAATTTGTGATTTACTAAGTCAAAAGCTTTAGTAAAATCTAATAGGACTAAGATAACTGATCGTTTTTTTATCAAGTTCTTGAACAATCGTATCTGTCACATTTAGCAATATAGTTTGAAGTGCCGTGACCTGGCCTAAAACCAGACTGATGCTCCGGAAACAAATTATTTAATGTTAAATATTTAAGTATCTGTGAGTGTGTGGCGTCCGTTCCTTCACTTCTTTGGTTTGCTTATTATATTGAATTGAAAATTTGTATTATTTTTTTTAAACAATTTTCCAGTACCTCTCAGTTCATCCGATAGCTTTTACACATCGGTGCGTAGGTCGTAATTCATATCTTCATATCTATTTGGGCGCCAGCAATTTTGGTTTAAGAGGCACACTTAATTTCAATCTCTGTACAAAATTGCAAACCAGAGTATTTAAAGTATTCAATTAATCAAACCAAACAATTTTACAAACAAACTCCTTTATTCCATTTCAAACCCCGTTTATAGTTATTACAATAAAAATTAAATAAACTCGAAATACTTCACAAAAATATATACTATCTACCGATATCTTGGATAATTTTATGGAACTATTCCATCTCCAATTTAACCTAATCCTTTACAAATTAAACCACTAACTTTTCATAGAGAGGGTATAGGATTAATTCCAAATTAAATACAAATATTTAAGCTAAACCATTAACTAAAATTTCCGGTTTCACATTTATCGCGCTTGATTTCCATACGATATTGCTTCACATGTTTTGAATCCAAACCTGGTTTGCGATATTTACAAGTTAATTGTTTTAATCCTCTCGATTTTCTATCATTTAAATCTAAGTTTCCAAATCTCTCCTGATTTAACTTTACTTGCATTAACCATAATTAACTATTTATTGCTTTTAATTACTGTTGTTTATCCTATTATCCTAAATAAATTTACTAATATTAATATTTAAATAATAAAGTTTTGATATCATCCTGAATTACAATCAATTTATTCCATCCAGAGATGAATCATAACAAAATCTTCTAATCAGTTATTTGCAACTGCTCACATTAATTTATTTCATAAATTCCGATACCTAAACCCAATCACATCTTTCCCATTAAATGATTTTAAACAAAACGCACATCGTTATTTCGTAGCGTAACAAATACAATTTTTTTTCTACGTCCGTTATAAAATGTACAGTTTTTTTCATTAATTTGGGTTCATAAAATATGTGATTTCTGAACCCTACAAACAGCGTGAAAAAAGTGCCATAACGGTTAATTTTTTCACTCTTTTGCGTGAAAAAAAGTGCCGTAGCGGTTCATTTTTTAACGCTACTATAAAATTGTTTGCGCAAAGTGTGTCATGAACGCTTCGCAACACGCCGTGATTTCTACCGATAAATGTCAAACAATCATTTCCGATCAAGAAAACTTGATGATTATTAATTTCTTCATTTAAAAAAAAGTATTATTACTTATAAACATTGATTAAGGTTTTATCAAATTTATTTAAAGTTACGGACGTAGAAAAAATTTTGTATGAAACTCGGGAGTAAAGCAACTTTTTTTCACTTGTAGGAATTGCCGCACTCGCCTTCGGCTCGTGTGGCAATCTTTCCTACTCGTGAAAAAAAGTACTACTTTACTCACTTGTTGCATAAATAACTATTTTCTACTTATTTCCCAACGTATTCACTTATTAATTCTAAAAATTTATGATCTTCGACCATACTAAAACGTCATCATTCATGCATGAATTTTATGCGACACATTCTAAGTTACTTAAACAATAATTGTCATCAACTCAATAATTATTTGGAAAGAATTGGCCTTATATGTGTTGTCCCTTTGATCATTTCGCCCCGCGGAACATTGCTCACGGATCTTCGGCGTTTTATTCACATTCCCCGTCAAATGTGCTGCGACAACGTCGCCATTTTCGACCGGTGTCCCTCCGCTTTTCCACTCCACGATTTTCCTCTTTCCCGTCCCTTCCAGCGATTCTCAATTCACGACCGCTTTTTTCGGGTAACGTGATTGCCACGACAGAATCAAACAAAATTTCAAAATCAGTAAAATTTAGAGACCTAAAAAATCGAAATTAACGATGTAACCAACAAAAAACTTCATCGATGAAATCAATTACACTCCTTAATCACACGCCAATTAAAGAAAATCATACCTGAGTTGTTATGCGGTCTCTTATTTAGTACAGCGTCTTACACTCGCTCGGACAATTTTTCACGCCTTCTCGCTGCGCCGTCAAAATCTTTCTCATTCCTTTTTTTTGAATTTTCAACAAAACTCTCAACCAGCGTTCTCGCTTCGCGCCAGAGTCCTCATGGTCAAAAACTCCACTACACTCTATTCATTGGGTCTGCACTATTATTATATGCAACCAAATTTACCCTCTTAATTGAAATTTTATCAAAATGAGAAATTGAAACGCTACAAGTGCACCACTTTCTAATACCTTACTAAGAATACTTAATATATACTAAAAGCCTAAGGCCAGGATCGCTGTTTTGAGAAAACCGAAATTACTAGCGAGTTGAAATTTTCACGAAAAATCTAAATAATTCAAAAAATAGCACCATTAAAATTTCAATCCCCGCCCATCAACCGTCCACATTTGGGGTTGCCACCCCCTTAATTACAAATAAATCGACAAAATTCTACAAGTTTCCGATAGACCGGAGGCTCCTCTAGGGGCCCGTGAAAACCGCGATTTTCCAACTCACCCCTGGACGCCGGGGTGAATTTTTGAAAATCGATCTTTCGCGATGCAGAGGTTTACGCCAAATGCTAAGCCTTTTTTGGTTTTCAAGTTGGAATGATCGGATACCGCTCAAAAAATCCACAATGCATGGGGGCACAACGGCCACGTACGTAGGGTCCGGTGCTTTTCTCCGTTAGCGAGCAGCAACCCTTTCTCTGCAGAGGTGGCTTTTTTTGTGCTTCCGCAATCGGGGCCGCGCCCCCTTTACAGTCGCGACTAGAATTTTCAATGAATTTTGTAGAACGAGTCCGTCTCTACATTTCATTTTTCTTACGGATTTTTGAAATCTACAACCCTTGAAGAGTTATTCAAAGAAAACCACCCCCGATTTCAATACAAAATTCTAGAACGGCCATTTTTAATCGAATGCGAAAAATTTAAAGAGAGTGCCATTTGGAATTTAATTTTGCGTCGAAAAGGTAAAAGCTATATTTTTCGTGGGGCGCACCGTTTACGATCTACGGCCGATTTTCGATTATTTTCCGGCAATTTTTCGAAAAATTTTACGTTTTTTTTTTTTTCGAAAATTAAAAATCTGACGACGGCATATCAGTCGTCGATTTAATCCGCATCAAAGATCCCCATAAAGTTTTTCGATCCGATTTTTAGTTTTCGAGATATGACGTTGTATACGGAACGGGGAAGCGAAATTGACCAGCAGGGCACAACATTTTTATGTCCGATCTGAAATCTGATTACACCATCGGAAAGCCCTTCTCAAGCCCAACAGAAAATCCAAATAAAATTTCTCGATACGACCCCTCCTTCTAATTTAAAAAATGCGTTAAACTTTTATTTATTTTGCCGGTAAATATTTTCGATCGTTTCAAAATGATTTTTTCTATTCCATCTTAAATCACGAATCCAACGACGGATTATCATTGCGGTATTGCGTGTACGTAAAACACACTTGGAATTTTTAAAATCGCCCCGTTATTAACCGAGATATGGATATTTGAATTATTGTCGTTTTTGAACGTTGAAAATTTTTCCCCGGAAAATCAATTGAGAAAAAAAAATTCCGGGAGGGTTAGAACAATGAAACTTTGGGAAATCGTTAAGCGTTCCATTTGAAGCAGACCACCAAAGTTTGGTAATATTTCGGTCACCCCGTCAGCCGCATCTTCCTGATTACTTCCTGTTAACGTCCGAGTGCTCTTCAAACAGCAAATTGAGAAATGCATTGATGGTGCATTGTCACATTTGACAGATATCAGATTTAAAAACTGGGGTTACCACCAGGTTACATTCTCGAAGTTCCCCAACGCGCGTGGTTTGAGCGAAACGATTTAAAATAAAGTATTTTTTTATTTTTTTCACCCCCTTCTGCACGGATGAGAGAGGTGGTGCTTTTGGGCAATGTAGTGTCTATCAATTGTCATCGAATGAGCAAATTTCATCGCCCCATGATCCACCCCGTGGCCGTCGGGGCCTTCTCAAGAAATTATACAAGAAAATTCGGCCCGACTAACAGTTATTCTCATTATTTTTTTATTTTTCTAATGATTTGCGAGTTATAAATCTTTTTATGTGTCAAGGCACCATATTTTTCATTTTTCATGAGTAAATCATCGGAAATTTGAGCGAAAATCGCATGACACGGATTCGGCTGAAATTTTCACCAAAGATACCTTTCGCCTGAAGGGGCACTACGCGACAAGTATTTCATCTCTGGGGGACCTCCGTTCCGGGGCCCGGGCCTTAAAAGTGAACGATTCAAGATTATTTTTAGGAAGTCTTCATGCCTGTAATTTTGACTTTGAAGAGTCTATCAAAGCTCCAGTATATTTACAAAGCTTTCCTCTACAATATTTATGTTGAACATTTTTTTATTTGTTGCCCCCTAACGAGATGTGATTTTTCAACGATTGACCAAATTGTTTCTAACTTTTCTCAAGTTTCTTTCGGGGACGTGTTGTTTCCTATTCAAATTGAAAAGCTGAAATTTTTAAAGTAGATAAAGGGCACAACGAGCTTTCATCTCTATTTTTTTCAAAATTTTTGGAACGTCCCCTGCGGTTCGGTAGCGCGTTATTTGGCCATGTCTAATTTAAATTAACGTAAATGTCATCATCTAATCTGTTTCTTAAGAATATCCCGACAATTTTTGTAGGCGCTTATTTTTTTATTAGGATGCGATATTTGAATTATTATCGTTTTTGAACGTTGAAAATTTTTCTCCGGAAAATCAATTTCGAAAAAAATATATTTCCGGGAGCGTTCGAACAATGAAACTTTGGGAAATCATTAAGAGTTCCATTTACAGCAGACCACCAAAGTTTGGTAACATTTCGGTCACCCCGTCAGCCGCATCGGCCGCAACGGGGTGCCAAAGACCGAACACGCCTATCAGTACCGCTCTAAATTCTGTTTGTATGTCGGTTTGTAATGTGTATACGCTTCTCAGACGCTCACCAAATAATTTTTAGAGGCCCAAAGTTGATGAAAAAAAATAAGCTTCTTCCCGTTAACGTCCGAGTGCTCTTCAAACAGCAAATTAAGAAATGCATTGATAGTGCATCGTCACATTTGACAGATGTCAGATTCAGAAACTGGGGTTACCACCAGATTACATTGCGGAAGTTCCTCAACGCGCGTGGTTTGAGCGAAACGATTTAAAATAAAGTTTTTTTTTTTCACCCTCTTCATTGCTTTTGGGCAAAGTGGTGTCTATCAATTGTTATCGAATGAGCAAATTTAATAGTCACCCATGATCCTCCCCGTAGCCAACGCGGCCTTCTCAAGAAATTATACAAGAACATTCGGCCCGGCCTTCCGGGTACATTCTAGACAATTTAAAACTATTCTATCGTCTCCACAAAAGACCCCTCTACAACAGTTATTCTCATTATTTTTTGATTTTTCTAATCGTTCGCGAGTTATATATTTTTTTATGTGTCAAGGCACAAAATTTTTCATTTTTCATGAGTAAATATCGGAAATTTGAGTGAAAATCGGATGACACGGATTCGGCCGAAATTTTCACCAAAGATACCTTTCGCCTGAAGGGGCACCACGTAACAAGTATTTGATCTCTTTGGGCCGCCGTTTCGGGGCCCAGGCCTTGAAAGTGAGCGATTCAAGATTATTTTTCGGGAGTCTTCATGCCTTCAGTTTTGACTTTGAAGAGCCTGTCTAACTTTTTTCAAGTTTCTTTCAGGGACGTGTATTTTTTCCTATTCAAATTGAAGAGCTGAAATGTTTAAAGTTGATAAAGGGCACAATAAGCTTTCATCTCTGTGTTTTCAATATTTTTTGGACTACCCCTACGCTCCATTTGCAGCTCCTGGGTTCGTATTTCTTTTTTTAAGGATTTTTTTTTTCTTTTCAAGTCGAAAAGCTTAAACTTTTAGGGATCGCAGAGGATACAACTGGCTTAAAAAAAAAATAAAAAAATTAAAATTAAAAATTAAAAATATAAAATATCAAATGAAAAATTAAAAATGGAAAGAAAAAAGATGTGCGTCAGACATGACATTCACTAACATATCTGGGACAACGTTATGATAGCACACAATTTACAGATTGAATGATATTGACATGACATGCTTAAAGTCGCGGGTTTAGGTTAGGAACCCATCAGCTGTGCGTCAGACATGACATTCACTGACATATCTGAAACAAGGTTATGATTGCACACAATTTTCAGATATAATGACATTGACATGATATGCTTAAAGTCGCGGGTTTAGGTTAGGAACCTATCAGCTGTGCGTCAGACATGACATTTACTGACATCTGAAACAAGGTTATGATTGCATAAAAAATTCCCTTCAACTCATGGCATCTTACTTGGAAGGCAGACTAAACTATGTTCATTTCAATGGTTTCAAATCGCACACATATTTATCAACGTCAGGTGTACCGCAAGGGTCACATCTGGGGCCATTGTTATTTGTCGTATTCATTAATGATTTAATTACATCAATATCTTGCCCAATATTAGCTTATGCCGATGATCTAAAAATATACAAGAATATCAACTCTATGGATGATCACATTTCACTTCAACAAAATTTGGACTTGATTTCGCAGTGGTGCGAAACAAACAAATTATTTCTAAATATTGACAAGTGTTACGCTGTGTCATATAGTCGTAAGCGTGTAATTGCTGAATATTGCTATCATATCAATGGTTCCGCGATTCTAAGGAGCACAGGTGTTAAAGATCTTGGAGTTATTTTTGATAACCGCCTAAGTTTTATAGATCACATTGATAATATGTGTAATTCTGCAATGAAGACGTTGGGATTTATAATGCGAACTTCTAAATATTTCAGCAATGTGTTATTACTGCGAACCCTATATATATATATATATATATATATATATATATATATATATATATATATATATATATATATATATATATATATATATATCTTTAGTGCGCAGTAAACTTGAATATGCTTCGATAATATGGTATCCATGTTACACTAGCAATACCTTAAAAGTCGAACGAATCCAAAGACGATTCCTAAAATTTCTATCTTTCAAAGTAGACGGTATCTACCCTGAACGAAATATAGATTATTGCCAATTATTATCTAAGCATGAATTTTCCTCTTTGTCATCGCGCCGTGATGAAAGCAGCGCTTCTTTTATGTTTAAAATAATTCATAACTTTATTGATAGTGCAGAACTTTTAGGTTTAATTAATTTCCAAATTCCTAGATTATCATCTAGAAATTGTAATACATTTGCTATCGTTTCCGCCAATACTAATATATTGGTTAAAACTCCACTTAGCCACATGTGCCGAAATAGTGATAAGCTATTTCGTGATTTATTTATTAATAACCGAAATCCGCCATAATATGTATCATATGTACTGCTCTATTGTTGATTGTTTTCTTTTAATTTAAGAATATGTTAGAATTAGTTACAATTTTACTCTTACTTTAAATACTGTAGTATTATATTTCTTTTTTTTTTTGTTGTTATCCCTGTATTGGATTCTTCCGTTGGGTAATAAAATTTATTATTATTATTATTATTATTATTATTATATAATGTTGCTGATTCTTGACAACTTCTGTTACACCGGTCCTTACAGGACTTGAAAAAATTGTTATTTACAATTCAAGTGAACGAAAGCGGCCTTACTTACGAGTGCTGTATTTAGTTTTGTTAGGTACCTCTCCAGAAAGTCTGTAACTTTGTATTCCTAATCGTCCGTCACCAGTTACTTTGGTCAATGTTAATGGGCCACACACGGACGACGGCGCAGCGCAGCGGAGCCGTCGTTTGTCATCAGTTACTTGAATTTATTTTTTTTTTAATTTAAATTAAAGAAGACAATTTTACCAAAAGAATCTTTAGCTTGAAAAACTAGTTAGTAAACTAATTGGACGCAGATCTGAGAGACCATTAGTATGTTGAGACTTTGGAATTGGACATATGATGGATTCTTTCCAGGCTGTAGGAAAGCATCCCATATCCAAACAAAAATTTATTACATGTGTAATATAAGGAATCAAGGTCGGTGAACATAATCGCCGTCACATCCCGATGAATTCGATTTTATATTTGTAATACATTTTTCAATTTCATAATATTGATTCATAATATATTTTAGTATTAATATTGATAGCAGTGTTACTGTATGAATTAAGAAAGAAGTTATTTATTTTATCACAATCAGCAAAATGATCAGGAATAATGTTACAATTCTTACTCGATTTCACGACTGATAATTTATTTAAAGCTTTCCAAAAATTGCTGGGTGTACCTCTTTCCAAAAAATTTAAATATGCCGCCTTTTCCCTCCTTATTGAAGATAAGGTAACATTACGCAATTCTTTGTATAGTTCCCAGTTTTCGTTAGTTTTATTATTCTTAAATCTAGTGTGAGCTTTGTCTCGCTCTTTCATGATTAGTTTTATTGTGTCCGTAAGCCATGGAGTATATTTTTTATTCATTCGGGAGGACGTCCACGGTGCATGACAATCAAATAAATAATTTATATTATCAGTTAAGAATTTAACCTTATCATTAATATTGTTTAGATATACAATTGAGTTCCAGGCTATAGCATTTAAATCAGACTCGAAAGCGGCATAATCAAAATGTTTGAATTGACGGAAAGTATATATTTTTTGTGTCATGGAGGCTACTTCAAATTGTAAAACACAAAAAACCAGTCTATGGTCACTTATCAAGTCGGCATTCATAGTACCAGTAGAAACCAAGAAATCCCGATCATTAATAAATATTGGATTAATTAATGTACTGGAATGATTAGTAATACGCGTAGGTTCGTTTACAACTTGATAAAATCCATAAGCATCAAGGCAATCTGACAATTTATTATCTAAATTAAATAAATTTATATTAAGATCTCCAGTTATTAATATTCTGTCAAATCAAGGAACCAAGTATGATATTTCATTCTCAAGAAAATCCGTAAACAAGGCAACACTACCTTCTGGTCGATAAAATACTCCTAATACCAAACTTTCTCGATGGACTTATGGATTATCCATAAATATTTAAAACAAGTAGGTCGCTGAATAGTGGTATTAATTACTTCACAGGATAAATTCGTTCTTGCATAGATCGCAACACCACCCCCACGGCCAACCATTCTATCACATCGAAACAATTGATATCCTGCAAGATTAACAATATTAGAGTCTACATCGTTTCTAAGCCAAGTTTCGGTTATACAAAAATGGTGATGTGGCCATCATGTTACTTTCTCCGACTTGATGGTATCATTTATATTTACGCTTCCATGGTTTATTTTCAATTTAAATCATATTTTAAGTGTGCATCAAACGTTTCGTAGACGCGGATAAAACTGACGTTTAAAACGTCAAAATTATGAAAGACGTAAAAATGTACTTCAAATTCAAAAACTCAGTTTACTCAAAAACTAAATTCATAAATTGTTCATTTTGGCATTCTCCACAATTATTATTAACATAAATTTGCTGTAACTATTAGCGTTTCATAATTGTTTACCAAAAATGAAAAAAAAATTAATAGATTTTTTTCTCGAATTACAATGATTTTATGAAAAATGTTTTCAAACAAAATAATCGCATTTTTTTATTGTCTTCAATATTTGTTTAAATGTTTTTGTGATATTTTTCATATTTAAGAAAATATTGGCAAAAAACAAAAAACAGTTAAGGTAAACACCCACTTCCGGTGTACGAAATTTTACCAACAGCTTTTCAGTTCTTCGGATTATCAAATAAAACTTATGTTCAAAGTTTCATATCAATTGGTCTATTAGTTTTTGAGATGCAGCGCACAGAGACAGACACACACACACACAGACACACACACACACACACACACACACACAGACACAAAAAAAAAATCCAGAAATTGTTGAAATGGCATCTAGGGACCCCAAAACGGATATTTCCGTAAAAAAAATTTTTGAAAAAAAAATCACGATCACAATACTTTCTCGTACTTCGTAACGGAGAAAGTAAAAATATCGAATTCATTTTGAGTTAACAGATTAGCAACATCATGAAAGCTGGAAACTAGAGATCTACAGTTTAAATTTCCAATTTTCAATTTTTAATAATTAATCTTCATCTTACTAATTTGTCTTATTTTTAATAATTTCAAGCTGGTGTTTATACACATGACATACACCTGCATCATTAGCTGCGTGGTTCACAATTATATCTTCAGTTTTTTAATATTGGCTCCCCTAATTATTTGATAGCATGGGTCTTATTATTTTTAAAGCTTTTTACGCTGAATGATTAGGTACCTTACTAAATAGTTTCTGCAGAGTATTTACTGAGATATTTCCAAAAAACTTTAATATTATTTTAAATTAAAAACAAAGGTTTGCCATGAAATCATAATGGCGAATATTTAATTTTGCTTTAAAAAGTGACTTTCGGAAGACGACGACGACCAGCGACTTTCTACACCGAGCGCTCTATGGGCAACGATAGACTACCCTCCAGGGCCTCCGCCGAACCGGAGCCTCCTCCGAGGAAGACCCCGGCTAAATCCTCGACGCCATCTTCAACGGAAGCATCTCCAGCCAACTCCACCGGCACCTCCACTGCCGCCTCCATGACACCGATGGAGACACCATCTCCCACCAGGTCACCTCCACGGGGTCGGTCCTCGTGGGCATCATCTTTGTCGCGTTCGGCAACTCCTGGTGCTCATCCCCGGTAGAAGCAGCTAAACCTTTGCCGACGTCACCACCGACTCCTAAGGCAACCTCTGCCGCCTTCTCCAGGTAATCGTCTGCCGACTGACCCAGAAGTGCTTAGCCGGACCCGCCGCTTCCTCAAGCACTTCCTGATGCCACCGCTGGAGGACCCAGCTGCCAAAATGGACCATCTTTTACCAAAACCTACGCATCGGCAGCCAAAAGGAATGTAACGCACATAACCGTGTTCGTCTTCCGAAATAATACCTCTCCATCGAAGCCCTTGATAAGGTTCTCTACCTTACCAACCCCCCTTTGAGATCGACTTACTCTACTTCCCTTCCCCGCAACGTGTTCACGACGTTGCATCCATTTGCTTTTTTGAGCCCGACATTGCTCTCCTCCTCAGGAGGCACCTTGCTCTGGAGGGCGAACCACTGGAGTTTCAAGTGCATACTCCCGCGAGGAGGTATGCACGCCCCACTTCCTCCCAACATGCCTCCCGCCGCCCTGTCACTTTCTTCTGCGTCCTCAAAGACGTTCCCTGGGAGGTTCTTGCCTCCGCAGCATCCTCGAACATCCCTCTCATAAGTGTCCTGCGCATCATTTCCCGGGCGACTGACCTAGTGCGGACACCCGAATGATTAAATTCATTTTGGCTGCCCTCGTGAAGCTCAGCCCTATCAACATCCCCTACATCCGGGCTGCTAGCCCCGCGGCCGCTGCCGAAATCCTTGGGATCTCCGTCAAGTGCTCGCACTCTGGCTCCCAGATCCACCTTACCCTCTACAACATTTTCCGGGCCGACGGAATTCACGTTTCTGTATCGCCTGTATTTCTACCTCTTTTCTCAATCAACCCTCCCCGAATGTACATTTTCTATACATTCGCCCCTACGATCCTCTTTCTCACGACCTTCTCACTTACCTCTCTCGAAAGCCACGAACAATTATCAACGCCCGTAGCACTGATTTCGCTACCGCGCCTCCAACGCCAAAGGCCGTGAGCCTTCGGACTTCCTCTCCTCCTCTTCCCTACATCTTCTCGTAAACGATAATCCTGCCTTTGTCGGCTACTAAAGAACTTCCACTGTTGATCATATTCTCAACACCTAAGACCTCTCTCCTTACTTCTACCTTTGTGCCATTGGCTCCCCAGTCGGTTGCTCAACACGCTGAGCAAGTTACTCGAACGCCTGATCTCGACCAACCTTCTAACCGCCGGAGAGGAATTCATTCCCGACCATCAAAACGGATTCCGCTCCGGATGATCCGTACAAGACAGCATTTTAGCACTTACTGCTACGGCGGTTAATGCTGTGAACTGTGGGAAGTTCATAGCGGCCATATTTTTTGACATTGAGAAGGCGTTCGACACTGTCTGGTACGATGGGCTCTTTACAAACTCCACCTACTGTACCTTGACATTGCGATCCTCTGCATTGTCAAGTCCTTTCCCTCCCATCACCAGCATCCTGTCTCCTTTCAAGGCTGCTCTTTTGCTCCCTACTCCCTAACCCATGAGGTCCTGCAGGGCGCTGTTTATCTCCTTTTCCATACTTCCTCATCACACACAACGTCCTCTTTTCCTCCGAATCAATCCTTCAAACTTACGCCGATAACACCGCACTGAGGGCTACTCACACCAACCCGGCCGATGCTCGTTACAAACTACAACAGGACGTAGACCTGTTTACCGGCTGGGCATCTGAGTGGCACCTTGTCATCAACCTTGCAAAAACCCGATACGTCATCTTCAACCACCCCTGCAAACCTCTGCTTCCCAGCTCCTCCCCTCTCACTCTCCGTGTAAACGGCACTCCCATTTCCTTAGCCTGCAAGGTAACATATCTGGGCGTTACCTTTACCTCCTCCCTTGACCCCTCCTCTTTTATAGCTACCACCCGATCCCGCATCCTAAAACGCAACCGCATACTACGGGCCCTTAAATCTACCCTGCCTCAGTACAGACGCGCTACGCAACTGCGCACATACAAAGCGTTCATCAGGCCCGTACTAGAATTTATCTTCTCATTTCTAACTTGTGCCACCAACTCCCAAATTGCTCCCCTCCTCTTGCTCGAAAGTTGCCTCCTTCGGCGCTACTGCGACCTCCCGATTGACTTTCCTTCTTCTGAAATCAATGAATCTGCCTCTATCCCCCCTCTTCTATTTAGGTTGGTGAACAACACGGCCAAGTTTGCTACCAGATCAGCCGCCTTTAACCCCCTAAACACTGTCCTTCTTTCCAATATCCTCTATCCTACCGTCAAACCCCGCCACAAACTCCCCTATCCCGCTAGCTCCGCTCAAATCTGCCACGACCCAGTCCATGGTCCGGAGTGGGTATGGCGGCGATTTGGACGACCTTGCATGACCTTCAGCGCGATCGTGTGTATGAAGTTGCCTAACGTTCAGGGGCGAAGTAGCCCGGGCGGGAGATTTAAAATCCAAGCGTTCGATGAAATGTCAACAGGTAGAATATACAGGGTGTGCGAATAAATAAAATGGTGCCAAATTTAAAATCGATATACAGGGTGTGAAAACAAATGTACCAATGTAAATATGCAGGGTGTACAAATAAAAAAAAGTTTAAAAATTGCGATCGGAAGTCAACATCCGGTCCCTAAAATTCCAAATGGCGACCGGAAGTGCCATTTCCGGTGTTTAAAAATAGGGCTTCTTGGTACTCAAATGAAAGCTTTCCGAAGTCGGAATCATGCATCTGAAATAAAAAAATCATAGTTGACCTGCTCCAAGACGAGAATAATGCCATTTTCTTTGTGTAATGTCAGAAATAGCCCCCGTGTTGGGTATTGCATGGGCGCCAAACGTAGATGCCAAATATCATCATCAACATCATCACCTAATTATCTTCAGCTGAGCGCTCGCCCACCTTACATTTACGCTCGACGACGACGAGAGTGAGAGATAAGTAATATTTTTTCCTTCGACCTTGCATGACCTTCAGCGTGGAGTGGGATGTAGATAGCATGTGAACAATGTGACCCACCTCTTCTTAACAATCTTCAAAATCAAATCATCCGTTTTATTGAATATACTTCTATAATATAATTAGAAATGCCAGGCTTTATTGTATCTAGATTTGTATCTAAGGGATGATTTACGAAAAAACTTGAATTCGTTACCGTTATTCCTTCGAGCCATAACTAAGTGTTCAATATTATATGTCCAGTTTCTTCAGGAACTCAAATTTTAAAGCACACTCTGCAATCTTTATGCACAGTTGTTTCAACTGCCAATGATCTGTTAGGGATTTAGGTTTTCAAGTGGGCTTTAAGGTTCCCGCAACAGCTTCCATTTCACTAGTATATTAAGTTATCTCGTTAACTTATTATTAAAAAATTCAAGATGACCTGACTTACAATTTATCAAATTGTAAGATTTATTGTACATTAAATTTGAGAAAATTTCATTTGTTGCAAATGCATTAAATAAATGTATTGTGGACAAAATATAGCCTGACTATCATTCAATATCCGACGTGGCACTAGCCAGGGAAATAGTTATTTCAATAAGTTATTTGTTTATAATCTTTGTAAGACATAATGTTGCAGAGTCACGAACACGTTGAATCACATATAAGAGTAGTCTAACTGTATGTATGTATGTATGTATGTGTGTATGTATGTATGGATAACGCTGGCCGGTCACTGCGTCGCATTCATTGCGCCGTATATGTACTGAGTCTGGTTCCCCGCACGGTGATACACCTCGGAAAACATTAGCAAATAAATGAATAAATAATTATATTATAACAAAACCGTTCTACAGAATGTGTTCAAATAATATGAGGAACGAGTTAAACAATAAACTAACCACTAATTTTAGTTCAGCATTATGCAAAAAATATATCGGCTGTGAGCGTACGTACTGAACCTCATATATTTTGTTTATTGACATAAAACAAATGTCGGAAGACAATAAAAGGTGTTTAGCAGTTACAGTGCAAATTTATACTTAAACATACCTTTATCTATCGGCCACGGTATTTAGCAGTTACAGTGCAAATTTATACAAGTAAGTACTAAATATAGTCGCCGAACATAAAATAAGGGCGCTATTGCGCAAAGGTGGATCCACTTTTTGAATGTTCCGCCTTTAGGTTAGGTTCGGTTAGGTGGCGGCGAAGCCCCGAAGTAGGGGCTGAAAACGGAACGAAAACGAAATAACGAAATTAAACGAAATAGTTACAAGAACGAAAACGGAACTGACATTTTTTTAAACGAGATTTGAAACGAAATAAATTAATTAATTATGCTCATTTTCGTATCAATTAATAGCATTGAAAAAACATTTCTTATACCGGATTTTACCGTTTTTATTAAATTTTGAAAGTATCGGAAACTGAAGGTAAAAAATCTCTTATTAGGAGTTGTTTTCCGAAAACGAAAACTATAAATTTGTGTGAGAACATAAAGAACGAAAACAAAAAATTTCGTTTTCGTTCCGATCAGAAATGAACGAAATAATTTTCGGTTT
Source organism: Ocypus olens (assembly GCA_910593695.2). NCBI lineage: Eukaryota > Metazoa > Arthropoda > Insecta > Coleoptera > Staphylinidae > Ocypus > Ocypus olens. The sequence continues at coordinate 7,509,076 of OU343064.1, forward strand.
TAGTCTCTAAAAAGTAGGAAGTAGTTTTGCGGGCTCGCCTTAAATATGACAGGTTAAGAAATCGAGATTTCGAAGTTAATTAATTTCTATCCAAAAAATAAATTATGCTCATTTTCGTATCAATTAATAGCATTGAAAAAACATTTACTGCACATTTCTTGAACAAAAAATTCAACAAATAGTGGGTGCGCTTTTGTGCAATAGCTTCAAAGTAAGAAACACTTATAAATACAGTATAAATGCACTTTACTCTAGCAGTTTAAAATAACAGTACTAAAGAATGGATGAAGATCCAATCGAGCGTCAACGTAGATTAGCAAGAGAAAGACAGAGACGTTGGAAAACTCAACAAAGTCAAGAGACGCTTGACAGGCTACAAAAAAAACAAAAGCTGCATCTCAAAGACAGCGAATTACAAACCAAACCGAGGAACAGTCTCAACTCATGCGAGCAGCAAATGCTGCATCTCAACGGCAGCGAATTGGAAGTGAAACTCCGCAGCAATCGCAGACCAGAAGAGCAACAAATGCTGCATCTCAACGGCAGCGAATTGGAAATGAAACTCCACAGCAAACGCAGACCAGACGAGCAGCAAATGCTGCATCTCAATGGCAGCAAATTGAAAATGAAAGGCCGCAGCAATCGCAGACCAGAAGAGCAACAAATGCTGCATCTCAACGGCAGCGAATTGGAAATGAAACGCCGCAGCAATCGCAGACCAGAAGAGCAACAAATGCTGCATCTCAACGACAGAGAATTGGGAATGAAACTCCACAGCGGTCGCAGACCAGACGAGCAGCAAATGCTGCATCTCAACGGCAGCGAATTGAAAAAGAAACTCCGCAGAAATCTGAAGCCAGGCGAGCAGCAAATGTGGTATCTCAACGGCAGAAAATTGTAAATCATAGAGCTGAGCAAAGTCAAATATCTCGAAATGAAGCAATTAATTTCATTGAAGATAGTGTTGATACCCATGACTGTGGAGCCTTAAACATAATTTGCCAGTTCTGTAAATTGAAGAATTTTTCCAAGGAGCGTCCAACAGATGGAAAGTTTACAAATTGCTGCCACAAAGGCAAAATTAAGTTGCCACACCCTACCGATGAGACTGGTGCTGTACTTAAATATCCTGAGTTCTTGCGCAAACTGTTGTCAGATCCAACTGATTCAGATTACACCAATTTTCGGGAGAATATTCGATCCTACAATAATGGGGTATCGTTTGCTTCGTTGGGTGCCAAAATTGTCGAGATTCCAGGTCGTGGCCCTTATGTTTTCAAAATACAGGGTACTTCACATATTCAACCACTTACACAGGTAGCACCACAGTACGCACAACTGTACGTGATTGACAGCACACTGGCTTTGGATTTTCGAACAGAACACCCTGCTAATGAACAGTGTGAACGACGCATCTATGAAATAGTTGACCGTTTCTTTCGGCAACACAACAGAATTGCACGGTCATATCAAATGATGCGTGAAGTAGAAGATGAAGCAAAACGAGCAGCAGCAGCAAATGGAGAAGCCATTCCTGTCGTTAGCATAGCGTTTCGTCGAGACCGTCAGTCGGACCAGCGTCGCTACAATGCTCTAACATCAAATGAAGTTGCCATGGTGTTTGTAAACGAAGATGGTGAACCTCCATTTAAACGTGACATTCGCGTTTACCCTCGGAATCCTATAGATTCAACGAGCCAGTTTATTAACATCAATATCTTGAGTCCAAACTTGGATCCGTTCACATATGCCATCTTTTTTCCGTATGGTGAGCCCGGATGGCAGCCGCACTGGACATGCGAATCATATCAGGGAGCACAGCAAAATAGAGTTCGCATCAAAGTCAGCATGCTTCAGTATAAAGCGGCACAGACCGCAATTCGGGACGAGTTCAGTCCCATTATGAGAGCAGGAAAACTTTCGCAGCAGTGGGTGGTCGATTCTTACCTGCAAGTAGAAGCCAACAATCTGAATTACATACGCAACCACCAACAATCACTTCGAGCTGAAAATTACCAAGGGCTTGCTGATCATATAACCAACTTAGCAGAAAATGCAAACATATCTGCAGGAATTCCAGTGACTTTACCATCAAGTTTTGAAGGATCTCCGCGGAACATGCGAGAACGCTGCATTGATGCCATGTCTATTTTTAACAAGTGGGGTGCTCCAGATATTTTCATAACGTTTACTGCAAATTCTAATTGGCCCGAAATAAAAGACAATTTGCGAGCAGGTAAGCGACCGTTTTGATTTGGTAGTTCGAGTGTTCAAACTCAAGCTAATATCGCTGATCGACGACTTAACAGTTAATGGGATCTTTGGTCAATCCAAGGCATTTGTTTACTCCATCGAATTTCAAAAGAGAGGTTTGCCACATGCCCACATTTCAGTGACATTACGAGCAGAAGATAAATTCAATACTTCTGAGCGAATTGATCAATTTATTTCTGCAGAAATTTCCGATGCAGCAAGAAACCCCCGACTTCATGAGATTGTCACTCGCTGCATGTTGCATGGTCCATGCGGAAACAGCAATCCTTACGCTCCATGTATGGTAGATAACTTCTGCTCGAAAAAGTTTCCGAAGCAGTTTATTGAACAAACTGTCCCAAATGTTGATGGGTATCCATTATACCGACGTCGAGGCAATAATCAAGTAGAAGTTAGAGGATCACCAATGGACAATCGTCATGTTGTTCCATATAGTCCATATCTGCTTTTAAAGTATAATGCACATATCAACGTTGAAGTATGCACATCGCTTAAAGCAATAAGTACATATATAAATACATATATAAAGGATATGATTGCGCGAACATTGCAATTACATCTACACCTGCACAATAGGAGACGCGCAATGATGAAATTAGCAACTTTATTAATGCTTGCTATGTTAGTGCTCCAGAAGCGATGTGGAGACTGCTTGAGAACAAAATGCACAACCGATCGCATGCTGTCATACGTCTCCCGCTGCACCTACCAAAACAGCAAAGACTTATGTTTGAAGCTGGAAACGAAGAAGAAGCATTGCTGGCAGCGAGGACAGGTAAAACAAAGCTTGAGTCTTGGTTTCAACTAAACATTGAGGATTTCAACGCACACCAATTTCTCTACACTGAAATTCCAAACCATTATGTGTACGTTCGTGGAAAATGGCAGCCGCGCCAACGAGGTGGAGAAAAGATTGTTCCAAGAATGTACACAGTTAGTCTAAAAGACGAGGAGAGGTACTTTTTACGTATGCTTTTGCTGCCTGTTCCTGGTGCAACCAGTTTTCATTTTATTCGAACATTTAATGGAGAAGTTCACTCATCGTTTAAAGAAGCAGCAGCAGCACGTGGTCTTTTGGAAAGCAACGATGAATGGGATCGATGCATTGCTGAAGTAATCGCTTTTAATATGCCGCCACAACTTCGAGAGACTTTTGCCTATATTTGTTGCTTCGGTCATCCATTAAAACCACTTGATCTATGGGTCAAATATGCAGACCATATGGCTTTAGACTACAGCCGAAACAATATGGAACATGCAGCAAAAAATTTGGCTCTTCACGACATCAATGCAATTCTAATTCAACATGGACTTGATTGCCTACGCTGTGGTTTGCCAAATCCGACTGGAAATCCTACAGAAGTTCAAGCATTTGACCCCGATCAAGAAAGGCTGAATGCAGAACAACAAATTGAGATGCTAAATGAGCAACAGCATGAAGCTTTTGACAAAATAGTTGCTGCTGTTTATAATAATGACTTAGAGTCTAGATGCTTCTATATCGATGGCCCCGGTGGTTCTGGTAAAACTTTTTTGTATAACACTTTGATGGCATTTATTCGTGGAAATGGAAATATTGTGCTTCCGTATGCAATAACAGGTATTGCAAGCACGTTGCTTAAAGGAGGACGAACAGTACGTAGTGGGTTTAAACTGCCAATTCCACTTTTAGAATCTTCAGTTTCACAAATGCGTTTGACATCACCCCAAGCAAGAATTTTACACGAAGCTTCTCTAATTATCATCGATGAAATAATAATGCTTACAAAGCATGGAATAAGATGTATCGACAAACTACTGCGAGATATAATGAGCAACGAGAGGCCCTTTGGAGGTAAAGTGTTCGTAGTATGCTGCATCAAATCGTGTGATTTGTGGAGAATTTTTTGTCAACTCCCTCTTACCACAAATATGCGTAGTGCAGGTCAAGAAGAGTACAACAATTGGCTGCTTCAAGTGGGTATGGGTCGTACTCCTGCAATTGAGGGCATTAACAATGAGTATACAATTCAAATTCCTGAGCCAATGATCGAAACCGGAAATCTTATTTCATCAATTTTTGGGAACGAAATTCATGCAATAAATATTGACGAAATGGCAAGGCGTGTGATTATTGCTCCCACAAATCAACAAACTCTAGAGATGAATCGTAGGATTATTGACATGATACCAGGAGAGGCTGAAGTATACCACAGTGCCGATTCTGTAATATCAGAAGACCCGTGCGATATTCAGAACTATCCTGTGGAGTTTCTGAACGAACAGACTCCATCTGTCATGCCACCACACGTTTTGCTTCTCAAACCTGGAGTAATAATTATGCTGTTGCGGAATCTTAATCCAGATAAAGGAATGTGTAATGGAACTCGCATGGTTGTCAGGCAGTTGCAACGTAACTTTATTGCTGTGGAAATTATTTCTGAGTGCAGACGAAACGATATTGTCATCATTCCTAGAATAGATTTGCAACCATCTGACACTATGCTAACATTTACTCTTAAACGTAGACAATTCCCCATTATCCCAGCATACGCCATGACAATCAACAAGTCACAGGGTCAAACTTTTGATCATGTCGGCATTGATCTACAAACTCCAACATTTTCACATGGTCAACTTTACGTTGCATTGTCTCGGTCGAGAAATCCAGCGAATGTAAAAGTTAGCATAAATTGAAATTCTCTACAAGGAAAGCTGCTAGACGATGATCGACAATTTACACAAAATGTTGTCTACCAAGAAGTCTTTGGTCCACAGTGAATATTAATTCTCAAGACAATTTGCCGGGTTTGGCTTCATGATCAGAATGCCAGATTTGGAATGGTTGTAATCAACCATTCTTAACATTTTTACAGGGAATGCTTTCTCTTGCCAATTGAATCAAGTTCAAAAAAGTATTCCGTACAATAACACAATTAAAATGGAAGCTGTCCAATAAAATTCTTGGTTTGCTCCGGATAAGGAGAATTGTTATATTTTTTGTTATAAATTTTGAAATGGGTTTGTTTTACCCAATTCAAGGATGTTGTACACCCACTGTATATAAATGTATTTAAATCGTGTAAATATCAAACTAGAGACCGACCAAATCAAGTTGGCCGCTGAGGAGTACATTAGCACACGAAGGCAGTCGCAGTCAAAAAATTTACTTGAGTTTAAAAAATTCAAGTATACTCTAATAGAAAAATAATACAAATATGCGGACATGCTGACCATGGCAGCAATCCACTTCTGAACCTTCGTGATTTGCACTAGAAATTCGGCAGCATCAAGCTTCCTTTGCGTAAACTTAACTAAATCGTTAATTACTTCCTGCGATTGACTGTTAAGCGGACAATCCAACAACATGCTCCTAAAATCCATTTTCACTTCGATTGTACAATGTGAATGGTTCACGAAAACTAACGACTGCAATTATCCCCGCTGCTAGCACGTTTATGCTTCTCTGCAACCGACCAGCCAGCGTGAATTGTGCGTTTTATAAATTGTTTCATTTCTGATTATTGCTTTCATGTCGATCAAGGGCGGAATTGGAAAATGCCTACTCTGTACATCTTCCCGAAATTGTAATAGAATTATAATTAAAATAATGCCTAATAAAATATTCTTACAAAATTTACATTATTTCCAAGCTATAAAAAAAAATTAGTACCAATAACAGATTTTTTTCACAGACTGGAGAGAAATTCGAGTTCTCAGCTGTCGAAATTGTGAGAGAAATAACAATTCACGCCCAGGAGAGAAATGATTACTTCTTTCGCAAGGAAGATATATTATTACTTCTCTCCCAAGGGAGAAAACGGATTACTTCTCTCCCTAGGCTGACGTTTCTTTCTATGTTGGGTTTTAAAAACGAACGTCTTACTCTTAAAATATCCCGTTTGTGAAAAAAATAGTATATTTTGGGAGAGAATGCTGCTTTTCCCTCAGCACGTTATACAAATTTGTACCTCAGAAAAATTAAGCATTTCTCACCCTTGATATATAATCTACTATTATTTAATCTTGCCATTGCAAGTTTGTTTCTTACGTAGATATATAGATAGATAAAAGAAAGCTTTGCTTTTATCCACTCATTCAGTTGCTTAGGAAATATTGAAATATTGAAAAAGTGTTCTTATCGTGTTATTTATACCATAAATTCGTCATCCGTTTTATATCACCAATCCAAAAACTACTTGAATTTATATGTATAATTTTGGGATTTGTGATGGGGCCACATTCATTCACACTCAAATCCTTTACTTCAACCAGATGGTTTTACGTTTTAGTACAGTTGACAATTTTAAAGAACAGCACTGACTCACAATTGCAACATCATTTCTAACTGCAGCCTCGCTCAAACTTCATGAATAGTCGTCTCACGATATGGTGAAAGTCGTAGCAGTTCTTTGGCGCGTTAGCACACACTTTCACTTTAAACACACTAATAGCACATTGAACACAAATAGAAATAATAGTAGCAGTCACTACAACGTAAATAAAAGAGGTCTCAAACAAATTATTAAAGTTATTGTGCCGGTGTGTGATTCAAACGGAAATTATGTACATGATAATTTAAATAATTGTTAATTTTAAATGTAAATCTTGACTCCAATGAAAATAAATCTTTCACATTTATAAACTTCAGCAACTTTTTTTAAGTGAGGTTAAGTTCCCCCATAGAGATGTAATTCTAGGTGGAGGCGATAGGACATAAAATATTTTTGTCCAAATTCATTAGATACATCCCAGTATTGGTCTTTATTTGGGCAATAAATAAATATTATTATTACTATTTGATGGATATAAACATATATTTAAAAAATAAAATCCAGGAGATGGAAAACTGTACATATAAAAATCGAAAACACGTCTGACACTGAAGCATACATACTATTAAACAAAATCCAGTTTGTGCCAAAACCATAGAAATATATCTAAAACAACAGATAGTCAACTGAATTTATAAATCGTCCTTTATTGCCATTACCGGGCAATTTTGCCGTGATTTTCAACAGTAATATAACGAGTGCCTATGATTTTGCCGGCAATTATTAGCGGCAGGATCACGATTTTCTAGAAGCAACAAGCAAGAGTGATCCAGACGCTAATAATTGCCTAGGAAAAATCAGTCACGAGTTAAATTCGAGAAGACAATTGGCCGAACAGAAAGTTCACACTTCATAATTTTAAAAGTTAAATTTAGTTACACCAAGTGTCAGACGTGTATTAATCTGCCCCACAATAATTGTAGTAAAAATTAGCTTACCAATATTTTAAGAAATGCCTATAAATATTATTACTGATGAAACCACTAACACTTCACCCGAAAATACAAACAGATCGAATTCAGGAGCAAACTGCTTAAAAGTCCGGCAATAACTGACGTTTTATATGTTATAGAACATGTACTAACGCGTTGCTAGGCAATACCAACATGATGGATTATCTAATTAGATACCACCCAGGGTGAATTGCCATGCATAACATGCAGCGTGGTCTGTTACGCATCGTAATTAGAATTTTATTGGATCATCTCATCAACGTTATTCGATTTCATTGGTTAGTAAGTAAATGAGGGCAATTGTCACGGGCAATCGCTAGTATTAATATATTTAGGCTACATTTCATCTTTATGCCAATTATTGTACATGTACTTTATAAATGCCTACTTATGGAATTCCCATTTGTGATATTTTAAATAAAATATTGGTAATTAATCAATAAAATCATGTATCGCTTCACGTTAGCGACCTGTGATTTATATCTAACAATCTGATAAAAAGAGAGAAAATCGTCAGGAAACTTCGCAGAACGTGCAGCAGCATAGGGAATTACAAACGACCCCTGCACCTCTAAAAGAGGCTTTATCCTTAATTACAAGCAAGGTTATGACCTCTCCCATAATAATTCCTTCCTTAGTCGTAAAGATATAAACTTCTAATTGCGAATATATTGTCGAATGCGATAATCTACATTTCACTACTATCTCTAATGCCCTACTTAAACATGTTATGAAACGCTTAATATAAACGATAGAAATACAGACTATAGATCTGTCGGATGCCCGTTGTAATTCTAAATTCATAGTGGTTTGTCACAATTTATTAGATTCGAATCGTGAAATAAATCGGGAGAGAGATCGCGGTTATTTTTCACCTGAGTTATCTTAGTCATTCTGTCAAGTTTTTGTTAGTTAAGTTTCTTTTTACACGTTTCCAATCTACGTTTTTGCTAGCTTCAAGCTCTGATTTGGTGACGCTTATAGGATTGGGATGTAATCGATCGCGTTCATATCAAAATACTGTCAATCTACTGGATCGTTCCTCGAATTACGCTTTATATAAATACATATCAAAACTAGTTTTAGAAATATTAGCGTTATTACACATCCAGTCAATTTAAATTCTACAAATTGTTTATACTAAATTTATTGCAACCGGATTTTAGCAAACCAGATCATATATTATACAGCGTGAGTAAAAATTATTGCAACAACGCCATAACTTATGTAAAAAAGCATTTTTAATAGATCTCCGAATACGTCGACTTTTTTTTTGTATGTTTGTTTTTGGCGTCGACTGCGAGGTCATCTGCCACCACCGTTTGTGTTAATAAATCATGTATTAATTGAATACCACATGTGCAAAAGTATAATTATATCAATCACTTACTAATTCCATAATTATACACGTCGATTTTAAATTGAAAAAATTAAATATTATTGCACTTTTCAAGTTATGCTCCCCTTATCAAGATGTCCGCCAATCACGTCAGATCGGACCTAATGTTATGAATACTAGCAAATCAAGTAAAATTCTTAAAATGCCATGTGCATGCGGTCATGTGGCAAAATCGGGTTCTCAGTGCATTGTCTGTGATAACTATTGCTACACATCGTGGATGTAGAAGATTAAAGTATGCTGCAGTTATATCCTACTGAACACAGAAGATAGACCGCCAAATGAAGAACCTGTGGAAGAATTCAAATTTCAAACTGAATGCATACAGGGTGTCTGTCCCTCCGAGATGGTGTATTAAAAGTATATGGACTTGTAATTATTGTATTGTAATCAGATTTTTAGCATTGTTCCATCAGGTCTCTTCGGATACTTCTTTCAGGCGTCGTAACAGGTCAGTCGTTTGCTCGTATCAAGGATTCATGATATTAAAATAGTTAAAAAAGTAAATTAGTATAAATACAAGAAAACGAAATGTAGCCTGAATATATGAATATTCAACCTGTTCGTTAATCTGCAAGCAAAAAATTAAGTCTTACTAAGACTATAAACAAATAACTTAATGAAACAACTACTTCCCTGGCTAGTGCCACGCCGGATATTGAATGATACAAAAGAAATTTGCATGTTATTACTAGTACTACTAGATAAATAACATTGGTTTAAGATCGTTTATTTCTACATACAAGACTAACTTAGAAAATTGTTCTGAAATGAAATGTGAAACTTTAAACTGTAAATGTTATTATTAAAATGAAAAAACCAGAAAACATTTTGACAAGGACACACAGTGCTAAACTTATGTAGTGTTACTAGATGAAACAAATTTGATAATAACTAAAAATACCACTGAATTAAAAAAATATATATATGAAAATTATTTGTTGAATTTGGTTCTCGTTTATCACGTGGTGAAACATTTTTAATATTACTGGTTGTTGAAATTAGGCACTTGGTAGGTTTCACAAATTTTATACTTTTTATTCCGAATAAAAAGTATAAAATTTGTGAAACCTACCAAGTGCCTAATTTCAACAACCAGTAATATGAAAATTAAGTAACTAGCCATCTGCAGACGCGTTTCGAGATTTATCTCTCATCAGTGCAGCTTCGCATTTAAATTGAATGTTAAATAATAAAATACACTTACGTGAAGGTGATCGTGAACGTGAAGACGTCGTAAACGACTGAGGAGATTATGAAAGGTTTGAACGGGTTTTATACCTGATTTTGAGGTGATTAGTGAAAGTACAGATGTGAAGAAATAAATGATCTTGTTTTCGTTAGAAACCGAATACACAATACACTAATTTGTAAATTAGTATATTTATTTTGTCTTACTTCTTCGTGTCGGAACAGCATTGGAATTTATTTTTTTGCGGAAATGGGTAACAAAATGTTTACGAATAAAATGATCTTCACATGAATGAAAATTTAAACAATTAACGGTCTCTTCAATATCACAAATGGTTTTCCATGTTTTATTTTTGTAGTCGACATTAGTTATATCGGAAAAGAAAGAATTTTGACATTCTGGATATTTACAAGAATATTTAATATGGCCATTTGATGTTTCCATTATTAATAAATACAAGTGACGAGTTTATAAGACAGAATATATAATAACTTACCTTCAAACATGAATTACTAGCACTCACAGCACCCTTGAGGTTAGTTAATAAAAATGGTGAGACTTCATTAAGCGTTGCCGCACATACATCGAAGTATAAATGTACAATGCAAATGATTATATTTAATAAACAGTAATATTATACTTTTATAAATTATTATTACAAATATAAGCGATAATGAGTCTAATTATGTTTAAAACATAATTTTAATTGTTAAAATTATTACTTTGTAGTGAAATTTTAAGATTCTTAAAAACGGTAATCCCCATAATAAGATCTTTAATAAATCTGGCAACATCGAGGGAACCATCTTTACAAAAGCGGCAAATTTGAAATTGCCCCTCGCCCCACTGTCCTGGGGTGGCCCACATACTTTCGTGTTGCCGATATTCGTATCTCGGCTTCACACCCGTGGGTGGTCGAACCAAGGGTGGGAATGGGCACTTGGTTCTTCCGCCCTCTAGCAGATGTCGCCATCGGTATTAAAATTATGATTCTAATTAATATTAATTTCGAGGGGTCTCGATTCCACTTAACCTATCCAAAGCTAACTATGCATATATACAACTACTGGTATGTACATATGAGCATCATCTCTCGTGATTCGTGGCAATCTGCTACCCGTACCCGAATGATAGTCGTGTGACATATCCATCGATGCGCCATGATCTTCGCTATGCGAATTACGCCGTTTTGCATTGATTGCGACTTGCGCCGCGGCGTAATTCGCGAAATAATCAATTTGGTCGAATTGATCAAGATGGGCCCCTTTATTGCTGTTGGGCCATAAAACGATTTGGGCCTTATCGGTTGGAAGCAGCGGAGGCTCCTTTGCCTACGCTTCTCTCAATTTGGACAAAGGGCCTCGCATTTTCAAATCGTTTTATTGGCCCAAGATGTTCAAAATATTTGCACTAAATATCCAAAAGCTTTTAGTTTTACTGCCCCAAAATCTTATTATTCGAACTTGAATAATTGTCCACCTGGGCGGCAGATTTTGCCGGGCGTCGTCACGGCGCTTTTGTTTGACACGCAGAGTTTATTGCGCTGCCCTATACCTTAAACCGTTTGGGCCGCGTCCACATGGTCACCGAGCGCTCGTCTAGCAGTCCAGAAATGGATACGCATAAATTAGCCAGGTAGCAGATCCTCACGAAAGACTTACTCACATGCCCTTAATTTCCTAACCTTACGAAGCTTATAGTTAACATACATCATATTATTTATATGATTAAAATTCGTTTCGTCAATGTGTTACGAACGTAACTCATTTCTAAAACCAAAATGCTTATGAAACAGTTGATAAAAATAAAGCGCGGGGTTTGAAAAATAAAAAATGCAAATAAGCGTTGTTACGACGTTCCAGGTGGAACGCCGGTAACAGGGTGTTGCATTTAAAATAAGAAAGTTGGTATTGAAAGTTTTTGTTGAAAAAATTTCGCAACTAAAAATACTAATCGACGTATCGAAACGTTTTGTCGAACACACCCCCATTTATTTATTATCGAATTTATTCCATTTGGCTGATACACACTGTATGTTATCTGTAGTAGTCAAAACCAGGCCACCACATGTACGAACGGGCTAAACTTTTTGTTTTTACTATACCCATATGTGCTATGTGAAGTTCATTCAACATCCGTTCTCGTAAGCACTTTGGTATAATAACACGATAACCAAACAATACACAATTTTGTTCTTGTGTCAATTCATTTCGCTTCAAAATATTATATTATTATACAAGTTCAATAAGAGGGTATATTTTGGCACGAGTGGGTTTGGACCACAACGAGCGCAGCGAGGAATGATCCAAGGAACGAGTGCCCCACAATGCCTCTTATTAAACAAGTATAATATACTATTTTTTCTACTTTGGTTTTAGTTAAGGATTCATTCCTAAAATAAAATATATACTTAAACATAGTGAGTTTTATCTTTTAATATGTGGCAGCACTGAAAAACAATTCAGTTGACAGTAGATTATTTATTTTAATAGTGAATTATTATTTAAAATGCAACAAAATTCAAATATTCCTGGCACACCAGCCGAAATTAGGGAAATTGCTATGGGTGCAATTAATAAATTACTCCCAAGTAAGTCTAAAGCGATTTATGAAAAAGAATACAGCGTATTTAATTCGTGGTGTAAATAAAAAAGTGTAGCAGTTGTTAGTGAGAATATATTACTTGCGTATTATGAGGAGATGAGTAAAACAAAGAAATCCTCGACACTATGGGCATCCTATAGTATGCTGCGTGCATGCCTAAGTGTCTTTAAGAACTTGGATATATCAAAATTTGCAAGATTGCAAGGATTTTTAAAAAAACAGTCTGAAGGTTACCAGCCTAAAAAGTCAAACATATTAGATGGCTCTGAAATAGATTTGTTTTTACATGAGGCAAATGATCTCTCTTACCTGGCATTAAAGGTAGGTTAAATCTGAATCTTCAATTAATTATTTATGCGAGTTTCGACTTATAGGTTATCCTGATTATGGGCTAGGCAGGTGCATGTAGACGGGATGAGTTATTAAATATGTCTGTTGGCGACATAGAATTTAAAGATAACATCATTATTGTAACTGTTCCTAAAACGAAAACAAATCAACCGAGAAAGTTTGTTATAAATGAGGAGCAATGGATTGCTTTAGTTAAAAAGTATGCGGATTTACGGCCAAATAATGTTACTACCAAACGATTTTTTTTGACATATCGAAATGGACGTTGCACAAGAGATCCAATTGGTATCAATAAAATTGGCCACGTTCCAAGAATAATAGCCTCTTACTTGAAACTTCAAAATCCCGAACAATACACTGGGCATTGCTTTAGGCGTTCGAGTGCATCAAATTTGGCCAACAGAGGTGGAGATTTAATAACGATTAAGAATCATGGTGGGTGGAAGTCGTCTGCAGTGGCGGAAGGTTACATAGAGACATCGCTAAAAAAAAATTGAAGTGGCCCATATGCTTAATCCTAATTACTCACCACAGCCAAGTACGAGCACTTCCTACTCAAATGAACCGTTCTCAGATATTTCAAACGACATGAATGTGAACCTTCATGGTAACACAAACTACCAGCATAGTGTATTAACGCAAAATGTACCTGGCATAACAATTAATGCAAAAGATACATGTGTTGTAACTATAAATGTGTACAATAATTGTAATACCAGTGAACCTTCAAGCAACAGTTAAATACTTGTTTATATTAAGTATTTCTGTTCTATTCGTATTAAACGCTTTATTTATGTTGTTTTCGAGGTTTTTTTCTATCAAATGTTGATTATTTCTATTCATCTTTATTTTCTCTGCAACACGAACACGTTGCGTACATTTCTAGGTTATTCGCGTCATAGATTACTTGTATAGATAGACAACCTCTATGCACAAACCATTAACAGTGTTTTACGGCGCAGCGACAAAGGCACTGTATTATTCGGCAAACGATGTAGATGTGTTGCACCTCAACAGCAATTTGCGATCTGCCGCATTTTTAGTTTGTAACTCATTAAAGTGTTAAATTATCATTCACGGCAATTTTACATTTTCATGTCGACACCTGTCATATTCCAAGTACTCACAAGTACTACCAATAGCGACAACTAAAATGTTACCACAAACAGTTTAATAATGAGCAAAACAGTAAAATAAAAAATCTCATTATTAAACTATTTTTGATACAAGAAAAGGTCGATTATTAAACCAAAGTAGAAAAAATATGTTTTTTAACTCAGAATCTATATTCTGAGGCCACCCAGTTTTAACATACTTTAAAACTTGCCCTAAAATATCATCTTTTTCTGTTTCCCGTGCTATTTCCTTACAGTCAATTGGTAACTGATTATTGGCAATTATGTAATTTAAATATGAGGTATTATCATCTTCGTCTAAAACTTCAGTTACAGGTAGACGCGACAAAAAATCTGCATTATTTTCTGACGATTTAACATATTTAATTTCCTAGTTATAATTGCTCAACAGCCAAGCCCATCTTTGCAATCTATTAGCAGAAAATATAGGTATGCCTTGCTTTTCCCCAAAAATTTTTATTAACGCCTGATGATCAGTGTTCAAAATAAATTTTCTTCCAAATAAATATTGGTGAAACTTTTTCACACCAAATATAATCGCCAAACCTTCTTTTTCAAGCTGCGAATATGCTCGCTCTCTTGTGTTTACGCTGCGAGATGCGTAAGCAATAGGATTCTCTTCCCCATGCGGCATAACGTGTGATATTACCGCCCCTACACCTACATCAGATGCGTCCACAGTTAAAGTGATCATCAAATTCGGATCATAATGCACCAAAGTTCTTGAGGAAGTCAAAATATCTTTAACTTATTCAAAAACTCTATCGCATTCTTTCGACCAAATAAATTCGACATTTTTACGCAATAAATTATATAATGGCCTTAATAAAGTAGCACTGTTTTTCATAAATCGATTGTAATAATTAATTAGCTCTAAAAATTACTTAAGTTCTGACACATTTGTGGGTTTAGGTGCTTTGTTAATTGCTTCAGTTTTTTCATTTGTTGTATGTATGTAGCCCATCTTTATCTATATCATGTTCTAGGTATGTAATTTTCTTTCTAAAAAAATCACATTTACTCTTATTAACGGTAAACCCGCTATTCCTTAATATATTCAAAACTAATTTAACCTTATTTAAATGTTCCTCGAATGTGGCCCCAGTTATAATAATATCATCCAAAAAACAAGCTACATTGTATATTCCATCAAACAAAGATTCCATTACTTTTTGGAATTTTGATGGTGCACATGCTATGCCATATGGCATTCGTGTATACATAAACAGTCCTTTGTGAGTGCTAATTGTAGTTGAAATTTGCGAGTGATTGCATAAAGCTAACTGCTGATAAGCTGACGTTAAGTCGAGCTTGGAGAAATCAACCCCGCCTTGTAATTTTGCAAATAATTCTTCGACTCGTGGCAAAGGATGTTGATCAATATTCAAAACCTGATTTATTGTGACTTTGTAGTCACCACAAAATCTTAATGTACCATTTTTCTTTAATAACTGGTGTTCCCCATGGACTATAATCAACTTGTTTTAACACCCCCTCCTTTACCAGCCTATTGATTTCATTTTCAACCTTTTCTTTAACAGCAAAAGGTATAGGACATGCTTTAAAAAATTTTGGTTCAACTTCATTTGCCATATGCAATTGAATTTTACCGTTCGTAAACAGCCCTAATCTATTGGAAAAAAACTTGCGAGAACTCCCTGTAGAGTTTTTCAATTATAATGTCATTTCTTTTGGTTCTTTACGAATTAGGTTCTACAAAATTTTTCAAATTATTTAAACACAAATTAAACTTGTAAAAAAAATCTCTTCCTAGTAGTGGCGGACCTGTTCCTCTAATAACTAATATATCTAAATCTTGGCTAATATCCCTATATTTACAATGAACAGTTAAATATCCTAAGGGATAAATTTTATGTCCATCATAATTATATAAGTAAAATTTTACTAGTACGTTTTAATGAGTACTTAGAAAAATGCATATTTTTAAATCTATTTGAAATTACTGAACAACTAGCTCCTGTATCTAATTCGAATTTCAACAACCTGCCATCAATTTCAACCTTTGCAAATAATGGCTGTTGAGATGTGCCACTTAGCCTAAACAATATTTCATTATGATTGTTATTGTAACCGTCTTCAATTAAATAATTATGATGATGATCATCATGTTTACTATAACACATTTTTATCAAATGGCCACTTTTGCCACATTTCCTACAAATATAATGTTTATATTTACACGCACTTCTTGTGTGGCCCTCAAATCCACAAACTGTGCATAAAGCAACACTAGTACCTTTTCAATATGTCTTCTGGTTGCGCAAATCTCCTGAAAACTTCTCACAAGACTGGTTCAGTTGTCGCCATTTGTCAGAACTCCCACTGGTTGTTGCTGCCTTCTCCTGATGCGTTTCTCGAAAATTTGAACTAAATTTTCGTGGATGTTCGTCGTTAAGTTTCCTCGATCTATGTTCATTTAGCCTATACACCTCTGACTGAACTTCCAATTTAATATCTTTACCACTTTGATAATTATTTTTGCTTGCTTCTTTCTTTTGAGCTATGGCAACGGCCTCCACAAAATTCAATGTCGTAGCATCTTCTTCAAACAATCGATCCATAATAGCACCTTTTTTCATCCCCATTATAAATCGGTCACGCATTGCTGTTTCTAAGACATAGAAAATTCGCAAGGTGCTGCCAAATTACGCACTCTTGCCGCCCAATCCTTTATTTCTTCATAAGAATCCATATATGCATTGTAAAATAAATACCGTTTCGGAAATGCACTTTTTACCGAAGTAAAATGTCTGTTTAAAATTTCAACAATGTTTGCAAAAGTCTTACTTGACGGATCCTCCGGAACACACAAACTTGTAACCAACTGATAGGTCTCTTCATTTAAACTATTTAATAAAATTGCACGTTTAATTTCGGGGTTATCGTTGATTTTGTTAGCAATAAAATACTGATTTAGTTGAGCACTAAAAATTGTCCAGTCCGATTGCAACGAAAATTCGCGAAGTTGGCCTCTTGCACTAGTCATGTCAAAATTGCGTGAATTCTTTTAACGCGATAAATGGTTCATAATCGTTGTACACTACTCGTCGCCAATGTAGTATCTCGTACTCTCTTCCAGGTACTTGGTACAGTTAATTAAAATAACTTACTTGAACTGAATAACTTTAATTACTTCGTCAATGCACCGGCAAACGTATCATCATACCGGGTGACCCAGGGATCTGTAAAAGCCCCATAACTTATTTGATATTTGAGATATCGACTTCTAGTTTTCCTGAACTGGTACCGACACTTATGCTACATATTTTAAAAATATGTATGTTTTTGTACAGGGTGTCCCAATATACATAACAGAACAAAGTTAAGTTTTTTTTAAATGGAACACCCTATATTTTATACTTTATTTTCAACCCTCTTGAGAAGCTGATAAAAATAGTATAAGATAGTATGGGTCTATTATAGACGGTTGGTTAATTATGGGCAAATTTGTGGCAAAAACAAGGACACATTGAAAAAGTTACAGAAGCGCTCCTAGCAATGCTAGCGTCGTTTTTTATACACTAAAAAATTTTCCACATCATGAAGAATAATACAAATCGGCTTTGGTTCTTTTTTGTTCATACTGTTATACAGGGTGTTAACATACGCAAAATAATGGATAACTATTTTTTTTCAAATGGAACACCCTATATATCTTGCCACAAATGCATGGAATTTTTAATAAGCTTTCCAATGATGTACAATTTGTAAAATGAAATATTACGGATTCTTGAGATTTGTCCATAAAAACATTTTTCTTTTGTCACTTCCTGCTCATTTTTGGATTTTTAGCCAAAACTCTGCATTTTCTGAAAAAATAATAAGAGACCAAAGTTGTAGAGCAGAAAATTTTCGATCGACATAGGTGTTTCTACTTTTCCAATAATCGTGACCGTATATGCATTTTAGCGTTTTACTCAATTTTTTACTTTCTCCGTTACGAAGTACGAGAAAGTATTGTGATCGTGATTTTTTTTTCAAAAATTTTTTTAACGGAAATATCCGTTTTGGGGTCCCTAGATGCCATTTCAACAATTTCTGGAAAATTTTTTTTTGTGTCTGTGTGTGTGTGTGTGTGTCTGTGTGTGTGTGTGTGTGTGTGTGTGTCTGTCTGTGCGCGCTGTATCTCAAAAACTAATAGAGCAGTTGATATGAAACTTTGAACATCCGTCTTATTTGATAATCTGAAGAACTGAAAAGCTTTTGGTAAAATTTCGTACACCGGAAGTGGGCGTTTACCTTAACTGTTTTTTGTTTTTTGCCAATATTTTCTTAAATATGAAAAATATCACAAAAACATTTAAACAAACTTTGAAGACAACAAAGAAATGAACATCTTTTGCTTGAAAACATTTTTCATAAAATCATTTTTATTCGAGAAAAAAAATTATAATTTTTTTTAAATTTTTGGTTTATAATTATAAAACTATAATAGTTACAGCAAATTTATGTTAATAATAATTGTAGAGAATGCTAAAATGAATAATTTATAAAGAATAAGTTTTTTTCGAAATCCCTTTGGTTTTTGAGTAAACTGAGTTTTTTTAATTTGAAGTATAATTTTCCCATCTTTAATAATTTTGACGTTTTAAACGTCAGTTTCATCCGAGTTTACGCAACGCTCGATGTATATTTAAAATATGATTTAAATTGAAAATAAACCATGAAAGCGTATATATAAATGATACCATCAAGTCGGAGAAAGTAACATGATGGCCACATCACCATTTTTTTGTTAATTAATTGCACTATACTTTATTTTCCACGTCCTCTAGCAGAAAAACCGGTAATTATAGAATTATTTAAATGACGTACATCGATTGAAAATATTCCGCTCTACATCTCTTAAAAGAAGCAATTTTCGCCCAAAATGCATAGTTTTCGCTAAAAATGCAAAAAACGCAAAAATTGATATATACATTTTCAGTTTGCATTTTTAGGGAAAACTATGCATTTTTGGCAAAAATTGCTTCTATTAAGAGTTGTAGAGCGGAACATTTTCAATCGATATGGGCCATTTTAATTTCCCTATATTTTCCCGTTTTTCCGCTAGAGGGTGCGGAAAATAAAGTATAGTGCAATTTATTAATAAAAAATTTGAAAAGAAAACGCTAAAATGCACATACGGTCACGATTTTGCGCACTCTGGCGGGCAATGCACGCATTATCTTAAACGTTGAAAGGCCTATGTCGATCGGAAATTTTTCGCTCTACAACTTTGTTCTCTTATAGTTTTTCCTGAAAATGCATAGTTTTGCCTGAAAATCCACAAATCAGCAGAAGGTGACAAAACAAATAGGTTTTGAGTGATAAATCTCAAGTATCCTTGTATATCCTATCCTATCCTATAATTTTGTTATACAAACTGTATATTATTGGAAAGCTTATTAAAAATGCCATAAAGTGGTGGCAATTTATATAGGGTGTTCCGTTTGAAAAAAAATAGTTTTCCATTATTTTGCGTATGTTGACACCCTGTATAGCACTATGAATAAGAGAGAACCAAAGCCGATGTGTATTAGTCTTTATGATGCGGGAAATTTTTTAGTGTATAAATAGCGATGCTATCTTTGCTAGGAACGCTTCTGAAATGTTTTCAATGTGTACATGTTTTTGCCACAAATTTGCCCATAACTAACCAACCGTCCATAATAGACCCATACTATCTTATACTATTTTTATCAGCTTCTCAAGAGGGTTGAAAATAAAGTATAAAATATAGGGTGTTCCATTTAAAAAAACATAACTTTGTTCCGTTATGTATATTGGGACACCCTGTACAAAAACATACATAGTTTTAAAATACGTAGAATAAGTGTGGGTACCAGTTCAAGAAAACTAGAAGTCGATATCTCAAATAACAAATAAGTTATGGGGCTTTTACAGATCGCTGGGTCACCCGGTATAAACTGACTGATGTATCCTTACCAACAACATTTATAACTTTTTATATAAATACATTACATTATCAAATCACATTATTTTCACATACAATATTTTTCAGATTAAAAGAAACGAAAAACATTTTTATTGCGAAATTTAAACACTAAAACGATGGGATATGTAGAGATTTTAAAAGATTTCCAAGAAATTTCTTGCCAGACTGCCAGATTGCTGGAAATTTTCAGATTTTCAAAGATCTCCAGATATATTTATATGTCTAAACTGTTTCAGTAAACTTCCAAAGATTTCAGAGATTTACATTTTTGGAGATTTACTTAAATAGTAAGGATTTTTAGAAACTTCTCAAAATATCAAGTAGAATTTTTTATTTTGTAAATATTATGATGTTGTTTTTGGTTAATACAACAAATTTAATTTTAACAAAATTCTAGGAACATTATTAATTCGAAGAGTTTCAAGGACATTAAACTAATTTTGAATTTAAGTGGTTTTCCAGGATCTGGTTGGACAATCATTTTTTCCAGAAAAACAATTTTCCGAATAACCTCAAGGTTATTGCATTTCTCAGAACGCTTCTCCTTCAAAATTGCAATCACTACGATTTTTTTTGAAAATGTCCACTAATACCTGCTCACTGAATTGTTAAATTTAAAAAATATGAACATTTTTAAAACAACCCGGAAGTTTTAGAACTTTGCAAAAAATAATTTTTACCTATTACTTACCATCTACACTAATTTCCTTGGTAATATCTTGCCATCACTATTCCACTATTACTATGGGACTTTGCTCGTTTGTCCCATATAGCAATTTTTTTTAAACTTCAGCAATTAACAGCTTAAAATCCATAGTCGAACGTAATAATAACTTGTGTAGGTACTAACTCGAACGATCTTTATGTCAAACCCACTTGCCGATAATTGAATGTTCATTCCGACAAAACTGTCGGCACAGGCTACAAGTTCGAGCAGGTAACAACCTGCATCTTTTGTGTCTAGGCACGTCTATTAGCATTTTCACATTATCGGCACCAATCGGCGTCGGTTACCAGTAAGCAGGCTACCTGCTTTCTTTTTGTGCGTACCCTAACGTGGATCTCGAGGATACCGAGGTGTTGGACCAGGCGTTTTAGTACAGGGCCAGACTGTTCCTGGAGATGGTTCACATCTCCAGATGGCCTGACACTATAAACTTTCGATCTGACACTGAGGGTATCAACTCCACTTATCCGTTTTTATTAAATAAATCACCACGTGCCCCGTCTCCTTGATTCCGATCGATAGGCTTTCTCTTGCATACTCAATAGCTCGCACAATAAACTTTCCCCCTCAATGATGTTCAATTCCCAACATAACTTACTACTGCCCCTTTCTCTCGTATTAAATGTACCTTCAGTAACATTAATTTTAGAGCTTCACTCAACCAAGAGAATAGGTGCAGTAGTAAATATTATTAATATTATATACGTTCATTGTAAATCTTGTGGCTTTAACTTTTAAAATTCAAAATTTCAAATTCATATTGACCGCCGCCGTGTTGCAGGCAGCCCGTCTGTTATTGCGATTTCCCAACCTGCTAGATTAGAATGGCTGCCAACAACGCCGACGCGCACACACGCCACTTAACCTTGCAACCTCTAGTTTGTTAACTTCTTATCCTTTTTCATCTTGTTAAAATATAATTCTTATACCACGAGATGTTTGTCACTGTGCAGTAGAGATTATAGCATATATGGGAGAGTTTCGAAGTATGTGAAAATCAATGGGACAACCCGGAAACTTGTTCGTATAGATAAAAAACTAATATCTGTAAATTTTGAGCTATATCGACCATGGCCTAACCGAGCCCTGGGCGTCTAATATTTGAAAAAAATCGTTTTTTCCCCCTTTTTTCATTTTAGTCCCCCTAATATTAAACGGTCCACCTTTATGGTCAAATGATATACTGTGTCAACAGAGTTCAAAATTCGAATTCAAAACGAATTTATTTGTTAAAAACTGACTAAAATTGACAAAGTTGTGAATGTTTCAGTTATATCACACTTGCATATTTCGATGTTTTGTGACCTAATCCTTCATCGACGGTAATTAGAAGATGCGCGGCATTTCTGTTACTTATTTTACACTTGTCTAAAGCAGATGAGATTCCTTCACTGATAAATGCAATGCTTGTGGTTATGGTTCTATTTCCAAAATTACTCCAAATTCAATCGAGATTATGTTTTCCTGAAAAGGTAGATCCATACCAACGTCAAATTTTACATACATTTTATTTCAATAGCGCGCGAAACTATGAAAAATTTTAGTAATTTTAATGGTTTCAAATAAATACAAAAATAATTGCCATCCATTTGAAACTTTCTAAAATAACTCAAAATACATTCGAAATTATGATTTCTGAATAATCTGGATACACACCAAAACCAAATTTTGTGTACTTTTATTTGAACAGCGCACGAAATTATGGAAAATTGTAATTATTTTAATGCTCTCAAACAAATATAAAAACAATTGTTGTCGACTTAAAATTTTCTAAAATTACTTAGAAATCATTCGAAATTATTATTATTATGTGAAAAATCAGCAGATTTTATGTAATCAGTTATCACGAAAAATTGTGAAAAATGGTTATAATTTTGGTGGCTTTAAATAAATATAAAGACAATTGCCATCAATTCGAAACTTTCCAAAATTACTCAAAAATCATTCGAAATTACGATTTTGGGAAAATCTGGATACACACCTGAACCAAATTTTGTTTTACTTCTATTCGAACAGCGCGTGAAATTATGAAGAAATGTAATAATTTTAATGCTCTCAAAAAAATACGAAAACAATTATTATGGACTAAAATTACTCAAAAATCATTAGAGATTATTATTACGTAAACAAATACTTACACACCATCACCAGATTTTGTCATAATTTCTTGTAATCAGTGCGAATTATCGGAAAAAGATTATTATAATTTTGGTGGCTTGAAATAAATATAAAAAACAATTGCCAACGATTTAAAACCAAAATAACTCAAAATTTATTCGAAATTATAAATTTGGGAAAATCTGGATAAATATCAAAACCAATTTTTTACTTGAACAGCACGCGAACATGAAAAATTTTAATCATTTTAATGCTCTCAAAAATATACAAAAACATTTGTCAAACAAAAACTTAAAATTTTCCGAAATTACTTAAAAATCATTTGAGATTATTATTATTCGGAAAACTGCTTATACACCATCACCAGATTTTGTCATAATTTCATGTAATCACTGCGAAAAATCGCAAAAAAAATGTTATAATTTTGGTGCTTTGAAATAAATATAAAAATCGATTTGAAACTTTCGTAAAAAACTCAAAATTCATTCGACATGAAGATTTTAGAAAAAGCTGGACGCTCAAATCGTGTGATACAATTTTTTGAACAGAGCGCGAAATTATGAAAAATTATATTAATTTTAACAATATAAAAACATATAAGAACAATTGTTTTTCTTTTACTTGAATTTTCAACTTTTTGGTCACCATCTTTTATTTCCAGACCGGGATTTTTGATTCTTTGGCTCATATTTAAGATCCTTGGCTTGTTTGACTAATTTTTGTGGTCTTTTTTGATCATTCAGCCGAAATATTCTTTATTTTGGCCTAAATTTTCAATTTTCTGGTCCGTATTTTTTATTTTTAGGCTCTAATTTCTTGTTTTTGGCCCTATAGTTTGAATTTGTAACCTGAATTATTGATTATTGTGTCTACATTTTTTATTTTTAAACCAGAGTTGTCGAGTTTTGGTCAAAATTTTTGATTTTTTTGGTCCCGATTGTGGTTTATTTTTTTTTGTATATATTTCTGATTTTTGACCTGTATTTTCGAATTTGTAGTCTAAATTCAAGATCTTCTGTTCTACATTTCTTTTATTTTGGCAGAAAATTTCGATTTGTTTGGTCTGCATTTTTTATTTTTAGGCCCGAGTCAAAATGTTTAATTTTTGGCCACGATTGTTGATTTTTATTTTTTTTGCCTCTATTTTAGATTTTTTACTTGCATTTTCGACTTTGCGGTATAAATTTTTCCTTATTTTGGCCGAAATTTTGTTCAATTTTTTTAATCTGCGTTTTTGATTTGTAGTCCCGAATTTTCAACTTTTTTAACTTGAATGATTGATTTTGTTGGGTGATTTTATTTTTTATTTTCTGGCTATTATTTCCGAATTTCTGGCCGGAAATTTACTTTGAGCTTAAGAGTTATTTTGGGGGTGAAAATGGCAAATTCATTTTCCTTTACTTCAATTCTCAAGTTTTCGGTCTGCATTTTTTACTTTTAGTCCAGGGTTTTTGATTTTCCGGCCAATATTTTGGATCTTTGGCTTGTAGTTTCGTAAAACATTAATAACTTCGTCAATTTTAGTCAAATTTCAACAAATAAACACGTTTTGGATTCACATTAACGTCCTCTATCGACATAATATATAATTTAGCCATTAGGGTGGACCGTTTAATAATAGGGTGGACCAAAATGAAAAAAAGGGAATAAACCCACTTTTTCAAATTTTAGAGGGCTAGGGCTCGGTTACGCAATGTTCGATATGGCTCAAAATTTACGGTTATTAGTTTTTCATCTATACGAACAACGGGTTGTCCCGTTGATTTTCATATACTTCTAAAATAAGAATCACTTTACTGTGCAGTGTATCATGTTTTAACAATTAGCCGCCGATTTGCTATGTTTATCTTTAGTTTAGGAACATATATCGTAAATCATTTATTACCTAACCTCATTCACGCATTTGTACACAATTGTATTCATTTTAGTCATCCCTGATGAAGCCATAAAAATAAATGGCGCAATTTTGAAACTAGATAAAAACCGTTTCATTCTACTAGCCCCAGCCGTGACCACACCCAATATCTTCTCCGTTAATTAAAACATTATAATTGTTGTGTTCCGACTTTAATAAATCAATTTAAAAATTAAATTCGTAATACCAAACTACTTGATTCCGTAAATCAAATTGTAAATGTAATTAACGCCCCACCCTCATTACTTACTCTGATTAACATGCTCCTTATAATCTCAATTTTTTATAAAACACAAACTGCGCTACTACGTATCGCCGGAGAACATTTTTAATGAAACTACAAAACAAATCATGCCCGAATCCGGAAAAGCTCTTTCCCTAATAACTTCTGCAGTAATGAAGCTAATTAATAAAGAGCAATTAATGAGTAATTTGTCTTGCAAACAGCTGGAGCAACGTAAATACCAACATTTCGTTTCTTAAAAATTCCCTGAATTTTGTTTGCTGAGACATTAATTAAATTACCATTGGTAATAGATTAATTATATTAGATATGTATAATTAAAAACAAAACTTGGTTACTTATTGTATAATTTGACAATACATTGTAAGTACTTGGATTTATAATGTGTTAATCTGTGAGGAGAGCCGATACTCCATCAAAACCTTTGGCATTATTCATTATAAAATTTGCTTACAAAATAAGCTTATAGACGTTGAATTGCCTTTGAAAACTTTCTCAATTAACGCTCACTTACAAAAAGAAGCAACAATAGAGATATTGGCCGGTATCGTAGATTGCTTTTTTAGGTAAACTTTAAAAAATATTTAAAAGAACATCAATTACACCGGCCATCATTATCCGTTGGCTCAATCTTAATTAAAAATCTGTTTAATTAGTACTCAAATCAATATCCATCTCTTTTATACATATATACGCCTTATTGCGTATCGTTTCAGTAATTGTCAATAATCAATACTTGTCATAGGCCTTCACTTTGACGTGTTGGGTTCAATTAGTGTGATTTGAAATATTGAAGTGTTCGTTCAGCATTTCATTTACACCCTACTAAACAGGGCGGGTAACATGGGCCTGGATTTTTCCGGTTAAATATTTTAAAATTCTATGTGTTTACCCCTCACAAACAAAGAAAAAAAGGATGCGTACACGGGGAGCAATCCCTCTGATTGATGGATTGTTTCCTGAAATGGACATTAATTTTTGTAGATCCAAAAGTTATGGATTCAGACTATAATTGGACATCATTGGAAATAATTATAATGCCTAGTGATTGATCAATGTTGTGAAATGATTCAAATATCTTGTAACTTTAATAGTTAGTTAAACTGAGCCTAAAAAATGCCAACTGCAATATAAAGTTATTATTTCTAACAATGGTAATATGAAATAGACATTATTTCTACCAAATTAAAATTCAGTTTAGATTCGGGATGTTTATAATTGCAGTTGTTTTTAACAATTATTGCACAAGTACATTGGAAATTACCGGTAACAGGTTTGCGCGATTTTAACAAACGAAATCGTATTGCTCGGCAACAGTCCCCATCCCGCATGAGCCAGGAGCTGCTACCTATGTAGTCTAAGATCCGGTATAAGAAATATATACCCTTATCTGTTATTTATTAATAATAAGAAATAAATGATAGATAATATACACATTAACACATCGCAGATAGGTTGCCTAGTTAAATTGCGTGCGAATAATATTAAATATTTAAACTTTTAATTAAATTTATTTAATCTACTTCTCTCATTGGTTATTTATAAAAATCGTATACTAGTTAAGAGAATACACCCAACAGAATTAATAAGTAAAGGTTGCCTACTTCCCCCTCTGCGCAACTGTGAAGTTACCAGGTATAAACAGGTGAGTAAGTGTTAATAATATACTCTCATCAGTTATTTAATCGCACTTTATATCAAATTAAAGCTTATTTTATTCCTAATCTAACCGTATTAGGTTGCCTTATTAAAAAGTTGATCCTATCCATAGTTGCCTAGATGTAAGATGTAAATTTTCAACGCGAGCGGCGAGAGTGACAGAGATGCGTTGCGCGCACAACTCCATGCGACATGCAATGATGATGCGAGTTCTTATTAATGAAGACTTTTCCTATTGCGCAAGCGCGTTCTATAGATGAAATACTGAATTCAGTGCAGATTAAATATTAACAACGATATCAAATTGTTTTCACACACATTTATTTATTAAAAAATTCTTCATCGTTT